>CM033644.1:149314511-149837325 GCA_019512145.1 Engystomops pustulosus
TGTCGTAAATTTTCCAGACCTTGCAGGTCCAGCTCTTATAAGTCTGAAGAATTTTATGGAAATTGAGGAGGAAAGAAAGATACATAGTGAACAATATGCTACTTGCCAACACCATTGTCACTCCATTGGCCTCCAACAATAAAATAAAGAGTTGGTTCTGAAAAAATAGAACTAGATTCCTTTCCAATCTGATCATTATATTGTAAAGGGAAAAAGAGGGACTCAAGTGGTTCTGGAGGATGTCAAAGTAAACACCAAAGTCCAGAGTCCGGATAATTCATCTTTTATAAAGACTTTGTAGAGCCAGAAAGCCGACTGTTGGAAGATGGTGAACCATCAGAAAGTATCACTGATGTGGACACTGATCCACAATTGTCCGTCTCGGAATCCGAATAACTAATAGTTAGACAACCCACAAAACTACCAACCTACATGAAAGACCATGCCCATGGGCAGGAGTTTAAAGTTTAAAATAATATGGGTTTCACTGCTGATTAATTATTCATCTATTATTGTTAATGTTCTTGATTTTATTATTCATATTTTTATACTTTTTTCAAAGAGGGGAGGGAATGTGGTATCTTGGGAAGCATTATGTTAACCTTTTGCTTTTTTTTGTTACTATAGTATTGTTTTGCACCTGTGTGCAGAGAGAGTTCGGTCAGTGTGAGTTTTGCCTGGCTGTAGAATAAAGCAAGCAGCCTATAGCCTGGTCTGGTAACATGTGTCCATTTACAGTGTAACAGCCTGTAAAGCTGCAGCATGGAGGTCTCTAATAACGCCCCTCAGAGCCCTTCTGCCTCATTAGCATACATTTAAAGTTGATTTTAGAAGGAAGGAGACCATGGATAACAAATATAATAAGATTACCACAGTCATGGTGCCTGTACCTATGAGTAAGTGTCCTTAGTTTATCCATGCTTGATTTTGATGGTAGATTTCCTTTAAATAGAGAGCACTATGTAATGATGAATACATGTAAGGTTTTGATTTGGGGGAAATAAAAAATGCTTATCACATATATCCTGTATTCCCATTTTCTGAGTCTCTAGCATAAGATACTGGGTAATGATGCACTTGCATCTGGAATATGCAATATAATTCTGCTCAACCATTTATAATTAAAAAGCAACTGAAGTGAAAGGGTTTTTTGCAAACATTTTTTTTTACCTGAAGCATCGATCAGTGAGTGGTGTAAGAACAAGTCTGCCTGAGTTTCCCAAATATTCATATCCATAAGGAACACTGGTGGTAACCATTCTGACCATAACATTGCCTTCTTCCCAGTAATATCTCATTTGTGCAATCCAGCTGAAATCTGTTGTGTTAGAGATTTCACGTTGGTTCAAAATGGTAACAACATCTCGAGCTGTAATAAAAAAAAAAAGTTGTGTTCTATATTATATGGTATAGACATCTGAACATAGAATTCCCTGGAACATTTCTGAAGATTTTTTTATTTCAAAGCCATACATGCTTTGCATGACTTTGGATAACTAATACAGTATATAAAATGATTTTGCATATTGGATTGGATCTCTAGAAGACATGAATGACTTTTTCATGACCATTGAAGAGTAACCGTCATTTTAAATAACTTTTCATATGTTGTAGGGCATGCAATTTTAAAGCCCTTTTGCAATTGGATTAGTTACCCAAATCTTTCTCATTTCACTGCTATTCAGAAGCCTTCCCCTGTTATCAGCGTCTCTCGGTGATGCTTCATATGGCCGTTGCTAGGCACTTCCTGTCCACACTGGAAGTAAGATGTGAAGTCAAGGAAGCTGAGAGTTTAACATTGTAAAAGTATAGTATAGTATAGCTTTTCCTGCCTCAGAATGCCCCCTTCACTGAAAATGTAATGATCCTGCACCAGAGACATCATTGACCAGATCTCCTAAAGTCCGGCACATGATGTCATTCATATGGTAGGAAGTGTTCAGAGGCAGCGAAGGCTTGACTTCAGTCTTAAACTCTTTGCCTCCCTGACTTTATACAACTATTTAACATTACGATAAGTATAACAAGTAGATTTTCTGGATGATGCCACCAAGCTGGACCATTGGGGAAACATGATCTAGAAGCTGTTCAGCTACCTGTCAACATACTGGTAGTTGTTTAGTAGGCCAATAAAAAATGGCAAGTTTCCTTTAAAGAGTTAGTTTCAGTGATTAGAGAAAATTGTCTCCGGTCTTCTCTCTGGTTTGCATCTTTTATTGCAGAGTCAAGATAGTCAGAAATGTAACTTGAAATTATTGTTCTCAATGGAAAACCTTTAATGGTGGACCAAACTGTTATGTGCAATTTATACCATTGGTAACACTTGCAAAAGATGCATAGACATACAGGTTTACAATAAAATTGATAACCCTTAGACCTCTTGTGTTTGATATATCAAGAGGTTTTCACATCTACCTTGGTTACTGACTGATGTAGAATTGTGCTATAATCTGCACCAGCACTGTATGTTCCCATTCTGTGGCCTGGCACATCCTACTACCTGGTAGAATAGTCGCAATTCCTGACCATGCACTATGCCCTATGGTTGTAGGTATCCAAAATCAAATAGGACTGAGGTTGAAATCAGAAATGTGATTTTTTTTTCTTTAATTTTCAAACAGTTGATAGCAAAGAAAGCAATTTATTTCTTGAGCCAAATTTTAATTCATTCTAATGACATTTGCTTTGTTAATTTGTGTGTACTTGGATTTTAGCCTGAAAGTTATGTTACAAAGATATTAAATCAAAGAACTTTTTACATATCTGATTTTGCTCAGATATCTGTTTATTGTGCTAGTATTTTATGATATTTAATAGGAATCGGGTTGATTAATGAGGTGTCTAATTTTTATAGTCACTATTAAAATGAAAAGCAGTCTATGTTATCTCAGAAAATTCTATTTCAAAGGATTGCGATGCTCATTATGAATAATCACTTGCAACTTATGAAAGAAATGTAAACTCAGTGTAAAAAAAAGTTTCAACCTAAATAGTATTTTTAGAACTAAAGATGCCCGACTTCCATCATCCAATAAAGATTATGGAGTTCAAAGAAGCTTAGAAACAGGAACTGAATAAATCCTTAGTCAGGTATAGGTATAGCATTCCATACTGAAACATTTTACAACAATAATTTCTAATTAAAATGATTATAAATGCTAACTGTAATGAAATAAACACCACATGTCCATGCAAGATCTGCTGTAAAAACACAAAAAATTTATCTTTCCAGGTCTTTAAAATATTTATTTAGTTAAAAATCTTTGGGTTGGCCATATTGCTTCTCGATTGAGATAACTATTTATGAATTTTAAAAATATGTTAGAAACTTGCTTAGCTTTTACATGCTTTTTAGAAGTACTCATTTTTTTTTACATTATTCAATGTAAATTTGTACCATGTACCAAAACCTACAAAGGACCACTAATCTTTATTACACGTGTCATATATCAGACACTGTTTTAAAACAAATGAATGACTAGGCTACAACAAAATATCAAAAGCATCATAACTATTTTATGAGAGCCAAATATAAATGTAGTTAATTCATGGTTGACACAGATTGGTCATGATGAGTTTCCTATATTTAGATATTTGGTTTAAGCTTTCTACCTCTGTCTATTTTGGCGGGGAGAGGCTTGTTTAATTTAACTTAGGGGGTGTTAAATCTGGCACCTGACTGTTAGATTTTTGCATGGGAGTAGAGTTTTTTTGTACAAAAATCAGTGGTTTTTCGCAACCTTTGCCCAAAAATGTTTAACTTTTTTAAACTTCAAGATACAGATTCTGAAGAAAACACTTAAAAACTCACTGAAGTTTTTGCTAGCCTGATGAAAAAAGTTGCAAAAAGAGAAAAGAATGTGACAAATACCCCCAGAGTCTTATTATTGTTACACATGTGTATAAAAATAATCTTTATATTTATAAGTACAATAGCTTATCATTCCTTTATAGGTGTTATTATATAGTGCAGGCCAGTTAGTTAGAAAATGGAATATGCTTGGAACTTTAATGGTAGGTACTATCAAGAGGACAAGACAGTGTTAGCCATTACATGATATTTTGATGCTATTTGACTCCTACAGTATGTGAGGTTCTTCATTTGGGTGGACATTTATAAATAGTACTATATCCTATAATGTTTATTATGGCCACTGAGCTCAATAACAGATTTAGAATTTCAGACAGTTAGCTATCGGGAGATTTTTCTCCCAGCATTTCTCATCCTTTTTTTGTATTTTGATTTGTCTCTTCTTGAATTTTGATTGCTACAATGAATTTATTGTATTGCAGTCCAAATATTACCATATATACTCGAGTATAAGCCACTCAGATTATACTCGGGTATATAAAAAAATTATGTGCTGGCCGCGCACACACTGATGTCAATCGCTTGCTGACATCTTAATGTGTGCCCGGATGGCGACAGGTCCATGAGCAAGCCTCTGACATCATAGTGTTCGCATGGCCAGTACGCACGGAGCTGTCCCTGCCAGCACATGGGAAGCAAGAAGAGGACCTGCGGGGTTAGGCCCCTTTCACAGTTGCTTTTTTCACACGCGTTTTCTGCGCGTGCTTTTGACGCGCAGAACTTGCATTGCACTCTGACCCATTGTAACCAATGGGTCTTTTCAGACTTGCATTTTTTTTCACGCATGCGCGTTTTTTTTAACGCGCGTTTAAATCTCAACATGCTCTACTTTTGCAAGTCACGCTCGTGAAAAACGCACCATACAAGTCTATGGAGATGCATCAAATACGCATTGCACTCTGAAACACTTGCAAGTGCAATGCAAGTGCAATGCGTTTTTCACACATCAATTGCCATAGAAAAGATAGAGCTCAGCCCTGAGTCCATTTCACACATTTTGTGCGCATTGAAATTGCATTGAAATTGCATCAAAAATGTGCGTGAAAAACTGAGACACTGAACAAACTCTGACTGAAAACTGATTGCACTCTGATGCAAAATGTGCGTTTTTTACTGACCAAACCTAATAGCAATTTCAATAAGCGCACAAAATGTGTGAATGGACTCAGGGCTGAGCTCTATCTTTTCTATGGCAATTGATGTGTGAAAAACGCATTGCACTTGCATTGCACTTGCAAGTGTTTCAGAGTGCAATGCGTATTTGATGCATCCCATAGACTTGTATGGTGCGTTTTTCACGAGCGTGACTTGCAAAAGTTAGAGCATGTTGAGAGTTAAACGCGCGATTAAAGAAAACGCGCATGCGTGAAAAAAATGCAAGTCTGAAAAGACCCATTGGTTACAATGGGTCGCGAGTGCATGCAAGTTCTGCGCGTCAAAAGCACGCGCAGAAAACTAGCAGTGAAAAAGCAACGTGTGAAAGGGGCCTAAACCCCGCAGGTCCTCTTCTTGCTTCCCCATGTGCTGGAGGGACAGCTCGTGCGTATGGCCATGCGAACACTATGATGTCAGAGGCTTGCTCATGCACCTAGTTGGAGGAGTGGAGGGGAGGGGAAATGGACAGTCAGGCCGTGAGGGAAGTGAATTCTTACGAGTTGGTACTCATGGCGCATATGGCCCGATTTCATGCTAGGACTGCCTATCCCAGTGACCCTCGACGTTCAGAAAGAATTTATTCCAGCACCGATTACTGGTGTTCACTCTCCTGGACCCACGGTACAACAAAATCTTTCCACTTCAGTCCCTGCAGAGGAAAGGAGTGTGTGAGAATGCAGAACAGCAGGCCTGGTGCACAAGGCTGAAACAGTATTTCCCTTCTGAACGCTAGCGGCGCAGAGTGCGTAGTTCTGCGGGACAAGTAGCGAGGGAGAGTAGGGAGCAGGCAGCTTGTCCAGCACTGGCAAGGGTACGCTTTACAAAGGTTTTGCCGCCTTTTGTCACCCCGCAAGACACTGTCACTGTCCCAGTCTCGGCAGAGTAGGGCTGATCTTACAGAAAGATGGTGAGGAGAGTACGTAGTGACCATACCGCATGTCCTAAATGATCACACAGCTCCCTACAACTACTGGGTTTCAAGCTGGACATGTGGCAAGAACTGGCGCTGTACGCCTTGGAGGTTTTGCCTGCCTGCCGCTAGCGTCTTTGCGGGGTTTTCAGTTGCAGCATGGGGCATCATCACAGATAAGGTACACGCCTGTCGACTGACAGGCTGACAGGGCTGACGCTTATTAAAAATGAATAAAGGCTGGATTTCTCAGAATTTCCAATCTCCACCAGGTGAAGGAAGCTCAAACTGAATAATGATCCACTCTCCTCACTCTATCATTTCCTCCTTTCTCCTCCTCTTTGTACAGTAAAGCAGAGGAAACTGGCTATTTTTGACAGGGCCCACTGGCTCTTGCTATACGTACTTTATTGCATTACATTTTTCTGGAGGGCCACTACCCGGTCCTCTGTTTGAAACAATTTTGTGGTGCCACATACAGGCTCAAATCTATTCCATTTTTGGAGGGCAACTACCGGCGTCCTCTGTTTAAAAAATTTTGGGACTGCCACATACGGCACTCAATTATTCCATTTTATGGAGGGCCACTACCTGTCTCTGGGTTGAAAAATTTTTGGGACTGCCACATACAGGCACTCAATCTATTCATTTTTCGGGGGACACTACCTGCTCCTTGTGTTTGAAACTTTTTGGGACGCCACTACAGGGACTCAATCTATTCCATTTGTGGAGGGACACCTACCTGCTCCTCTGGTTTGAAACATTTTGGGGACTGCACATACAGGCCACTCAATCTATTCCATTTTTCTGGAGGGACACCTACCTGCTCCTCTGGTTTGAAACTTTTTGGGAGGACTGCCACATACAGGCACTCAATACTATCCATTTTTTGGAGGGCACCCTACCGCTCCTTCTGGTTGGAAACATTTTTGGGACTGCCACATACAGGCACTCAATCTATTCCATTTTTCGGAGGGACACCTACTGCTCTGGTTTGAAAAATTTTTGGGACTGCCACATACCGGCACTCAATCTATTCATTTGTTCTGGAGGGACACCTACCTGCTCTCTGGTTTGAAAACTTTTTGGGACTGCCACATACATGCACTCAATCTATTCCATTTTTCTGGAGGGACACCTACCTGCTCCTCTGGTTGAAAACTTTTTGGGGACTGCCACATACAGGCACTATCCAAATTAAATTGTCATCATAGACCTAAACCGTTGTCTCCATTTGCTACCCTCCAAAGTGTTCATCTGCGGCCTCATACATCTCTCCCCTATCCAAACGAGGGTGTGTCAGGCAGAAATTTGGGTTGTTTTCATGGATTCACATCAAACTGGTTAACTTTGTCGCCACCTGCTGTGTTATCCACAATATACTGGCAAACTTTTATCTTACCATTCTTTCAGCGCTCTTGCGCATCTGTTTACATGTCCCCTCACCCGCCATATCCTAAACTTATAAGAACGCTACTACACTTGATCTCTATACAAAAGGTTCTTAGAAGTGCTGTGTTGGGGAGTAGCCTAGAGACAGGGGCTGGATTGGGAAAGCTAGCCTGGCAGCGGAGCGCCAGCTCATGCCAGATCCAAACTAACATAGTTTTAACTGCAGCACCTTTAAAAATACTAGTTCACTGCTCCATTACATGGTCCCCTTATCAAACGAGCTGTGTCAGGCAGAATTTTGGGTGTTTTATGGCTTCCTGTGTACTTTGTCGCCACCCTGCTGTGTAATCCACAAAATATACTGGCAAACTTTATCATGTACCGATATTATTTGAGCGTTTCTTGCTCACCTCCTTTGGTTCCTCTTGCAACCCATTGGTTTGAAGCCTGAGTCCATTAGGGTATGTCGCCATGACACTCTCTTAGCCTTGCTGCCGCTGCCTGCATGCCGTCCCCTATAGTGTCAGGGTCAATTATGGATGTTTAGATGACTATCTAGCTTCATTCTGTCACTCTGTCATGGCCATGCTGTTGCCCATAATTTGGCATAATGTTGCGATTATGCAGCCTCAGAGGATACATGCATGTGCCCTGCTGTTTCTGTCCATTTCGTGGTGTTTCCATCCTTTTCTGAGGTTCCAGGTGTTTGGCCAAGCGTTCCTCGTGCAGAGCCTTGGTCCCCTTGAAAATGCTCGGTCTACCATGACTTCAATGGGGTTCGTTATTCGAGACGAGCACTCGAGCATCGGGAAAAGTTCGTCCGAATAACGAGTACCCGAGCATTTTAGTGTTCGCTACTTCAAATTGATGTGATTATTGTTGTCAGGGATATAAGAAAAGTGAGATTTTTTATGTAGGCTATTTATGTTGGTATGGTCTATACTCCTGGTCTACGACCAATAATCTGTAAAAATATTAGGAGGAAATGACTGATGGAGGGGTTACTGCTGATAGATAACCACTTTTTTTGTTTAATACAGCTTTCATGCCAATAAGTGAATGCTACTGCATGTTTTTGTGTGTTTGACTTTCTCCTAGCTTTGTCTATTTTACCTCTGTCGAACAAAAGCTTAATGATCAAATGCAATATCTTATCAAAATAATTCCCTCCTTTACAAAAAAAACACTACTTAAAAATTTTCTAAGTGATATAGTCAAACTTGCAGTCTTTGATATTAAGGACCTTACTACGGTGCCTGGTCACCCTATGTTGCCTGATCAACTGGCAGAATCACTGCTAGACTCATACCGCAGCTCCTAGCAGAGAGTACCTCTATGATACCCATGCCTAAAATGTTTCTTTTTTTACTTTGATTTTATACTGTTTTCTCAGTTTAGGCAGAGCCGAGTATATCAATAACAAGGCCACTATTTTTCCCCCAGGAAAAAAAAACCTATTGACTCTGTATTAACATCGTGTGGGAAAGGCATTGGTCACACCCTCCCCCAGTATATAGCCACAAGTCAGGCAACCTGCCCACGCGCAGAGTATATAAGCCGGCCAGCCCCACGTAGTTATAGCCAGCCGGCTGACAGTAGTATATAGGCAGTAGCCCCCAACAGTGTGTGCCAGCACATAAAAAAATAAATTCATTATTCACCTTTCCGATAAGGCCCTTCCACACTTGCGTTGCAGATCACGTCAGAGTTGATCAGGGTGCGATCAGGGTGGTGAAATTGCATCAAAAATGTGCGTGAAAAACTGAGACACTGAACAAACTCTGACTGAAAACTGATTGCACTCTGATGCAAAATGTGCGTTTTTTACTGACCAAACCCTGATCGCACCCTGATCAAACTCTGACGTGATCTGCAACGCAAGTGTGGAAGGGGCCTTATCGGAAAGGTGAGTAATGAATTTATTATTTTTATGTGCTGGGCACACACTGTTGGGGGCTAACTGCCTATATACTACTGTCAGCCGGCTGGCTATAAACTACTTGGGGCTGGCCGGCTATATACTGCCGTGGGCAGGTTGCCTGGCTTGTAGGCTATATACTGGGGGAGGGTGTGACCAATGCCTTTCCCACACTAGGTTAATACGAGAGTCAATAGGTTTTTTCAGTTTCTTGTGGAAAAATTAGTTGCCTTGTTTTATACTCGGCTCTGCCTAAACTTGAGTAAATACAGTATTAAAATCAAAGTAAAAAAAGAAACATTTTTAGGCTATGGGTATCATAGAGGTACTCATCTGCTAGGAGCTGCTGTATGAGTCTAGCAGTGAATTCTGCTCTAGTTGATCAGGCAACATAGGGTGACCAGGCAACCTGTAGTAAGGTCCTTAATATCAAGACTGCAAGTTTACTATATCACTTAGAAAATTTTTAAGCAGGTGTTTTTTTGTTAAAGAGGGAATTATTTTTGATAAGATATTGCATTTGATCATTTAAGCTTTTGTTCGACAGAGGTAAAATAAGGACAAAGCTAGAGAAAAGTCACACAAAAAACATGCAAGTAGCATTTCACTTATTGGCATGAAAGCTGTATTTAAAAGCAAAAAGAAAAGTGGTTATCTATCATGCAGTGAACCCCTCCATCATCATTTCCTAATATTTTTTACAGATATATTGGTCTAGACCAGGAGTATAGCCATAACCAACATAAAATAGCCTACATAAAAAAATCTCACTTTTCTTATATCCCTGACAACAAATAATACATCATATTTAGAGATGAGCGAACACTAAAATGCTCGGGTACTCGTTATTCGAGACGAACTTTTCCCGATGCTCGAGTGCTCGTCTCGAATAGCGCACCCATTGAAGTCATGGTAGACTCGAGCATTTTTCAAGGGGACCAAGGCTCTGCACAGGGAAACTTGGCCAAACACCTGGGAACCTCAGAAAAGATGGAAACACCACGGAAATGGACAGGAAACAGCAGGGGCAGCATGCATGGATCCTCTGAGGCTGCTTCATAATCGCAACATTATGCCAAAATTATGGGCAACACATGGCATGACAGAGTGACAGAATGAAGCTAGATAGCATCTAAAACATCCATAATTGAACCCTGACACTAAGGGACGGCATGCAGAGGCAGCGGCAGCAGGGCTAGAGAGTGTCATGGCGACATACCCTAAATGGACTCAGGCTTCAAACATGGGTGGCAAGAGGAACAAGGAGGTGAGCAAGAAACGCTCAAATAATATCGGTACATGATAAAGTTTGCCAGTATATTTGTGGATTAACCAGCAGGGTGGCACAAAGTTAACATGGAAGCCATGAAAACAACCCAAATTCTGCCTACACGCTCGTTTGATAAGGGGACCATGTATGGAGGCAGTGAACTAGTAGTAGTTTAAAGGTGCTGCAGTTAAAACTATGTTAGTTGGATCTGGCATGGAGCTGGCGCTCCGCTGCCAGCGACTCTTCGCCAATCCAAGCCCCTGTCTCTAGGCTACTCCCCAAACAGCACTTCTAAGAACCTTTTGTATAAGATCAAGTGTAGTAGCGTTCTTATAAGTTTAGGATATGGCGGGTGAGGGGAAGTAAACAGATGCTGCAAGAGCGCTGAAATGAATATGGTAAGATATAAAGTTTTGCCAGTATATTTGTGAATAAACAGCAGCGGTGGCGACAAAGTTACAAGTTTGATGTAGAATCCATGAAAACAACCCAAATTTCTGCCTGACACCCTCGTTTGATAAGGTGGAGGATGTATGGAGGCAGCATTTGAACGACTTTGGAGGTAGCAATGGAGACAAACGTGTGGAGGCTGCTATGAGACACATTTAATTTGGATAGTGCCTGTATGTGGCAGTCCCAAAAAGTTTTCAAACCAGAGGAGCAGGTAGGTGTCCCTCCAGAAAAATGGAATAGATTGAGTGCATGTATGTGGCAGTCCCAAAAAGTTTTCAAACCAGAGGAGCAGGTAGGTGTCCCTCCAAAAAATGGAATAGATTGAGTGCCTGTATGTGGCAGTCCCAAAAAGTTTTCAAACCAGAGGAGCAGTAGGTGTCCCTCCAGAAAAATGAATAGATTGAGTGCCTGTATGTGGCAGTCCCAAAAATGTTTCAAACCAGAGGAGGCAGGTAGGTGGCCCTCCAGAAAAAATGGATAGATTGAGTGCCTGTATGTGGCAGTCCCAAAAAGTTTCTCAAACCAGAGGAGCAGGTAGGTGTCCTCCAGAAAAATGGAATAGATTGAGTGCCTGTATGTGGCAGTCCCAAAATGTTTCAAACCAGAGGAGCAGTAGGTGGCCCTCCATAAATGGAATAGATTGAGTGCCTGTATGGCAGTCCAAAAAGTTTCAAACCAAGGAGCAGGTGTGTCCCCAGAAAAATGGATATAGATTGAGTGCCTTATGTGGCAGTCCCCAAAAATTTTTCAAACCAGGAGCAGGTAGTGGGCCCTCCAGTAAAATGGAATAATGGAGTGCCTGTTTGGCAGTCCCAAAAATTTTTTAAAACAGAGGACCGGTATTGGCCCTCCAGAAAATGGAATAGATTGAGTGCCTGTATGTGGCACTCACAAAATTGTTTCAAACAGAGGACCGGGTAGGTGGCCCTCCAGAAAATTAATGCATAAGTACTATAGCAAGAGCCAGTGGCCCTGTCAAAAATAGCCATTTCCTCTGCTTTACTGTACAAGAGGAGGAGAAGAGGAAAATGAGAGGAGGAGGAGTGGATCAATTATTCAGGTTGAGCTTCCTTCACCTGGTGGAGATTGAAATTCTGAGAATCCAGCCTTTTATTCATTTTTAATAAGCGTCAGCCTGTCAGCTGTCAGTCGACAGGCGTTACGCTTATCTGTGATGAATGCCACCAGCTGCACTGAAACCCGCTCGGACAAGACGCTAGCGGCAGGGCAGCAAGAACCTCCAAGGCGTACAGCGCCAGTTCGTTGCCACATGTCCAGCTTTGAAACCCAGTAGTTGTAGGGAGCTGTTGATCATTTAGGACGATGGTATGGTCACTACTACTCCCTCACCATCTTTCTGTAAGATCAGCCCTACTCTGCCGAGACTGGGGACAGGTGACAGTGTCTTGCTGGGGTGACATAAAGCTGGCAAAACCTTGTAAGCGTACCCTTGCCAGTGCTGGACAAGCTCCTGCTCGCCTACTCTCCCTCGCTACTTGTCCCGCAAACTACGCACTCGGCCGCTAGCGCTGTCAGAAGGGAAATACTGTTTCAGACTTGTGCACCAGGCCTGCTGTTATTCTGCATTCTCCCACTCCTTTCCTCTGCAGGGATGAGAGTGGAAAGATTTTGCTTGTACCTGGGGGTCCAGGAGAGTGAACACCAGTAATCGGTGCTGGAATAAATTCTTTGAACGCGAGGGTCACGGGATAGGCAGCCTAGCATGAAATCTGCCATATGCGCCAGAGTACCAACTCGTAAGAATTCATCCCTCACTGGCCTGACTGTCCATTTCCTCCTCCTCCACTCCTCCAACTCCTCTTCTTCTGCCCTACACACGCTGAACATGAAGGACTCAAAAATGGTCCCCTCTTGTTCTCGCCAACATTCCTCCCTCTTCCTTCCTCTCTCCCATCCTCCTCCAACCTCCACCTCCTCCGATAATGCGCTGAGAACAGACCTGAGGGTGCTTTGGCTATCAACAAGGAGATCTTCTTCCCCGTCTCTTGACAGCGCAAGCTTCCGACTTCATGCTGATCAGAGAGTTTTCAATCAACAGGGGCCAACAGCGGGATGTGGAGGCTGATGATGGCGGTCATCGCCACTGACCATCTGTGTTGACTCCTAAAGTTACTCAGCACCTGACAGATATCGACATCCACTCCCTCCTCATTGTAGACTTGAGGAAGCTGACTGACCTGACTACCACTTCTGGTGGAAGTTGACACTGGCAGTCTACAATCGCTCTCGCGCTGCGTAAACTCTGGATAACATGTTCATGTTGAATTCCACTCTCGTGGGCACGTCGCACATACAGTCGGTGAGTGCGGGCGTCTGGAGGCGGCCGGCGCTGCGCTCCTGAAGTGCAGCATCTGGGCTGGACTTCCTGAAATGCGCACAGATGCGGCGCACCTTCGTGAGCAAATCAGACGATTGGGGTATGTCTTGGGAAAACGCTGAACTATCGTTTTTAACACATGGGCCAGGCATGGCACATGTGTCAGTCTGCCGGTTGCAAGCCGCCACCAGGTTACGGCCGTTGTCACACACAACCAGCCTGGCTTCAGGTTTCAGCGGTGCAGCCCACAGTCAGTCGTGCCCGTGATGCCCTGTAATAGCTCTTGGGCGGTGTGCCTTTTGTCCCTAGGCTCAGATTTTTGAGCACCGCCTGCTGTCGCTTAGCGACGGCACTCCTGCTGTGCCTCGAGCTACCGACTGATGGGCCAGTCCCACGGATGGGTAGTTCGGAGGAGAGTGGAGAGGGGTGGGGAGGAGGAGGAGGCATAGTAGCCTGAAACACCTGGACCGAGGTAGGCCCCGCAATCCCTCGGCGTCGCAGTATATGACCAGCCCCAGGTCAGACTCGGTCCCAGCCTCCACCAAGTTACCCAATGTGCGTCAGCGATATATAGTGGCCCTGCCCGGCAGCACTCGTCCACGTGTCCGTGGTCAGGTGACCTTGTCAAAACGGCGTTGGATCAGGCACGGGTGATGTTGTCTGACACATGTTGTGCAGGGCTGGGACTGGCACATCGGGAAAAGGGGCTGGGGACCGAATACCGTGGGCGGCCGCCGCCAGATGGTGCGAAAGCCTCTTCCTCGCTAGCCTATAGGAGCAACACTCCAGGCTAAGCAATCAGGAGATGTGCACTTAAGGGCTTGGCGTGGGGTGGGGTTGCACTATATTGCGTCCGCTCCATCGTCTGGGGTATCGGAGAGCTGAACGCTGGTGGATGCCTGTCGGAGGATCGTGGAGGCAACGATGGGGGTTTTGGTGGCAGGGTCCTGGTGCAGGTTGCTGACTATCTCATGCTACAGGGGAATGCGCAGTGGTTGTGTCTGCCGTGGAGTGACGGGGCTTGTTGCCACTGAGTGGGGTGTTTAGCATTCATATGCCTCCGCATACTGGTGGGTTAGCTATAGGTGGTGGACCCCCTGCTGAGCCTGGTTTGGCAATGTTGCACACCAACAGTCCGTCGGTCATCCGTGTTTCCTTAAAGAACCTCCAGCCAAACTTCGAGATCTGCCCTCGCCGGCAAGAGCCCTCACCCACGGGGAGCTTCACTAGTTCCACTTTTGCGCTGCATGCACCAGCTCTGGCCCTGCCTCTCCGTCTGGCCCCACCACTGCTCCTCTTCCAAACCATTTTGCTGGTCGATGACTCTCCTCCGTCTCAGAAGCACGTGTGTTCACCCGGCTCTCAACCCCAGCTTGGGTCCTGTCACCTCATCATCCCTCCGATCCCTCGAGCTGCTCCCCTCTCCCTCGGACTTCCTGCCCTGACAACAACTTCCCACTGTCTGACACCGTGTCTCCTCATCGTCGGACCCTATCCTCACACACTCCACTACGTCAAGAAGTCATCATCACCCACAGTGTGTGACTGTGGAAACCTGGGCATCGGAAAATTGCTCAGCAGCAACCGGACAAGTGGTTTGTGACTGTGGAAGGGTCCAGAAACAGTCCTCGATATGCGCGGTTCAAATGGCCAAATTTTCCTGGATGGGGGCAGACTGGGGGGGGAGGAGCTGTAGGTTGCAGGAGCTGGCAGGAGTGCGATTTACGGTGACATGGGTGTACTGCTTGGAGACTGACTGGTGGACAAATTTGCTAGAAGCATTGTCAGCAATCCCACAGACATCACCTGTTCCGCACGTTCTGGCCTAAACTGCTCTACCACGAGTCCCAGTGAACTCAGACATGACTGGAGTGTACTCTGCGGCGGTTCCCTGCTCCCTCATAAGAGGTGTTGATTCTCACCCCGGCCAGGACCACGCCATCTGACCCCTGCAGTAGTTGGACGCCCACGTCCACCGCCATCGTCCCTACCCCTAGCCCTCGGTTAACATTTTTAAATGGAGTTATAGCTTTAATTTTTTTTAAAACTTTTTTTTGTGTTTTTTTTTTTTTTTTGTGTTTTTGAGTTTTTAAACCAAAAACAATGCTATCCTATTGCTATGGCTATTTTTCTAGCCAAGTATGAAGCACCCTACTATGCCAGATGCAGATGACACTGAGTTATTAAACAATAAACTAAAATCAAAAAGGACAATGGCAGACTGTTGCCTATATTGAAATCAACACCCCTACTAAATTTTCCCCTTCGGTCTTTGCAATGGATATGTGCGTCACTAAGGCGCAAAGACACCGCGCTTGTCGCAAGTCTCACTCCAAATTGCTACACATTCTCGGTCTAGTAGATGCACTGCGAGCAATACAGCCCACCAATCAGATCACAAGAAATCAAATATATAACGCTACTGTTAGCGTATGCCGTTTGGATTCTCCTATGGCTATTTTCTAGCCAGTATGAAACACACTACTATGCCAGATGAGATGACTCTGAGTTATTAAACAAATAAACGTAAAATAAAAAAAGGACAAATGGCACGTGCCTAATTGAAATCCAACCCCTACTAATTTCCCACTTCGTTCGTTTTGCAATGGATATGTGCGTCACTAAGCGCAAAACACGGGTCGCAAGTCTCACTACAAATTGCTCACAATTGGCTAGTAGATGCACTGCAGCAGTACAGCCACCAGCAGATCAACCCAGAATCAAATATAACGCTACGTAGGCTAAGCCGTTTGGATTCTCCATGGCTATTTTCTAGCCAAGTATGAAAGCACACTACATGCCAGATGAGATGACGCTGAGTTATTTACACATAACGTCTAAATAAAAAAGACAAATGGCAGACTGTTCCTAATTGAAATCCACCCCCTACTAAATTTCCCACTTCGTTCTTGCAATGGATATGTGCGTCACAATGCGCAAAACACAACAGCGGTCGCAAGTCTCACTACAAATTGCCACAATTGGCTAGTAGATGCACTGCAGCAGTACACCACCAAGATATCAACCAGAAATCAAATATAACGCTACTGTAGGCGTAAGCCGTTGGGATTCTCCTATGGATTTTCTAGCCAAGTATGAAAGCACACTACAGCAGATGAGATGACACGAGGTTATAAACAAAAAACGTAAAATAAAAAGGAAAAAATGGCAGACTGTGCCAATTGAAATCCAACCCCTACTAAATTTTCCCACTTTGGTGTTTGAGGTGGATATTGTGCCACTAAAGCTAAACACAACGGTAGCAAGTCCCCCTGCTAATTCCTCACAAAATGGTACGATGAGTGCAAATAAAAAAACAAAAAGTAGAACGTTATGTATTGAGCCCCTAAGAGGGGCTGTTGGGTTTTTGGAAATCACTCCTGCCTACCAGTAAGCTAAGTGAACACCCCTAGCTTTCCTCCAGCAGCAGCTCTCTCCCTAGCGGCATCCACGACACGAATGATCCGATGAACTGCGGGCAAGCGGTCTAGTCCAATCCGCAGGTCACCTGATCTGGCCAGCCAACCACTGCTATCGACGTGTAAGGGTACCACGTCATGCTGGGTGGAGTGCAGAGTCTCCTGGCTTGTGATTGGCTCTGTTTCTGGCCGCCAAAAAGCAAAACGGCGGGAGCTGCCATTTTCTCGAGCGGGCGAAGTATTCGTCCGAGCAACGAGCAGTTTCGAGTACGCTAATGCTCGAACGAGCATCAAGCTCGGACGAGCATGTTCGCTCATCTCTAATCATATTACATCATGTTGGGGACTGAAAAACCATTAACTAAGCCTGGAATTCAAGCTACAAAGTGTTGGCAATAAAATCTTGTGATTGCATTACAGTCAAGTCACTGTGCCGTTAAACACGAACATCTCACATTTATCTTGTGAAAAAGAAACAAGCACTCACATGGTGAAGTGTGTGTGAACCTCACTGGGCAAGAGTGTAATAATAATGCCACAAGTCAAGGGACAAAGTGTAAAATTGCCACTGTACTATAGGTATATAGATTTGAAGAAAAAAATGAAATAAATGGTCAACTTGACTGAATTGCTGCTATCAAAGAAAAGTTAAAAGGGTGTACTAGAAAAAAAGTTATAACTGTCTGGAGGCAAGCTTAACTTTTGTGCTAACAAATTAAATGGATTTTCAATCCTCAATCTTCTTTCTTATTCATTGAAAAAGAGAGCAATTTCGCTGGCTCTGCTGTTGCTATTCGATATAAACACCATTGCAGCAGCTCATATATTCTTCTCTTAACCTTCTGTGAACCTTCATTGTACAAATTCCTGTTGTATGGCTTTCTATGAATGCTGAAAGGGCACTGATCTTCAGACTCTTGAAAATAGTTCAACAATGAAAGCCTGGAGTAACTATCCTTGAATACCAGATCCAGATGTTACCTAAAATGCAATTTCATGGAATGATTTACTATCAATATTTTCCTACAGGATGTTCATGGGATAGATTAAAGTCGTTTTAGAAGGTTCATATTTAGATTTAAAGTAAAGTTTAACATTCTTTAATATTTAAAGTAAACATAATTATTACTCTGCATGTTTGATATAAATTAATGATATGGTAACATATTCATATTCTGTTTGTAGTTTCTCCACAAATCTGGCTGAATTTTTAGGTCACAGAGTTTTTTTCTATAACTAATAATTTAATTATCTAGATTTCGGTATTTAGGGGAGCTTAACATACAAAGGTAAACAATCTTATTAATGTGGGATTGCCCACCATCCAAAGTAAGATAATCTATGTATAGAAAGAGAGAGAGTGGGCACTACTATAAGGAGGAACTAATATTATGAAATAATATTAATTGAATACAATTTAGAAATTAAACAATTTTACAAATGCTTGTATAAAATACAAAGGCTTTTCTATTCATGTACATATGATTATATAGACATTTGATTAACAGTCACCAAGGATGATTAAATATGCTAAGATGGAAAACTGAAAACAAGATAGGGGGGTGTCCACAATCCTATCTGCAACCAGTGCTACACAGCACTGTAGCAATGAATTGGATTTCTATATATGATGGGGGAGATTTATAAGAAGTGTCTGAAAGCAAAACTATTCTAGCCTCTCATGACAGCCAATCAGTGCTCAGCTTTCATTTTCCCACAGCTGTATATAAAATGAAAACTGAACCCTGATTTTTTTTATAGGCAACTAGAACAATTTTTCTCTCAAACATTTCTGATAAATCTCCCAAAATGTCTAAATAATGCTCATTGTTGTGGTCTTCCAATAATTTAGATTTTAGTGGCAGCATGATTCTAATATAATCTCAAAAATGCATTTTTTTCTAGTATAAATATAATTCAGTGTGCTTCAATGGCCTGCACAGACCATACAGATCAATAGAATAGACTACCTTTTGGATTTGGTGGGACTGAAGATCACTATATGTCAAATTTACATGAACTGTCAGATAATATCACATCGTGTTGGATCAGATACAGAAACTTTCTTTGATTTATACTATAAACTACTAATTTGAGGATGAAAGTAGGGTCATACCCCAAACTATAAATATGAATCAGTAATAATGGTTAGAAATAGCTATGATGTCTTGTTCTTTGTGAGTACCTGAGATTGCAGATGTGGTTGAGATGAAATGGTTATCTGTTCTAAGTATTTTGACTTGCAGTACTATAGAAAACTAAAGATGAACCTAACCTTGAACAGGTGTGTATTCTATGCTGCTGAGGTTTAAAGACAGACACAGCTTTATATAGAGTACAGTCTAATATTACTGTCACTGCAACAGCTACAACCAGTGATCACTATCCACGACCAATGCATTGGGACCCCAGCTATCAGCACCTCTGGCTCCTACTGGGCTCTGACAGACTCTACTTCTGTATTGAATAACTATTCAAATTGACTGTTTAGAGTAGGATAGTTGTAGGCGATGGAGCTCACAAAAAACTTAATTTTGTAATGGCTTAAGGAAGAGAAATATATCTTGAAAAGGAAACAGCATTATTATTTCCACAAGAAAAATGTCTTGTTTCTAAAACTGGAGTGTAACCATAGTGATAACAAAACATATCACTAATAAAAAAAATTCATAGAACGTTAACAATTTTTTTTTTTATTATTCTATATTATAAAACAACATGTTATATAGTCATATCACATCACCAAGAATTGTGCCACTGCTTACAGCACAATAAACAAATGGAAACATTTCCAGATCTAGTTGTAAGAAACAGCTGATTTTGCATTTGGTCAATTATACGTTTTATTGTACCAAGTCATGCTTTGGGGGCACTGAGCAGGTTTAGGCTAGGAGAAATAAACAACTCATTTAAATATCTTTAAAGAATTCAGAGAAATCCTTCAGCTCTAAAAATTCCGGGATGTGCTGACACAAATGACAAGCATAAAGGAATTCATTTGGAAAATGAAAGGGGAAATGTGGTTTTATAAAACTGACAGGTAGCATAGATAAAATAGTGTAAAAACAAGTGGACAGAGAATCTTGCAGATTGGACAACCAAAAGTCATGCAATTAAATGTAGGAAGTCTTTCCATTTTCAATGTTGAACAAATATTTGAAAGAAAAAATGTAGAGTAACTGTCATTTTAGATAATTTTACTTTTCTAATAAATTTTATTAATAAATTCTGCTTTGTTTGTAATGGAACAGGCTGTAATGCTGCTTCTTGTAGGGATTTGTATTCCATTCTGTACAGTGTGTGTTTTGGATATTGACTATCAGGACCCCAGGGCTGCTTGAAGGCAGTGCCATTAAGATGGCGACAGTGACATCCTCTTAAAGGCACAGTGTCAGTTGCATGTGCATAGGCTGACACAACTAATACCCTGCAATACATCGGTATTGCAGAGTATTATCATGAACAAGCAATCAGATGATTGCTTGTTCATGTCCTATGGTGGTAGAATTAAAAAAGGAAAAAAAAAGGTTATTCAATAAAAAATAGATTAATAAATCAATAGGAATGCCCATAAATCAAATAAAGAAACATATAATGCACGAAAACAAACCCCACATATAGTATCACCACATCCATAACAACCCGTAGAATAAAAGTAAATAATTATTAAACACGCACGATGAACGCCATAAAATGCAAAAAGCCCGCCAAAAATTATGATTTTTACCTATTTAATCCCACAAAAATGCAATAAAAAGTTATCAAAAGAACATATGTACTTCAGAATGATATTGTTGCAAAGTACAACATGTTCCGCAAAAAGCAAGTAATCAACCAGCTCTGTAGCCAAAATAGTAAAAATGTCTTGCCACTTGGAAGACGGCGATGCAAAAATGATAGATTTTCCCCACATTAGGGTTTTATTTGGCAAATTTTGTAAAACATAAGAACAATATTCAAAAGAATATTCATGTATGATATCACCGGTTAACAAATTTCCTAAAAGCTGTTTCTGATTGTTTGAGGGTGCAGATTTGAAAATGGTTTGATTGTGTAGGGGGGTTGGGTTTAATACTTAATAATTAAATTTTAATCAAAACAATATTTAGCCCCAAAAAAGTAAATTCTGAAAATACGGAAAACCAATATTCGATTTTTAAGCCGTGTGACATAAAAATAAATTATCCACACATTTAAAAAATTATGAAAATGTAAAGTAGACATATAGGAAATTATTATTATTCAGCAACTTTTTTAGGTGGTGTAAATAAACGCAAAACGTATCCGCCGATATTTACCACTAAAATTAAGTACAACATGTGAGGAAAAAACAATCTCAGAATCGCTTTGATAAGTAACAGTGTACAAAAGTTATACAGGCAGTCCCCGGGTTACGTACAAGATAGGGTCCGGAGGTTTGTTCTTAAGTTGAATTTGTATGTAAGTCGAAACTGTATATTTTAGAGATTGTAGATCCAGACAAAAGATTTTGGCTCCAGTGACAATTGGAGTTTAAACATTTTTTGCTGTAATGGGACCAAGTATTATCAATAAAGCTTCATTACAGACACCTTACAGCTGATTATTGCAGCCTGGTACTATAGTAAAGCATTCAGAAAGCTTCACCAGAGGTCAGAGGGGTCTGTCTGTAACTATGGGTTATCTGTAAGTCAGGTGTCCTTAAGTAGGGGACCGTCTGTAACCATATAAAGCAACGAAGGTAAGAATATAAAAAATGGGGCTGAGCCTTAAGCTTTAAAATGGCTGCGTCCTTAAGGGGTTAATTTCTCCTCAGTTAGCGCACAAAAGAATTGTTGAGTGGCCATTCATCATTAAGATTTCCACAGAGTTTCCAGATGCATCAGACAAGTGTTTGACAAGTGCTGCAAAAATACTGAAAATGATAAATATATGTACGGGAGCTTCAGTTCATAATTTTATGGTTCGTTGTTTTGTTGTTGCTAAGTAGCTTCCCATTGTTTCCATATCTGAATAGTGTGTTTACATGTTAAAAGTTTTATTTTTTTTAGATTGCTTTCCCAAAAGCCACCTGTATATACAACTCATTGGGGGACATGTATCATAGTTTTTTTTCTTTGGTGTATTTAATGAGACATTTGGAAGCTCTTTTTGGCGCCTTATGTATGATCATGTCTTTTTTCTTGTAATACATGTTTAGTTTTTCCTGTCCTGACAGGTGCAAATTTTGCCTTCTTTTTGAGACTTTTAGTTGCAAATTTCTCAAATCCACATGGACACAAGCCATATGAGGGAGATTACAACATATGAGGCTGCAGTCACATGTGATGTTAAGGGTGAGGTCACATTTTGTGTTTTGGTTGCATTTTCATTGCATGGAAGTAGTATTCCTCACTGTATGGGAGTAGTGTTCCTAACTGTATTTCGGTAGTGTTCCTCACTGTATGGCGGTAGTATTCCTCACTGTATGGCGGTAGTGTCCCGCACTGTATGGCGGTAGTGTCCCTAACTGTATGGCGGTAGTGGTCCTCCCTGTGTGGCGGTAGTGTTCCTCACTGTATGTCGGTAATATTCGTCACTGTATGGCGGTAGTGTTCCTCACTGTGTGGCGATAGTGTTCCTCCCTGTGTGGCGGTAGTGTTCCTAACTGTATTCCGGTAATGTTCCTTACTGTATGGCAGTAGTATTCCTCACTGTATGGCTGTATTCTTCACTGTATGTTGGTAGTGTTCCTCACGGTATGGCGGTAGTGTTCCTCACTGTATGGGGGTAGTGTCCCTCACTGTGTGGCGGTAGTGTTCCTCACTGTATGGCTGTATTTTTCACTGTATGGAGGTAGTGTTCCTCACTGTATGGCGGTAGTGTCCCTCACTGTATGGCCAAAGTGTTCCTCACTGTGTTCCTCCTAAAAAAAAAATATTTTCCATCCTCTGGTGCTAATAACTTTTTAATACTTTGTTGTTCGGAGTTGTGAGTAGTGTCATTTTTTGCGACTTTTGATGATGTTTTCAATGCTATCATTTTTAGGACCGTACGACCTTTTGTTTACTGTTTATTGATTTTTTTTTTTTCGAAATGACAAAAGTGCCATTTTCGAAAAAACGAGAAAAAACGAGAAAAAACTTTATTATGTTTTGATAGATCGGGCATTTTTGGACGTGGCAATAGCTAATGTGTTTGTGATTTTTACTGTGATTTATTTTTATATCAGTTCTAGGGAAAGGGGGTGATTTGACTTTTTAGGTTTTTTTTATTCTAATTATTTTTTACTTTTTTTTATTTTAATTTTTACTATTTTTCACACTCCCTAGGGTACTTTAACCCTAGATTGTCTCATGGATCCTACCATATACTGCCATACTACATTATGGCAGTATATGGGGATTTCCCTCAAGGGGTTTAACCGAGGCAGCCTTGGGTCTTTAAAAATTGAAAGCATAAAAAATAATTCCAATTTACATTTTAAAACTGGGTCCATGAACAAAAAATCCTTCCTTTGCCCCTAAAAAGTCGACAGGATGGTCCTGAGTGGACAGCTTATATTTACCTATCAGTTTTTTTGAAAGCTGAAAAAAACAACATTATTAGCTAGGGAACGGTTGGGGCAAGAGAGAAAATTCTAGCTATGCCACAATAAGTGGAACAATGGCTATAAAGTATCCCAAAGTTTGGGTTTAGTATAGATTCTCTTTTATTTTAGTGGTTGCCTTATGCTTCCTTATATGTGCTTCCCCAGCTCCATCTTGTATCTACCAACTATACTTTTGTTCCTACCAACTTCCAATTAGTAGAAAATCAACATATTAACTTAATAATATCCATGCGATTAAAATAAACACAGTTCAGAGTTCCTGTAAGTTAACTTCTATGTTATTATTTAAAAAAAAAAGTCTTCACAGCTTGTGTAATATTATAAGAAAGGAAATGGTTAATATGATTTTGACATTTTCCGACATTTGACAAGGAACGCTTCCAATGCATCGTTACTTGACATTAAAATACGCCATTGGTTTGCATAACATGTATAAAAATTGTAATCTTAACAAATGCAAAATCAGAAATCCATTAAAATACTTTAAATACCCCACAGAATTCATGACACTATCATTAATTAAACTATGCTCAACACTGAGCACAGTAACCCATATTTATCTCCACAGATTTAGAAGTGACAGATGATAATCATTAAGGAGATGACAAAATGATGTATCCTACATTAGCTGCAAAATTTAAGCTAATTCCTTTTCCAGGTAATGACACCTTGATGCAGCATAATATGGGACGTTTTTAAAATGCTTCATATATTATATTAAAACGTAACCTCTGTAAAATGTTTGGTGAATATTTAGACATTGAATTTAGTAGTGTATAACAAGTCAGTGAATGGTACATTAGCTACTGTTAGCCGATACATTTTTCAATACCTTTAAATAAGTAAAGCCACTTCTGTGCTATGTTAACCAGGACAAATATTGAAAATTGCTAAAATAATAAAGAAAAAATAGAATTTGCGAAGAGGCTTCAAGGACAGTGTCAACCATAAGCCTTGAAAGTAGGGAGACTGATGGTAAGGAAACATCAGAGAATGTTGTGTGCTCGGAGAGCAGAGTAATCAAAGAGACCGATCTGGTTGACATCCTCCTCTGTGCCAATTAAATGTGACCTCCCTGCTGATGTTTTAATGCTCTAATTAAAGTTGAGTTTCAATTCTGCTCAGTTAAAGCTAGGCTATAGCATTTATATGAGCACTCTTAAGTATTCTGTATGGTACTTTTATAATGGGGATGCCCCTAATACTGTAAATCATATGGGTTATTGCAAGTCAAAAGATCAATAACTATAAAAATGTAGCAAACACAACATGTCAACTGCTGTCTGTACACAATACAGTCTTCAGCAGGTCTAATGTGTACTTACAATCCATTAGAATCTATCAGTATATCACACTGGGTACTCCTTTTCAAGTAGGTTGTGCTCAAAAAAGAAATGAGATCTATTAGTGAAAATAAATATGTAAGTTGTGACACTCACTGAGAGTAAATACAAGCTTTATTAAAGGGGTATTCCAGTGAAGACAAGATTCTGAAAAATATACTCAGGATAACAAAATAACCCATTCTCTAATTCACTGTTATTAACAAAAATACAGCATTTCACAGATATTATTCCAACCTGTCTTTATCAGTCCTGGCATACACAATTTTGGTTGTTCATGGATCCGACCATAAATCTTCTGGCAATGGTCGGAAAAATCCCTCTAGCTTATCTTGCATTGCAGGAGAAGGGGGGGCAGACAGCACACAACAGACACAGACACTTGCAGGTTCAGCTGTGCTTTTAGCAGAGTGGAGAGGACAAAGGAGCAGCTGCTTTACAAACAAGCATAGCATAGCTCAGTCTGTCTTATTGTGTCTTATATCCATCTCATGGCTCTGTCTCATCTCTTTTATTCTATGTGTCAGATATTACTGAATGTTCAGTAGCTAAATTAAAGTGTAGATAAACCCTTTACCCTGATAATTGTTAGCACACAGAATCTCATAGCACAGAGGAATCAGGAAGTGTCTGTTTAGAGAGTCCCGTCCACACTCCAGAATTTTACACTGACCATCACTAAGTTATAAGAGCTAAAACAGCAATAAAGTGAGTCAAATTGTATAGTAAGGGGTCAAAAATTATCTTTATTGTGTAAACGTAACTAGGGGGATTAAAATTTGAGAACTTTCTATCATGGGCAAACACTTTTAAGAGTACTTGGTAGCAGAAAAACAGGATGCAAATGTGTAATTGGGTGATGGACCATTACGCACCACGTTCTTTCTGAGTGGCACTTGTTTTACTTCTGGTCCATTTCGCCCTACAAACTGGTTTAAGAAAGGGCCTGTAGCCTAAAATGGAATGTCACAAATTTGCATGGCAATGTCCAGTTGTTTAGCATATGTACATTTGTACAGCCTGTATTTACTGTTGATAAGTGCCTGGACTTCACCTTTATTTGAACATTTATAAATGAAAATAAATGGTAAATAAAATATAACTTTTACTTCAGATGACTAAAAATATATATTTGTAAAATAGTGACAAAAAGGATGACCCACTGGTCACACAAGGGAGTAATGCTCTAAATTTGAGCATTCGAAATAGGACTGCTGCATCAGTTATACTTTAAGTAGGATATTGTCAGACTGTTGCTAATACAAGTAAGGGGACACTTATTTTGTATCCCCTGATGAGCCAAAAAAAAAGGTGAAACATGGCATGTCGGGATGTGCACCACCTATTCTTTTGAATACAGTTACCTTTATCCCTGATACAAGTCTATAATAGGGCCAGTATGAACATGGCAAGGTTCCAGTCAGGGGGGCAGTCGGTTAGGGCTGCAGCTCCGAAGTTAGGAATGCAGGATGTAATAGTCAACTCTCTTAATAGGGTATACTAGGGATAGTGTTGTGGACAGCTTGACTTCCAATCTGCAAACCTAGTCTATACATTCATTAAAACCCCTTCACCATGTAGGCAGAAACCTAGGAGTTTCAAACAAAGTATTAAATTGTGGTATTAAGATTAAGAATTTTGTAACGCATAGGTTTGTGCCTACATGCTGATGGCTTTTTGATGAATTCAAAATAAAAATTTTAACATTTTACTGGAAGTGCTGCAGCATCCTCCCTGACCTTTGGGATCACATTCTCTTGTAAGGGACTCAGATCACCTCCTCTTCCTTCCATACACATATACATATATTTGTCCTCCATTCCTATCCCTTGTCATGAGTGCCCCTGCGACCCTTGTGTTGGGTTGCAGGCACACCCATGTAGCTCCGTGCGGCCCGCTGCACTCGCCGGGATCCAGTGGCGTCTCCTGCGGCTCCCTGCGCTCATCCCCATCACATAGGGCGCGGGCACGCCGGCTCTGTCAGATGCCCTTCTTTATAAATTTCCAGCCCCTTCCTGTCTTCCTTGCCGGATCAATGTGCCTTACAGCCATAGAAAAAGCTCCCAAGGGATTCTCCTGCGTTCCTGTGTCTCTTGCGTTCCTGTGTCTCCTATGTTCCTGTGTCTCCTAACTTCCTGCTCCTGAGTTCCCCTGTCCTGTGTCCTGTGTGCCTGTGTTCCCATCCCCATCTGCCTGCACCTCCCGTTGCTGACCCCGGATTGGACTTGACTTTGCATCTCTGCTGCCTTCCCTGACCTTGTGCCTGGACCTGACCATGAGACTGTCTCCTGCTAAGGTACCTCAGGCTAGTCGCACCTGTGGAAGGACCTGGGGGTACCCTGCTGTCCAAGTCCAACCCATCTTGCCGCAGCAAGTCCAATGGACTCTATGCATTGAATTGAGTGTTTTTGATGATAGTTGGCAGTTTAAAATCAAACAAATAAGTTTAGAAATTGGTGTCTGCCTACTATGATTAACTTGCTTAATAGTGCCAACGGTTTAAGGTAGCTTCTACCTATTTTTTAATAATTAAGTGTATGTGTAATTTTTTATTTTTTTGATACTGTTTTTTTTTCTGTCTTAAGGTGTTAGTGTTGTATTATATTACTTTATATTGATATGTATATACACTCAACGGACACTTTATTAGGTACACCATGCTAGTAACGGGTTGGACCCCCTTTTGCCTTCTGAACTGCCTCAATTCTTCATGGCATAGATTCAACAAGGTGCTGGAAGCATTCCTCAGAGATTTTGGTCCATATTGACATGATGGCATCACACAGTTGCCGCAGATTTGTCGGCTGCACATCCATGATGCGAATCTCCCGTTCCACCACATCCCAAAGATGCTCTATTGGATTGAGATCTGGTGACTGTGGAGGCCATTTGAGTACAGTGAACTCATTGTCATGTTCAAGAAACCAGTCTGAGATGATTCCAGCTTTATGACATGGCGCATTATCCTGCTGAAAGTAGCCATCAGATGTTGGGTACATTGTGGTCATAAAGGGATGGACATGGTCAGCAACAATACTCAGGTAGGCTGTGGCGTTGCAACGATGCTCAATTGTTACCAAGGGGCCCAAAGAGTGCCAAGAAAATATTCCCCACACCATGACACCACCACCACCAGCCTGAACCGTTGATACAAGGCAGGATGGATCCATGCTTTCATGTTGTTGACGCCAAATTCTGACCCTACCATCTGAATGTCGCAGCAGAGATCGAGACTCATCAGACCAGACAACGTTTTTCCAATCTTCTACTGTCCAATTTCGATGAGCTTGTGCAAATTGTAGCCTCAGTTTCCTGTTCTTAGCTGAAAGGAGTGGCACCCGGTGTGGTCTTCTGCTGCTATAGCTCATCTGCCTCAAAGTTCGACGCACTGTGCATTCAGAGATGCTCTTCTGCCTACCTTGGTTGAAATGGGTGGCGATTTGAGTCACTGTTGCCTTTCTATCAGCTAGAACCAGTCTGCCCGTTCTCCTCTGACCTCTGGCATCAACAAGGCATTTCCGTCCACAGAACTGCCGCTCACTGGATGTTTTTTCTTTTTCGGACCATTCTCTGTAAACCCTAGAGATGGTTGTGCGTGAAAATCCCAGTAGATCATCAGTTTCTGAAATACTCAGACCAGCCCTTCTGGCACCAACAACCATGCCACGTTCAAAGGCACTCAAATCACCTTTCTTCCCAATACTGATGCTCGGTTTGAACTGCAGGAGATTGTCTTGACCATGTCTACATGCCTAAATGCACTGAGTTGCCGCCATGTGATTGGCTGATTAGAAATTAAGTGTTAACGAGCAGTTGGACAGGTGTACCTAAGATTTTCACGGAGGACCCTGTGATACCCATAATCCATGGTCTTCCAAAAACACACAAAGGGATCACACCTCCACCTATGCGTCCGATTGTCTCGGGCATCGGGTCCTTCAGTGAGAAGCTGTCCAGTTGGCTTGATTGGGTACTGCAACCTTTAGTACGACGAGTTCCTGGTTTTCTCCAGGACTCACGGGATGTATTGCGGGCTTTTGACAAAATCGATTGGAAGACCAACTTCTGTTGGCTCAGTTGTGATGTGGTCTCACTTTATACCTCTATTCCCCACAACATTGCTATCCGGGCACTCCAATTCCACCTGGATAAATACACAAATTACACACCAGAATTCAAGGAGTTTGTGGTCTCAGTCTGTCATTTCCTCATTACACATAATTTTTTTATGTTTGACAATTCTTTTTACTTGCAGACAGAAGGGGTGAGTATGGGGGCGAAATTTTCGCCCTCTCTAGCAAACCTCACGATGTCGTGGTGGGAGGAGCTTGCCATTTATTCCCCCGATAATATTTTTTGGGATTGCATTGAGTGGTATGGCAGGTACATCGACGACATTCTCATTATATGGCGTGCGGGTGTGCCTGCCATACCACTCTTTGTTAATTACATTAATGATAATGGGTTTAATTTGCGTTTCACGTACACACATCATCCCTTTGATATATCGTTCCTTGATCTATCTTTACACGGCACTGCAAATAAAAAAATCATCACCAAATCTTACCGGAAACCGACGGCCGGCAACACAATTTTACATGCCGACTCACAACACCCACCACATACTATACAGGCCATACCGATGGGGGAACTGATAAGGGCAAGAAGAAATTGTAGTGACACGTCAATCTTTCATGAGGAAGCTGTACAGGTGTGCGATAGATTAAAGAATAGGGGTTATCCCCACTGGACACTTAATAGAGCGTACACTAAGGCCCGTAACAGAAACAGACATAATCTCATCCACCCACAGCGATTGGATGTGTCTGATAGAAAACATCGGGACTTTTCCCATATACCGACACTAGTCTTACAATACAGTCCCCAATTTAAAACTATTTCTAATATTGTTAAGCAACATATTCATTTACTCAAAGCAGATCCCATACTTGAAAAGATTCTTATTAATGGATGCCAAGTAGTCTCCCGAAGGGGCCAAAGCTTGGGGAACTTACTCTCCCCCTCACTGTTTTCTATGCAACCTAAATCAACTTGGCTCTCCACCCAGGGCTTTTTCAGATGTGGAGCTACTCGTTGTCAGACGTGTAAATTTGTGGAGAATGGAAAAAAGACATTCTCTTCCAACGATAGCTCGAAAACATTTACCATCAAAAAATTTTTGAATTGCAATTCAGCGAATGTGATATACATCATATCTTGTAATACCTGCAATTTGATGTATGTCGGACATACCTCACGAAAGCTTAAGACTAGATTTCTTGAACATGTTCGCGACATTGCAAATCCTAGTGGTCGCAATCTCTCAGGTGCATCGCAACATTTTACGGCGGTCCACCAGGGAGATGTCAGATCTCTCACTATTTATGCCATAGAAAAAGTCCATGCAAATGCAAGGGGGGGTAATATGAGAGCCCGTTTGGCTAACAGAGAGGCTTTTTGGATCTTTTCTTTATCAACTTGTTATCCCCATGGTCTCAATAGGAGAAGAGAATTAATGTACCATTATTGATTCTACAGTTCCCATGGTCTTCCCCTAAAAATGCGTTAATTTAAGAATTAACTATCAATTTTTGACTGGTAACCTTTGTATACCTTCTCATGATGGTCTTTGGGCGATGTGACTATACCGTTACCCATCTACTACCATCATCTCATTCCTTTTGTCCGCAAAGTTTTCTTTTAATATTTTTTATTTCTTGATAAATTTTAAATATTCACTAGTAATTTCTGCATGTCTACACTTTCATATTCAAGTGTGCTCATTATTATTTTCTTCTTTTCTTTTTTTATTTTAGATTTAACACCCTATACCTGTTGCAGGAGGAACATCTCGACCTTGCCGCGGGGATCCACGTCCAGTCCCCCTGAATTTGTTTTGTGGCGGCCTTTGGCTTGTGATCTTCGCTGCGACGCCGATGTTAGTTCCTCCCACTATGACCTCCGTTCCACCATCCTCTTGGAATCTCATGTAATTTGTGTTCTGTACTGCTATATAACAATGAAGTTATGCTGGCCATGGTTGCTTAGCGATCCTAGACAACATATGCTCCGTATCACATGAACGGGACCTGTCACGTGATTTATATCATGTGGTGTGGCACGATCGGTCCACAATGCTAGATTCGGAGGGATCAGCAGTAATGTTTAAACAGGTTTTTATGTCTCTATAACTAATTGACATGCAATTGTTTAAATATGGCATTAGTTTATATCTATAATTGCTGAAATTGCTAAAATTTTATGCTATTATTAGTGGATGTTAACGGAAGTGGGCGGGGCCTCCCGGAAGTAAGGGGAGGCATTCACAATTGTACTGGGCTTTAAATGCTCAAACTTACTAGTGTTATGTAGCCATGACTAAGGACATAGCTAATGTCCGAAACGCGTAGGCACTGATGTCTGTCCGAGTGGATTTTAAAAAACTTTTTGTATTTGCCATGAAATAAAGAAAATTTGGTGTTTGGAGCCTGGCTGGACCGTGAATTTTTTTTCTCCTGCGCTATTTATGTCCCCCGGGCAGAAGGGGAGGTCCGTGCCGTACTCAACACTGAAGGTGGAGGTGAGCTGGCATTCCTTTCTTTGCTCGTCAAAGTATTCAGACGCCTTTAAATTTTTCACTCTTTGTTTCATTGCAAAAAATTGTTGAGTTCCTTTTTTTTGCTAAAGTACACTCTTCACCCCATCTTGACAGAAAAAAAAAATCAGAAAAGTAGATATTTTTGCTAATTTATCAAAGAAGAAAAATTTTAATATTACATGGTCGTAAGTATTTAGACCTATGCTGTGACATTGATAATTAACTCACATGCTATCCATTTCCTTCTGATCCTCCTTGAGAAGGTTCTACTCCATTTTGGAGTCCAGCTGTGTTTAATTAAACTGATTGGACTTGATTAGGAAAGGCACACATCTGTATATATAAGAGCTTACAGCACACAGTGCATGTTAGAGCACATGAGAATCATGAGGTCTAAGGAACTGCCCAAGGAGCTCAGACAGAATTTTGGTAATGCACAGATTTGGCCAAGGTCAAAAAAGAATTTCTCTGGGACACAAGGTTCCTAAGAGTACAGTGACCACCAAAATACTTAAATGGTAGAAGTTTGGGACAGCCACAACTCTTCCTCAACCTGGTCATTTAGACACACTTCAAAGGAGAAGAGCCCTAATGAGAAAGGTAAAGAAAAACCCCAAGATCACTGTGGCTGAGCCCCAGAGATGCAGTAGGGAGATGATAGAAAGTTCAAAAAAGTCAACTATCACTGCAGCACTCCACCAGTCGGGGCTTTATTGCAGAGTATGCCAACAGATGCCTCTCCACAGTGCAAGAGATATATAAGTTGGTTTGGCCTCACCTGGAATATGCTGTCGAGTTCTGGGCACCAGTCCATAAAAAGGATGCCCTGGAGCTGGAGAGGGTTCAAAGTAAAGCCACGAAAATGATAAGGGATATGGAGGGTCTCAGTTATGAGGAAAGATTAAAACAACTTGATTTATTTAGTCTTGAAAAGAGACGACTACGAGGGGACATGATTAATTTATCTAAATATATGAATGGTCCATACAAAAAATATGGTGGTAAGTTGTTTCGGATTAAATCAAATCAAAAGACGAAGGGGCACTGTCTCCGTCTGGAGAAATTAAAGTTTAATCACCAGAGGCGACAGGGCTTCTTTACTATGAGAAGTGTTAATCTGTGGAATAGCCTGCCTCAGGCGCTGGTCACAGCAGGGACAGCAGAGAGCTTCAAGAAGGGTCTAGATGCCCTTTTACACCTAAATAACATGTATGGTTATGTTATATAGAATTGTTTCCCCTAAATCCTTTCCTCATCCAATCCCTTCGCTGTATTTAGTTTACAAGGGATAGTTATTTATGAAACTTTAAAAGTGGGGACCAGAAAGATAACATCTCCTGAAGGGGATGATGAGGTAGACCATATATAGGTGGCCAGTCTATGACTCCATGGTTGTTTTCATTTGCCAACTAATTAGCCAACTGCAGCTTTTGGAACTTGAGTTGGAATGTTTGTTTCAACCAATGAATTGCAGGATTTAAAACACTGCAATGTTTGACCCATGAAGGAAGGTTTATCAATACTTTATCAATTTGGAGGGCAGAGAGAATGTAGCATGACCACATCATTTTGACCAAGATAGTGCCTCTGTCTTGTAGTGAAGGAAACTTATTCAAATTGGGGAAAAAAAAAAATAATTTCTAGGGACATTTATTGCTTTTCCACTCACAATAAAGTGAAGTAAACATTTGAGTTTCTTTTAACCTTTATAAATTGTTAGGTTCAGAAGCAAGATCCGAGTAATAGTCTGAGCTTTTGGGCAAGATATTTCAGTATATACACATTTGGATATATTTGAATCAAGTGTAGGATTCTGATTATTCTGTGGATTTTGTTTCTCAACCTGTATACAGCAGGTAAGTAGTGCCCTAGCTGAGATGTTAGTTGGTTTTGGTGTTATCAAATGGTGCCTTTTGGCCAGCCCTGGTAAGTCACAACTAAACCGGGACTATTCTTGAGGTAAGACCTAGTGGATCCTTGTAGTAAAATCCAGATCCGCATACAGGGTTAAAAAGGTCAATACCAGTTCATCACTACAAACTCCCAAAGGTGTATATCCAAGTCAAGCTACTTTACTAAACTATTTCACATCCTAAAATTAAAAGAAAGTCCTAGAGTACATGTAACATAAAGTATGGCTGAGGAGGTGCCTTATGCGTGTGATTTTGTTTCATTCTGTCTCTTCAGGAGTTTGCTCAGGTGTATAATAATATGAATTCCTTTATTTAAATAGCACCTACAGATTACACAGCACTGCACAGAGTTTGCCAAATCGGTCCCTGTCCCCATTGGCTCACAATCTAATCAACCTACCCGTATGTTTTGGGAATGTGGGAGGAAACCCACAGAAACATGGAGAGAACATACAAACTCTTTGCAGATGGACCTGGATGGGATATGAACCCAGGACCCCAGTGCTGCAAGGCTGTAGTTCTAACCACTGGGTCACCATTTAAGTGGGCTGTGACAGAATCTTCCCCCACTTACATTTCTCCTATCTAGATATCAGAAAAGTAATCTAATACTAATAATTTCTTTTTATAAACCCCATACTACTGTCTGGCTTTTTAATGGTTTTTAACTCTGTCTATGTTTTTGTCATACAATAAAAGTGTTATTTTGTTGATCCCATTCATATGCATCCCCCTTTCTTTTCTTTCTCCAATTCCTAATACTAATAATTATAACAATTATTCCCATGTAGGAGAGCCAGCTTGAGCTGACCCAATGTATAAAAAGGGCATAGTAGAACTGGAACAGGTCCGGAGGAGAGCAACCAAGATTATTAGGAGAATGGGGGACAAGAATACAATGACAGATTACACAATTTGGGATTATTCAGTTTAGAAAAAAGATGTCCGAGGGGAGACCTCATTACAATGTACAAATACCTGAACGGACAGTACAAGGATCTCTCCAAAGATCTTTTTATACCTAGGCCTGTGACCAGGACAAAGAGAAGACCTGCACGCCTAGAGGAGAGGCGATTCTACCATCAATATAGATGGAGATTCTTTTCTATAAAAGCAGTGACACTATGGAACTCTCTGCCACAGTTGATTGGAGAGCAAAAATATCACAGAATAGGGGAAAAAATTTGTTCAATTCTGAAAGCATGTTATAAAGGACACAAATACATCCAAGAATCAACCATAAAGTACAAGACGTCACTAAGAATGATCTTCAAAGTTCTTACCAATGCTCTGACTTTAAATGTATGCAGCAGGGTAATTACATGCAATGACAAAAGATTTTTATGTTCAGGTGCCCTGTAATTATTTTAATTGAGATGCTTAAAAAAGGCAAATTCTTTTGCCTGAATATATTGAATGTAATTTATGCTGAGTTGTCTGGACAAGAGAGGAGCAAATTGAAACCCTTTATTTTGTTAACAAGAGGGTCTTGAGTTAAATATCTAAAGAAGAAATATGAATAACTTTCTTTAATTGGACTCTTGTCATAATTTGTTCATAACAAAAGTTTTACTCTTTCGTGACAGCCGTAATTGTTTGTATGTTTTTTGAGTTAAGTACTTTACAGCGGGTAGATGACATGAAAATAGGTTAGCAGTAATTAAAATGAACACATGGATGATGGCACTATTATATATTAAATGTAAGATAAAAATTGAGATGGCACACATGGGAAACACAAGGTTAAATGTTGCTCTTGCCCTTTATATAGGGGCATAACAAACATGTATACAGTTAAGTACAACTTAGATGGATACTTGTTGCTCATCAGTAAGGAGAAGGTCATCTATCATTCTAGTAAAATTCACTATGACCAAATAATCACCTCTTTTCTACACTCACTTATAAGCATATTGGGGCTCATTTACTTACCCGGTCCAGTCGCGATCCCGCGGCGCGTTGTCCGACACGGATTCGGGTCTGCTGGGATTCACTAAGGTCATGCGCCCGATATCCAGCAGGTGTCGATGCTGCGCCAAGGTCCACCGGAGTTCATCTTCTTCTTCCTGGTGCATGTAAGTGCGTGATCTTACACAAATCGTTTTTAAATTCTGCATTTTTTCCGAATCCGTCGGGTTGTCCGATAGCCACGCCCCCCAATTTCTGTTGTGTACAAGCCGGCGCCGATGCACCACAATCCAATCGCGTGCACCAAAATCCCGGGGAATTCGTCGCAAAACGGGAATATTCAGGAAACCTGGCGTTCAGACCATTAGTAAATGAGCCCCATTATGTCAAAAAGTGCTGATCATTATTAGAATCCTTTGAATTGATTTGTGTACATCAATCTTTCTGGGAGCGGTCCTCGATAATTCTTGGAGTATTGTTAGTGTGATATTTTACTCTAAGACATGCGGTTAGTCAATTGTTTCCCTGTTTCACCATATGCACACATCTAATTGAATATTCTTTACATATGAATCCTTTGTTATTTTAAAGAACCCAAGTGGATAAGTCAAGTGCTGCTCTCATTTCAATAAAAATTTATTTATGAGTAGGACAGAGCAGACATTTGTAGAAATCTTTAATAGTTACATCTCCTTTGTTAGAAGCTGCAAACATGCATGGAAAAAACATTAAATGTGTTATGCTAAGGAAAAGTCATCCATATGTGATTGCTGGGATCCAATATTGGATGTCTCTGAAAACAGGAACCTATACAGTGGATTGTGCCAAAAACAGAAGGTTGCAGCTAAATGTTAATGGTCATCCTAGGGCACTATAGCTCAACTGTTAAGTAGGGTAATATTTTGCTGATCACATATTGATGACCTATCCTGAGGAAATGTATAAAACTGGCCTGGAGAAGGCCAGAAACCTTTTTAAAGTACAACTGTAAAGTATAAAAACTAACTTTGCACTAAGCAAAAATAAGCAATTCTCCATTCACTTTAATTAACTATCTACAGCTGTTTAGCAGCTAGCAATGGTTTTACTTTGCCCTCAGGCTAATCTCTACTTGCCATGCTTTAAGAGGGGCTGTAGGACCTGTAGTGATGTCACAAGCATGTGACTCATCACATGCTTCAGGTCAACCAATTATAAACAAGCTGTCCTGCATCATTTGATAGTATTTAGCTTGATGCAAAGGACCTTCAGTGATGTCACAAGCATGTGACTCATCATATACTTCAGATCGGCCAAATAAAAAAATGATGTTCGGTTTTGGCTTCATTGCCTTGAGTTATCAAAGGCTTTCTCTAGCTGTGCTTACATGTCATGGATTGCGGGAACACCTGTGCCCCTCTCAGTGGCGCTGCTCCGGCCCCTGCTCCAAACTTACCACTCCACACTCTTGCTTCCATCTGGCCGGGCCCGCGTGCGCGTTCCCGCACCCTAGGGCGTGTGTGCCGGCACTGGGAGATTTAAAGGGTCAGCACACCTCTGATTGGCGCTGGCATTTCCGGGTTTCCTTAAAGGCGGGCTGTTCCCAGTTTCTCTACTGTGACCTTGGCTACCACCACAGGCTAGTCGTACCCTTGGAATGACCTGCCGCTTTGTGGCGGGCTCTGGTGAAGACCAGGTGCCACTTAGATTCCGGTCCCAGGTGTCGGCTAGTACCCCGAACCCTTACACTAACATAATTTTTTTTGTCAGTAACTTTACAATAGAAAATCATTAGAGATGAGCGAACATGCTCGTCCGAGCTTGATGCTCGGTCGACATTTTGCTTTTACCCCTTTAAAACATCTAAAGAGTTAACACAATTCGTTAAAGTTGGTTTCTAATACATTGAGGAGTGTAGTTTCTATAAAGGGGTAATTTATGTGGTTTTACTATTATTAGACCTCTCAAAGTCACTTGAGACCTGAGCAGGTGTCGGTAAATATAGGTTTTGGCGATTTCATTAAAAAATGTGAAAAATTGCATCTACAAAGCAAATCCCAACAACCTAGAAAAATGAGAGGATACATAAAAAGCCATGCAAACATTAATCAGACATTTTGGAACTGTTATTTATCAAGTTATTTGGATGCTATGACTATCTACTTGAAAAGCAAAGAATTTAGGACTTTGAAAATTGAGAATTTAATTTTTTCTTTTTTTTCAGAACTAAACGCGAAAGATATCCAAATATTTCCACTAAGCTATATAAGCTATAGCAAAAAGCTATATAAATGGGGTATTGCCTTAATCATGGTGACCTATAGAATAAAGATAACATTTTATGGTACAGTGAACTGCCTATCAAGTAAAAAAATAAAAACTCTAAACTAGAATTAATGATTTTCTTATCCTCAACAAGAAAGAGTTAATAAAATCTCATCAATTGGCTACTGAACCCCCTTAAATTAGGTACCTAAAAGTGGATCTTATCCCGGAAATAATAAGCCCCCATATGTCCATGTTACAAAATAATAAACATTTTATAATTAATTACATTAATGATAATGGGTTTAATTTGCGTTTTACGTATACACATCATCCCTCTGATATATCGTTCCTTGATCTATCTCTACACGGCATTGCAAATAAAAAAATCATCACCAAATCTTACCGGAAACCGACGGCCGGCAACACAATTTTACATGCCGACTCACAGCACCCACCACACACTATACAGGCTATACCGATGGGGGAACTGATAAGGGCAAGAAGAAATTGTAGTGACACGTCAATCTTTCATGAGGAAGCTGTACAGATGTGTAATAGATTAAAGAATAGGGGTTATCCCCACTGGACACTTAATAGAGCGTACACTAAGGCCCGCAACAGAAACAGACATAATCTCATCCACCCACAGCGATTGGATGTGTCTGATAGAAAACATCGGGACTTTTCCCATATACCGACACTAGTCTTACAATACAGTCCCCAATTTAAAACTATTTCTAATATTGTTAAGCAACATATTCATTTACTCAAAGCAGATCCCATACTTGAAAAGATTCTTATTAATGGATGCCAAGTAGTCTCCCGAAGGGGCCAGAGCTTGGGGAACTTACTCTCCCCCTCACTGTTTTCTATGCAACCTAAATCAACTTGGCTCTCCACCCAGGGCTTTTTCAGATGTGGAGCTACTCGTTGTCAGACGTGTAAATTTGTGGAGAATGGAAAAAAGACATTCTCTCCCAACGATAGCTCGAAAACATTTACCATCAAAAAATTTTTGAATTGCAATTCAGCGAATGTGATATACATCATATCTTGTAATACCTGCAATTTGATGTATGTCGGACATACTTCACGAAAGCTTAAGACTAGATTTCTTGAACATGTTCGCGACATTGCAAATCCTAGTGGTCGTAATCTCTCAGGTGCATCGCAACATTTTACGGCGGTCCACCAGGGAGATGTCAGATCTCTCACTATTTATGCCATAGAAAAAGTCCATGCAAATGCAAGGGGGGGTAATATGAGAGCCCGTTTGGCTAACAGAGAGGCGTTTTGGATCTTCTCTTTATCAACTTGTTATCCCCATGGTCTCAATAGGAGAAGAGAATTAATGTACCATTATTGATTCTACAGTTCCCATGGTTTTCCCCTTAAAATGCGTTAATTTAAGAATTAACTATCAATTTTTGACTGGTAACCTTTGTATATCTTCTCATGATGGTCTTTGGGCGATGTGACTATACCGTTACCCATCTACTACCATCATCTCATTCCTTTTGTCCGCAAAGTTTTCTTTTAATATCTTTTATTTCTTGATAAATTTTAAATATTCACTAGTAATTTCTGCATGTCTACACTTTCATATTCAAGTGTGCTCATTATTATTTTCTTCTTTTCTTTTTTTATTAGATTTAACACCCTATACCTGTTGCAGGAGGAACATCTCGACCTTGCCGCGGGGATCCACGTCCAGTCCCCCAGAATTTGTTTTGTGGCGGCCTTTGGCTTGTGATCTTCGCTGCGACGACGATGTTAGTTCCTCCCACTATGACTTCCGTTCCACCATCCTCTTGGAATCTCATCTAATTTGTGTTCTGTACTGCTATATAACAATGAAGTTATGCTGGCCATGGTTGCCTAGCGATCCTAGATAACATATGCTCCGTATCACATGAACGGGACCTGTCACGTGATTTATATCATGGGGTGTGGCACGATCGGTCCACAATGCTAGATTCGGAGGGATCAGCAGTAATGTTTAAACAGGTTTTTATGTCTCTATAACTAATTGACATGCAATTGTTTAAATATGGCATTAGTTTATATCTATAATTGCTGAAATTGCTAAAATTTTATGCTATTATTAGTGGATGTTAACGGAAGTGGGTGGGGCCTCCCGGAAGTAAGGGGAGGCATTCACAATTGTACTGGGCTTTAAATGCTCAAACTTACTAGTGTTATGTAGCCATGACTAAGGACATAGCTAATGTCCGAAACGCGTAGGCACTGATGTCTGTCCGAGTGGATTTTAAAAAACTTTTTGTATTTGCCATGAAATAAAGAAAATTTGGTGTTTGGAGCCTGGCTGGATTGTGAAATTTTTTTTCTCCTGCGCTATTTATGTCCCCCGGGCAGAAGGGGAGGTCCGTGCCGTACTCAACACTGAAGGTGGAGGTGAGCTGGCATTCTTTTCTTTGCTCGTCATAAGTTGGACAGGTGTACCTAACAAAGTGGCTGGTGAGTGTATGTACTTGTCTGTTCCTGTTATGTCAAGTCTTCATGTGGTCATATCTGTGCTGTGGCAAGAAACAATTTCCCATTTTGTGGGATTATTAAAGTTTTATCATACAGTATATAGAGCACCACAGCTTCAGTAAAAGAGACATCATAGTGTACTTAGGTACATTAAAGGTTAAGGATTAAGATAGATTTTGACCTACTGCAGTAAACCAGTAGTGGCCAGAGGTTATGCCACTGACTTGGCTTTGGACTGTTTTTTAAATATTTATGTGCATACTGGTATTCAAGCCATGCCTTCCTCAGTAGTGGCATTGTCATTCCATTAAATCATCATTACTTACTTAGAGCAATGTCATTTACCTTTTGGTGCAGCAGTAATGCAGGAATACACATATATTTATTGTGTATGATAATAGAGGAATTTGGATAGAAATTTTTATATTACGTGTTTGTTATATATTAGCCCCTTGGCACATTAGGACGTCAAGAAATGTGGTCTGTTTTTTGCACATCCCGACGTACATGTACATCTTGTCAATCGCAGCGGGATCTTAACTATGTGTGAAAGCTGGGTACCCCCACTAACAACTGGAATCGTGATACTCGTAAACCATAAAAAGCTATATAAATGGGGTATTGCCTTAATCATGGTGACCTATAGAATAAAGATAACATTTTATGGTACAGTGAACTGCCTATCAAGAAAAAAAATAAAAACTCTAAACTAGAATTAATGATTTTCTTATCCTCACCAAGAAAGAGTTAATAAAATCTCATCAATTGGCTACTGAACCCCCTTAAATTAGGTACCTAAAAGTGGATCTTATCCCGGAAATAATAAGCCCCCATATGTCCATGTTACAAAATAATAAACATTTTATAAGCTGTAAAATGTGACAATGCAAAACTGCTCTGAATGGCGCTCCTTCCTTTCTATGCCCGTACGTGTACCATCGGCATATTCTGGAGAAATTGGGTATCAAACTTTGTGGAGCTTTTTGTCATTTAATTTGTTGTGAAATTTTAATTTTTGGGGGCCAAAATTAATGTATTTAAAAAAAGATTACAAATTGTAAATTCCACTTCCATTTTGCTTTTACCCCTTTAAAACATCTAAAGAGTTAACACAATTCGTTAAAGTTGGTTTCTAATACCTGGAGGAGTGTAGTTTCTATAAAGGGGTAATTTATGTGGTTTTACTATTATTATACCTCTCAAAGTCACTTGAGACCTGAGCAGGTGTCGGTGTTACAGGGGATATTATTCATAACTGGACCCTCTGCTCTATTATTATATATATTACATATAGTGTAAATGGATACAGTATATACTGACCACAGTCACTGATATTCTGTGGTGAGATGTCAGTGTGTACTGAAGCCATTGGGTCATTAACATATCAAAAGGCTTTGAACAGTAAGAAGCCACCATGAACCAGGTGTGAGATTCCCTACACACACTGGGGTCTATCCTAAGAGGGTCTTAGGGTGGAGTTATAGGTGGTGGGAAGGGATTACACACAAGGATATTTAAGCATGGTAAAAACAGAAATCAGGCTCTTTTGTCTCTTGCTCCTGACCTCCCCCGCCCGGACATACAGCACTTAACAAAGGTACAGGTCATATATTGTGTGTGCTTTCTGTGTATGTATATAACTTTATAAGAGTAATTATAACATAGTACTTATTATAATATAGTAGACTTTATACGTGTACCTATAGATATTCCAGGTGTTATGTGTTTTACCATATATATACATAGCTAAGTGTTTACAGTGATTGTGTATATATTAGTGTAACTACATGTATAACCTATAGCCGTATCCCATTCACACGTGGATCTCTGCCCTGCACGTGTATTGGAGGATTAGATATATAGATGCTATTGTGCATGAGTCTCTATATGTACATGTATATGGTCAGGTACTGGATGTGACTCCTGCGTCAGGATATATCCAGGAGCTTCTGTAGTGTTAACTATATATTGTATATACATACACATTACTGTGTCCGGGAGAGGTCAGGAGAAGAAGGTTTGTCTCTATGTATTTTGTATTGTATTTTATGTAGTTACTTTGTCACATGTATGTTGTTAGTAAAGTCTTTTTGTATATAAGTATCTGCGAGGGTTGTATGTTATTCCTGTGATATATGAAGGACTGGAGTAGGTGCTTATGGTAAATAGCACAGACTAAGGGGCTGGACAGAACCACTGTAGCCTAGAGGAACTGAACAGAAACCCAATCCCCAACCCCCCTTTATCAGTCGGTAAATATAGGTTTTGGCGATTTTCATTAAAAAATGTGAAAAATTGCATCTACAAAGCAAATCCCAACAACCTAGAAAAATAAGAAGATACATAAAAAGCCATGCCAACATTAATCAGACATTTTGGAACTGCTATTTATCAAGTTATTTGGATGCTATGACTATCTACTTGAAAAGCAAAGAATTTAGGACTTTGAAAATTGAGAATTTAATTTTTTCATTTTTTTCAGAACTAAACGCGAAAGATATCCAAATATTTCCACTAATTTGAAGTACAATGTATGACAAGAAAACATTCTCAAAATAACCTGGATATGTTAAAGCAGTTAAAGATTATAACTACTTAGAAGCGGTTAAGGTGGCTTGGTCCTTACGGGGTTAAGGAATAAATACAGATGTAGCACTGAATAACACGATTGGCTTAACCCATTAACCAGACTTTATAACACAGTCTGTAGTGTAAATTAATACAGTGAACTGTCCATTTTCCGTGATAACTAAAGAGTTATCCCACTTTAAGTGTCATATTAACCAGCGCTGCATCTGTAAAAGTTATATTTTATGGACATAGTTGGAAAAAAGATGTCACTTTTAGTTGGATTTGCACACTTTTCTCCACGAATGTCATTTTGAGATGGTGACACTTTCTAATAGCCTATGCAATGCTGATTTCTGAATAATTTTAGTAGTTTATATAAGTTTAATTTACATTACCTGGCTCCCTGCCAGCAGCATGTGGTGAGTCTCGGGGAAGGGTATCTGCCTGTGTCTCCTCCTCACGCATTTTTCTCCTTCACACCATCCCCTTCACTCACCTGCCAGCACAATGCACATGACAGGAAGTGGGGAGAAGTGAGGGAGCTGCATGAATGTGGAGGAGAGGAGACTGACACAGGCACATATAGGCTGCAGTTGCCCCCTCCCTGGGGACTCACAAGACACTACTGGCATGTGAATTAAACTTTTTTTTTTTTAATAAATTTTATTGAGTATAAAAATACAAAATACATAATGTAACAATAAACATAAAACCGAGCAGAAGAGAAAAAAAGTGCAATGTTATTCTTACACTTTTTACATAATTACAAAGTTCAAAATTGTTATAACGTTCATATTTTTATACAGAGCAGAAGAACATATCTGAACTACTATCTATTCTCTCTACTCATGCTTACGTTACCTTCTTTATGTGAATGAAACTTATTTAAACTACTAAAATGATTCAAAATGCTGACAAAGGCATTTTTTAAATAAGCATAGCATAGGCTATTGGAACCTGTCGCCAGCTAAAAATGACATTCCAGGTGACAAGTTCATTTTAAATAATTGCCTTTAACAGACACTTCTCATTTAGTTTTGCTTCTACCGTATATATAAAAAAGCAACATTTTAGTTTATGTAGTTTATATGGTAAAAGTGTACAAGGTATCAATGAGAATCAAACCTAATAGAATTGTAATTAGTAGAAACAAGAACATACCATGAACATCAATGGTAATCAAAGCACCAAGAGTAATACGTTCCATTTTAGTTAACCTTCCTCTCACAAGATTAACAATTTCTTCAATTTGGTCACTACATTTTTTCATAATTCTTTGCAGACCTCCATTTTTCGCTAAAGCCTAGAAAGATAAATTATACAAATTACCAACAAGTACATGGTGGAATTTGTGGCAGATTAGTAGAAAGTTTTTAATTCATAAAAAATAATCTTATCACTTAGCAATCCTCAAACATCCCTAAAACTTACAACAAAAAAGGAGTCTAAGAAAAAATAACAGCTATGATCTGACGAACATGAACAAAATAAAATGTAATCACTGTTTTTCCCAAAATAAATTTAACAGAGTAGATGTCCACATTGTCTGCTATTGAGTGGATTGGCTATGGATTTTGTTATGGTAAAAATGTGCTGCACAAATGTGAGCAGTAGTGGATAGCAAATGTATTCTCTCTGGACATTAACCATTGGAAGTACCGTATATCCAGGAAAATGAAAATGGTAAAACAAGCTGAACCTTTGCTGGTCCTAGATTCCTAATTTGGTTTTCATCCAAACACATAATTTCTTCTTTCTGAAACAAATTATATATTAGCAATTGATGGGAACTATTCTCTCTAGCCTACGTCTGTAGCTCTACTTAAATTCCCCAAAACAAATGCTGCTTGCCAATTTTTGAAAATATCTGTCACAGACTTGGTTCTGTGTGAATGACTTGTGAAATTACATTTTTTAGAATTACAGTTATCAAAATATCTGTTCTCTATAGTAAAAATGTACATATTCACAATAAATATTTAAATAATAAAGTATGCCATTTTTATTGCCACATAGGAAAAAATAAATAGATAAGGATACATTTTATTGTTTTTTTTAGTTTCTAAATCCTAATTAGCAGAATAAAGTAGGTACTTACAAGTACCATTAACCAGTCAATGACTGTAAAGGGGTTTGCCCATGAAATAAAATTCTCAAATTTCAATACCCTAGTGATGTTTACACAATAAACATAGCATAGCAATATCATTTTTAACTTTGCAATTTAACTCAGTGTTATTGCTGTTTAACTCAGTGATGGTCAGTGTGGGTGGGGACTCTCTAGTGCTGTGAGATGATGTGTGCTGACAATTTGATTTAGCTTCTGAAAATTTACTAGTATCTGACACATATAAAGAGAGATGAGACACATCAGAGATGATGAGATGCATAAAACACAATAATAATGACATTCTCAGCTTTCTTCTTTCAAAGCCATAAGGTACACTGTCAGGTCTTCTGTGCCTCCCTCCCATGGATAAAGACCTTATCTGTCTGTAGCTTGTAGCTTTACTCTGCACACACTGCTTGCCGGCAGGAAGTCTCTGTGCAAGCTTGTCTTGGAAAGCAAGGGGAGAAACTGATGCAGAGAGGAGCTCACTGCAGAGTCAGACAAGAGAACATTGCCTCCTGCCCAACCCTAGACTTCTGATTTAAGGTCAGAGATTTTGCAACCAAAATTGTGGAATTATATATATGAAATGTGGTATTTTTGTTAATGACTGTGAATTGGAGAATGCTTTATGTTGGTATCCTAAGTATATTTAAGAATCTTGTCTTCATAGGAATACCCCTTAAACACAAAAAGTTTCATAGACCTACAGTAGTTTGAAAATAAGAAAACATTGAAAGGTCTTAATATCATCTGGCTTGGAGGATAAAAGCATGAACATAGTAAAACTGATTGCCAAAACCATTGTCTGGATACATTTTCATTTTCTTGAGTCTCTATAAGCTCTTTTCTGAAAATATGTTTTATTTTTCCAGCCCATATTAATAATGGACTCTATCATTATTTTATACTGGACCCCCGGTTCTCTGTTGGGAGTGGTTAATATGGGCTACAGAATTAATCTTAATGTAGTAGTATGTTCCATTACCCATACTTTGGAATAAACTGTAAACAGCTTTCAATACGTAAATTGACAGTTGTTGCTGCCATTTCAGAGATTCTATTGAAAACAGCACTTTACATATTCTAAATTTCATTTCATGGTTGCATCAGCTATGAGGCACATATTGATAAGCACAGATGAAACTAAAACATGGTGTTGACCTACTGTGTCAATTTGGTTGCTACTAAGGACAATGGGGCAGATTTATCAAGCTGTCTGAAAATCAGAATGTTTCTAGTTGCCCATGGCAACCAATCCCAGCTCCCCTTTAAAATATTCATGATCACTGGTTTATTGAAAGCTGAGCTGTGATTGGTTGCTCTGGGCAAACTGGAAATATTCTGACTTTCAGACAGCTTGATAAATCTACCCCACTGTCTCAGCGATCCCCTGGTTTTAACCCTTTAACTTCATAAGAGGAATTTTTACTCCAGGGAGACCACCAGGCTAATTCCTTATGAACCAAGTCTTGAAGTGATGGAGCTTATGCATGATCAATATTTTTCTTGATCATCTTCGGGAGAGAAGAGCTGCCTAAAATAGGCCAAAAATGTATTAGACTGGCTGCAAGTATAGTAAAAGGAATTGCAAGGACCGGCAGAGCCTATAGATATGAACTAAAACCCATTCATGTAAATATTCTTAAACCTATAAAGTTTTTTTAATAGCAAAAGTATCAACTAACTTTCTCAATAGCACATATGTTAGAAACTGTAACATTGTATCCTCATTGGGTTCTTTACCGTTAAAAATGTATTAGAAGGGTTTTTCAAAATTGATAAACAGAAACATAAAATAAATAAAACATTTCCATCTTAGGTATAAGTTATAGACCTAATGTTTGCCCTAGGCTGGAATTTAAAGTACTTAATTTTTACCCTTTTTGACATACTGTAACAATTCAGTTTCTCTTGGGTAAAAGCCTATTGAATAACCTTTCTAGAGGTTAACAGCCAAAAGAATTTTGATGTGCATAACTGCACTTGCAGACATATACTGCATAAAACCTTTAACTTTTATTCTTCAGTAACATATTTTTTTGTCAAAGGTTAAAGGAAATTTTATTTAAAATATGTTGAGATGTATGTTAATTGACAATCAATGTATGAATGTTCATGGTTCACTGCGCATGCGTTGGATTACTTGATCAAAATTGATCAGGTCAAATTTTTAATGGAAAATAAAGTAAAGAAATTTCAGTAAATCTGTAAAGTCTCATTCACAAAAAGAGAAGAATTTAAACAGTGCCTCTATTTTCTTTTAACTTGTAGGTACAATAATTTATAGTACTGAGAACCAAGCAAAAATAAATAAAAACTTCCTCAAAACAAATGCAGCATTGGTGAGTTCTCTCATTTAAAACTTAGCTTTTATACCAATTATACCATTTATACCAATTTCCCCAAAGCAGTCTAAAACCATTAATAAGCAAACAACATATTTAAACAAATTACCTTTGAGACCTCCGAGGTCCAGTGCACCATACTTGATGCTAAGACAACTTGACCAGGCCAGTGAAGAACCCATTCTTTCCTTTGAGATTCAAAGTACGCTTTGATAGAGTGATTCATAACTTCATGCAGGGAAAGTTTCATTATCCTCTCAACCTAGAACAGAATAACACTATTGAAACAAGCATAAAACAGTGTATGATTTAAATATGATTTTCATCTTTATGCAACTACAGTTTGAAATGAACAAGAGCTATAGGATGTTGCGTACTAAAATCAGAAACTTGGAAACAGACACTTGGAAATCATTGACGAAAGTTATGCTATGCAATATCAAGGTCAAGTCTTTACATTTAGGGTAAAGTACATTGGAATCTACAATGCAGAGAGTTTACATTAATAGTAGCATTTACATAATCATAAGCTCCAATTTTGGACAGCGGAATTTAGTGAATAAAGTTGATTTGTATTATTTGTTTATTATACATTTTGGTTATTATTTTCTTAATTTATTTTAGAATTTAAAAAATAATCCCTTGTATGTAGAATGTAGTACATTGTATTATTCCCTTTTTTAGCAATGGGCAGGAAAGCGGTTAGGATATGACTCACCATTGTGATCCTGGGGCAAATCAATCACTGTCTAATAGATGTTGGGTTACATACAGTTTACATACAGTTACATACAGTTGCCTGTGTATGGTGCAGAGTACACCAGATTCAGGATTACTTATGCACATTCTGCATGAATCTGGTGCTCCCTGTACTGCCCAGACAGAGCGCACCCCTTTTTTTTGGTGCACCTTTAACATAGGGTGTGTGACATAGTTCTGTTGGACTTTGCGCGTTAAATCTGCCACATGGTCTGACTGAGCACCGGAACATCCCCTTTAGTGCAGAAATTTGGGTTGCATGAAGCATAGTGCCGCCGTGTCACAAATGGGTCACATATACCTGTACAAGCAGTTTGCACCTAAAATATGCCCCAGTGAACCAGATAATTATTGCTTGATTAGGAGTAATTTTGCCTTGTGTTTGGCATACAAGACACGAAAAAGTTTGAAAGGACATATGTGGAAGGGCATATGGTGATACAGGGAGGGGACGGCCTAGCCAGTCAAACCTAATATAACCTCAGAATAATGGCAGGTCATGGTTGAAAATTATGTCAGGTTAGGTTATGTATAGCTCTTTTGACACAGGAATCCAATGATTACGTACAGGGGTCCCTGTCTGGTAACTAAAATATAATACTTCTGTTCCAGATCCTGAACCAGATTTCAAAATCTGATTTTGGCACCAAAATGAGAGGCAGTTAGTTTAAAAGGAACCTGTCACCAGAGCACTTTTTTTCAAATATGAGTCACCAGAGCACTTTTTTTCAAATATGACAGGTTCCAATAGAGACAGAAAAGTCAACAATCAATCACTGTCTATAGATAATAGATGTTGGGTTACATACAGTTTACATCAGTTACATCAGTTGCCTGTGTATGGTGCAGAGTACAACCAGATTCAGGATTACTTATGCAACTTCTGCATGAATCTTGTGCTCCCTGTACTGCCCAGACAGAGCGCACCCCTTTTTTTTGTGCATGCACCTCTTAACAGAGGGTGTGACATAGTTCTGTTGGACTTTGCGTTAAATCTGCCACATGTCTGCTGAGCACCGGAAATCCCTTTAGTGCAGAAATTTGGGTTGCATGAAGCATAGTGCCCGCCGTGTCACAAATGGGTCACATATACCTGTACAAGCAGTTTGCGACCTAAAATGCCCCGTGAACCAGATAATATTGCTTGATTAGGAGTAATTTTGCCTTGTGTTTGGCATCAAGACACGAAAAAGTTGAAAGGAATATGGGAAGGGCATATGGTGATACAGGGAGGGGACGGCCTAGCCAGTCAAACCTATATAACACTCAGAATAATGGCAGGTCATGGTTGAAAATTATGTCAGGTTAGGTTACGTATAGCTCTTTTGACACAGGAATCCAATGATTACGTACAGGGGTCCCTGTCTGATAGCTAAAATATAATACTTCTGTTCCAGATCCTGAACCAGATTTCAAAATCTGATGTTGGCACCCAAATGAGAGGCAGTTAGTTTAAAAGGAACCTGTCACCAGAGCACTTTTTTTCAAATATGACAGGTTCCAATAGAGACATAAAAGTCAATATCACACATGTTTTTATAATATCCCTAAGTTACTTAGTTTTAGTAGTATCCACTTATAAAATGAACCTAGTTCCCTGCCAGCTCATGCATCATAGTCCCGAGGGGTTTGCCTTTCATATAACAATAGACACCTGTTCTTTTGAATCCTTAATACGCTCGTCTCCACACTCATTGTTATTTATCCCAAACCTCCTCCCATATCCTCCATCTCTTACCCCTCCCACCAATGAGCCTCGAGCTTGCAAGGTGAGGCACGTAATTCTGACAGCATCTCTGTTTGTGCATGCGTCGGTTCGTATTCCAACTTTATAGGCACTGAGGACATATGCAAACTGATGGCATATCAAGGATTCAAATGAACAGGCACCTGTTGTAATATGAAAGGCACAGCCACCGGGACTATGAAGCGTGAGCTGGCAGGGAACCAGGTACATTCTATAAGCGGATATTACTAAAACTAAGTAACCTAGAGGTATCTTAAAAACATGTGTGATGGGCTTTTCTGCCTCTAATTGGAACTTGTCATATTTGAAAAAGACTGCTTTGGTGACTCTTTAAGCTATACTTATCTCCTCCTCAAGCTTTGTGGAAGCTAGAACCTGGCAGGGCCAAAACATCAATGGTGAAAGTCGCATGGACTCATTTCTGTTATTATGTTTTTGGAATAGTTTAACAATTCAAGAAATTTCTAATGTACATCATATTTTGAGACGCTTTGCTTTTGCTTATAACTATTACCTGGGTATCTCCATCTCCCAAGCAGTTCCTAAGCACTTGTGATCTGATGCTGACCATTTTTTTTACATGATGTAATTAGGAATCAGTATTTTAGTCTAAATACATAGTTTTAAAAAATAAATCACAAGAGTATATGCCCTATCAAAGTTTGCAATATACATACTCATATACATAATTTCTGACTCTTTTAGCCAATGATTGAAACTGTATTATATACCCATCTCATAGATGTACAGAATGTAGTGTAGTTACTAGCTTCCTTAATCCATAGCTTGCATTTGTATGGGACATTAATTAGCTCTAACAGCAGAAATGAATACTAGATAACATTGCAGGCAGCATTCTCACTTTTAAACTGTATAAAACATTCATTTTAAATGTACTCATTACAAAAAGATTTTCAAAAATTATCTTCCTAATAATATCATTGCTGTCATGCTAAAGATAGTTCAGGCTGGCGGTAAGCAGAGAGAAGAGAAGTGTATTGTAAAATACATCAATATAATAGAGTACAAAGAGTTCTTAGTTGTCAAAGAGGGATTTTATAAAGTCTAAAAATGTCTGAAACAGCCAAATCATTGTCTATAGTTTTTGTAAAAGTACAACATTGTCTTACAATTCATGAAGTTCAGTTTCATAAAATGTCCAAACAGTTACAGAACGTAGGTCAAACTTCACTGAAAGAAAATCTTAATATTTTCACTAATAAAATCGTTAGAAGACATTAGAAATGATTTGACCTGAGAATTGCAGGATAGAAATGTAGCTGTAATCTATCATTTAAATAAGGTCACATGATGCATATTTTCATTTTCATTATCAAAATCCATTCTTCTCTAGAATTAAATAAGTTACACCTCTGTCTTGAATATATGTATCTGCCAAATGAATAACACATTTCACTATAAAGAAAATGTAATTTTCTGGGAATAATGAACATTTAATGCCACTATGTAGAGACTATAGTGAAACCACACCTACATTGAGCAAAACAGTCTTTTGCTGCTGATTTATTTCATTTAATCACAAAAAACACATCAAAACCTAACTATATATATTAATATATTAACTATTAATATATTAACTATATATATTAATCTTTAACAGTATAATTATAGTATTTTTAATATAATAAAAACAAGGTCAAAATAATGCATACATTAACCCCTTTATGACCGATGGTCAATGGTACCTGAATGTCTGCTATGCAGAATGACAATATCTCTGGAAAAGCTTTTCATATAATAAAACATTTTTGCTTTGTTTTGTGAGACTTCAACTTGATAGGATAGTTTTATTAATTACATATTTTTCTCTTTATAAAATTTGCCAATAATTGACTACAAATGTGAAAAAATAAGCTTTTTTGTCATTTTTCCAATTAAAGTTTTTTAAATAAGTAGTAAGATTTACCAAAATATATTATAAATATGTACAGCATCATTCCAACACACTATCCAAGAGCATGTACTTCTGCAAAGTGAAAGTGAAAGCCTCCTGTAGCTTCTTCTTGTTAGGGTTAGGTAACACTGAAGACAAAGGAAGGTGTACCCTGAATTTGCCTCAACCTGTGTCCCTTCCTATAGCCCCCACGCTAAACTGTGGGGCGACTAGTAGACAACTCGGAATACACTAGCTAAGTGCAGGAAGGGAACAACATGAACAAACTAACAAACATAAAACACAAAAGAGTAGTAAACTAGCTGGAGTCACAATGAGAGGGTAAGTCAAGAGCAAAATCAGGAAGCAAAAGGGTCAACGTCAAAAACTAGCCAAGATCACAACAATTCAGGACAAAGAGCAGGTCAAACCCATAAGTAGAGAGCAAGCGATGAAGGGATTTCAAACACTGCCACAGGTGACTAGTGAAGCTTCAATTTATGCAGCCAGAACCCCACCTCCAGAACCTGATTGGAGCTGGGTAACTTAACTCCTCATGGTGCAGAAAAACAAAGCACAATCGCAGACTCCATGCAGAGGTACCACAACTCCCAGCAGTCCAGAACACAAACCCTAAACAGCGCAAGGTCTTAAAAGCAACTGCCCAGAGTGCATGCTAGAGATAGCTGGTAGTAGATGAGAGGTGGAGTCTGCGTGGAGAGGCGCAGGAGGTAGGAGAATGCTGCAAGAACCATCAAAAGCATCGGAGGAAGGGCCAGAAGTCCGAGCGTTCTCCGCTGCGAACCTGACACTTCTATATTCTGCCTTCAGCTGACAGGCTGAGTCTTTATATGGTTATAACTTTTGAAACACTGTACTTATCAAACGGATTTTTCCTCACATGTTGTACTTAATTTTTTAGAGGTAAAATTTTGGTGATTAAGTTTAGTTTATTAACAAAAAAAAAGGCATTTTTTTTTAAATTTGATGAAATTTGAAATTCAACGTTTTCAGGAAGAAAAAATCATTGCCATGAAATCATCACGTTCAGGCGATAGAGTTACCACCTATATAATTGCTCATTAACATTTCCAATGAGTCTACTTAAGTTCATAATTTTTGATGAATGTCGGGATTCATTTATTTGGATGTCACGCGGTACAAATGAATACGGGTTTTATTTTGTATTTTCAGAATTGGGGACTATTTGGGGGAAATAAATACCGTATTGAATGTGAAATTGTTAGCCACACATATATTTAGCATTAAAATATTTTAGCATTAAAAAACCCCAGATATAATCAACCCATGTTTTCAATTACGCAGCCCTCAACCTATCCGAAGAAACAGCTTTTAGGAAGATTGTAACCCATCAGATCTTCAGATAATAAATGCAAAATGGGAGGTATGAAATTTGGAATGGTCAAAATTGTGACGGTTAACGTTCATTTAGCCCTAAAATGTAAAACATTTCCAATAGATAAAAAGAGAAAACCCTTTACAATGGTAGCAATTCTCCCGAGTACAGAGACACCACTACGTGTGGACGTCTTACTTATACTTGAGCAGGAGGCAAGTGGGACCTGATGCCAGGATTTAGGCTTACATCCTACTCCTAATCCAGTCGTTGGATGGCTTGTTTTTTTACCGGACATGTTGTTCTTTGCAACAGTATCATTCTGGATTACATTTTTTTAATCACTTTTTATCACGGCGTGCGCAGAAGGGAGTGGGGGGTGCATCTTGCAGCAAACACCCACCGGTAACACCCGCGGTCTGTGTATGTACCAACCGCTGGGCGTAACTATGTTCAAGCCGTACGGCAACCGCAAGTTGCCAGGCGACGGAGGCTTTTTTCAAATCCCAGGGGCACGTCGGGTGCTGCCATGAATGATTCGATCCACATGTCCCCCTGTGAGGTAATTGGGGGGGGGGCTGGGGTGGGTGATCAGTGTGGTGTGTGGTTGTGATGTGATGGCGGAGGAGGGGGCGGTGATCAGTTATCAGTTGCACATTGGCAACCACAAGGTCTTAGAAGACGAAGGGCTACCTGTTTTTTTTTACACCCATCAGCGCTTACAAAGTGCGATTTATCACACTTGAAAAATAGATGTGGGGTACCTCCCCATTTACATCATTACATGATAGTATGGCCATAGGATATAGTGGTACGCTGATCAATCAGACATCTAGAGTTAAAGTCACCCTAGGGGGTTACTGAAAAATAGTAAAACAAAAAAAAAAAAAACTAAATACAAAAAAGTTAATTAAAAAAATATATAATAAAACTTAACAAAATCCCCCCCCCCTTTTCCCAGAAACTCTTAGAAATATAAATAAACGAAAAAAATTCAAACTGTTGAGTATCCTGGCATCCTAACAAATGTCTGATTCTATCAAAAAAGTATGAATTAATTCCTGATGTGTGTTACATCTGACGAAAAAATACCCCTCGCAAGTGAAATACTTGTACTTTCTTGCCATTTTGAAAAATTACAAAATTAAAAAAAAGTTATATCAAATGAATATACAAGGCCCTAACATCCTTTAAAAATGATTAGCTGAAAAACCGTCATCAAAGTGTCAAAAATGACACCACCACCAGCTCCTTACACTGTAAGTAGAAAAAGCTTGTTACGCCAGAAGACGGCAATGAAGAATTTTTGGTCCAGGTTTCCAGTTTGTGTATCAAATTTGGTCTGTCACGGGTGGTCCCGCGACCCCGTCGCGGATCGCGGGCTCACCCGTGCTGTCGGTCCCCCGCCAGCGCGCCGCAAAAGCTAATCACGGGTCCCCGCTCCGCCCCGCCGGCACGATCCGTCTGCGGTCTGCTCCGTCCCCTTCGGCTGTGCGCGCGCGTCCCCGACAGTAGGGCGCGCGCACGGCAAGTTCTGACAAATTAAAGGGCCAACGCGCCACTAATTGGCGCTGGTCCCTTTCCCTTTAAACTATTTAAACCCTGCCTCTCTGTTACCCTTGCCGGATCTTTGTGCCTTGCGCCCTAGAGAAAAGCTGTATTTGATGCCTTGTGCTGTTCTTGAGATTTCTGTTGTGACCCGGTTCCGTTTCTGACTACGCTCCTTTGCAGCCTGCCCTGAACTGTTGCTACGACTTGATACGAACCGTTGCTGCCGTCCTGACCTCCTGCCTGACCCCGACTACGAGATTGCCTGCCCGATTTGTACCTCGACCTTGGCTGCCACTGTGGACAAGTCACGCCTGTGGAACAACCTGGTGGTACCACGCCGCAGCATCCAACCCGCTTTGCGGCGGGCTCTGGTGAAAAAAACCGGGAGGCCCTTAGACTACGGTCCAGGTAGTGGGCTGTGCATCGTCCGCAGTGGTTCAGAGGATCCACAACCTAAGCCTCGACAATATAAAGCTCTACCCCTCCATAATCCCAACCCCATATGACCAAAGCCCCGCCCCCACCGAGCCATGGAAAACTGGTCTAGCTTAAAGCCGGTCCCTGGTGCAAAAAAGGTTGGGGACCACTGCGAAAGCATTCATTAACAATCCATATATGACAATATAATATTGTCTCTATTTGCAAGGGTTCAGAAGATATAGGATTTTGAAGTGTGCGCCCCCTCCCTCAGCCTGTCAGCTGAAGGCAGAATATAGAAGTGTCAGGTTCGCAGGGGAGAACGCTCGGACTTCTGGCCCTTCCTCCGATGCTTTTGATGGTCTATCTGGACGATATCCTCGTGTTTTCTCCGGACCTTGAGACCCACCAAGTCCAAGTACGGCAAGTACTCAGTCGATTAAGGACCAATCGTCTCTATGCCAAGCTCGAGAAGTGTCTGTTCCATCAGCAGAGTATTCCATTTCTCGGCTATGTCATCTCGGACAAAGGCCCTCGTATGGATCCTGCCAAGCTGTCGGCGGTTCTTCAGTGGCCTTGCCCAGTGGGACTGCGCGCTATACAGCGATTTCTGGGCTTTGCGAATTATTACCGCCAGTTCATCCCACATTTTTCCTCGCTGGTGTCTCCAATTGTGGCGCTTACCAAGAAGGGTGCCAATCCCCGACTCTGGCCTTCGGCAGCTGAACTTAAAATCTTTGTTTGCCTCGGCTCCAGTCCTGGTGCGTCCCGACACTGAAAAGCCTTTTCATCTGGAAGTGGATGCCTCCTCAGTAGGGGCCGGAGCAGTACTTACGCAGAAGGGTCCCAAAGGCCGCACAGTCACCTGTGGATTCTTCTCCAAGTAAAAGCCTTAATAATGCTCCGTCAGTAGATTTTAGTCTTGTAGCGCTGAGGATATATAGAACAAAGTGGGCTTCCAATAGTAAACATGAAGATGTTAGGTTGTTCCCATGACCACATTATTTGAAAAATGCAGTTCCTCTGTAGAGAGGAGGTCAACTGCCACAGTATTGTCCCCCAAAGCAAAGGGTGGTTACCTGCTAGGTGTATCCCATATTGCACGGTTGATAGAAGTAGTAATCAAAGTTAATTGGGTGATTGATTGCGACTAATCGGTTTTATTTAATGGGCTGAGAAGCATACCAGGTGATGAATGCATGATCCTACGTGCTCCATTCAGCACGCGCCAGGGCAAGTGTTAGAAAAATGCGACCAGAACGCAAGCAATGGCTAATATCAAGCACTCCATTCACTGTATTGTCCAAAATTAACTGAGCGCCAGACACAGCTAAATAGTAAGACGAGCATGCTGTGTGGAAAGCTGGCGTTTACGTTGCAGTTGAAATGCCAATACAAATGCGTGAGAGACTTTTGCCTAATGATATTGATTGTTAACATTTGCATTTACAAAAACGCAATGTGATGCTTGCATTAACATAATTAATTAACATGGTTAAACATATCACAAACACAGGGGCACATTTACTTACCGCGTCCATGATCGCGATCCATCAGCGGCGGGTTCTCGGACGCTGATTCGCGTTTCTGCCTCGATTCACTAAGGTTTCCGGTTGCGCCGTATTCACCAGGTGTCGCTGTGCTGCCCAGAGTCCGCCGAAGTTCACCTGTTTTTCTGGTGTCATGTGAGTGCTTGATGGCTGCGACACAAATGGCTTTTTTAAATCTTCGCGGTTTTCCAAACCTGTCGGGTTGTCCAGATCCAACTCCCCCCCACCCCCATTTCTTCCGCTCGCGCGAAAGTCGTCGCATTATAGCGCCAAAAAATCGATCGTTCGTGCGCCAACAATCCGGGTGAATACAGCGCAAAGCGGAATATTTTCGGGAAAAACCCGACGTGATTCGCGGTGTGGACCCTTAGTAATGTGCCACCCCCCCGGTGGTTGTAATATTGGGTTTTGTTAAACAGAAATTATTTAAAAGCAATGAATATAAGCACAAATCGTCTTACCCTCAGCGTTGTGAATTTGGGTTGTTAAAAAACCACAATGTGTAACATACTGGTTAAATTCATCTTCAATTGCATTAATATAATGTGTAACAATTGTGCCTAACACATTGGGGCACCAATTACTTACAAGGGTCCACGGAAGTTCATAAAACGGTGCATTGTCTGTCTTATAATGGGCACATTTACTTAACCCGGTCCCTGTTGCGATCCCCAAAGGTGCGTTTTGTCCGACGAGGGTGAAGTCCGCGTCGATTCACTAAGATTGTGCGCGCGCTGAAGTCCTGCAGTGATCCGCTTCATCACCGTTCCGCTGAGGTCTGCCGGAGTTGGCCACTTCTTTTTCCCGAGGTGTATGTGAGACTGCATTGGTCTTGCATGACCAATATGAAGTTTAAATCCCGCGCCTTAGTCCAATCAGTCGGGGTTGTCCAACGCCACGCCCCCCCTATTTGGTCGCATAAAAGTCGCCTGCCAAAAATCATCGCATATGCCAAAAACCCTGTGAATGTGGGGCATATAGTTGGGAACCCAACGGAAATGCAGGTGTTCAGACCCTTGTAAATGCCTTATTGTGTGCGTCCCAGAAAATCTGAAGTGTCGCTTTCCCCCGGACTCAGGTTCCACAGAGTTCCCCATCTTTTTTGTGGTGCACCTTCAACATAGGTGTGGTGCAACACAATTTGAAAGTTAAATACGTCACTCGGTCCGAATATCAGTAGGACCATTCCGGCGGCACTTTCCCCTAATTGGTGTGTTGCAATGGAAGTCCAGTGCAGCTGCACCACAAAAGAGCGTGCATGCCTTACATGGGGACTCGTTAACACATTTCTGTCTGACTTTGCATCGTTAATGTGGAGCAACACAGTCCCATATGCCCACTTTCAGTGAGAAATTGTTTGAATGATGCCTAGTGCGCTGTTGCACCAAAAGGGTTGCGTGCTACCACCAAATGTGGAGCAACTTTCTAAATCCTGTGCAGCAGTTGCACTAGAAAGAAAAGTCCAGACGCGCAAAGTCAGACAAAACTGGCCGCACCTAGTAATATGTGCCCCCATTGTGTGATTGAGATATCATAAGCTGTTACTATATTGTGGGGTGTGGCAATGTGGTGCTTGAAAAGTACGACTAGTCAGTTAATAAAAATATTCTATTCGGACAGTATAATTAGCTTATACTTAAGGTCAATCAACATATGTTTCTGATGCTTCATCTTAGATGTAATCTTGCGTTCACAGGCTCCGAAGAGGTATGAAGAGCATAGATCCGACAGAAGACACGGCAACAGGGTATAAATAATTATGATTGTGTCTGTATATAATCACTGATTCCTTAGTGTGTTATATACTGTATAAAAGCAATCAGACTGCCTGTCAGCATGCCAATTCCATTTGCCAGAAAAGAGACGGTGCATCCATGTGAAATAAGTGGAGGCAGTTGTGTGTCAGACACATGTGAACATGATTATTCAGGTGTGTAGAAATATGTGTATGCTGTGTGTAGACACTAATGGGCGAACAAACAACGGGGCCTCCAACCTGTGCTCAGCAATCTAAATAGCTGCGCGGTGATTCTCCACCCCCTAAATAAAAAAAGCTTGGTTTCGCACTTCCACAGGCCTTGGGGAGAAAGTGGTTAATATATTGCAGAACTGAACAGAATATTATTTACCTAAACACAGGGCAGGAAATAAGGGCAGAGCAGAAACCAATAATGTGAGACTTAAAATAAAATAAGTTATGGGCAACAAGGCGAAATATCACTGAATCACTGGTTCACATTCAAAGAAATTACTGACATTGGTGTTCTGAGGCCTTTACATGGAAGCAAAATCCATTAGTTCTCCAATACAATCTGCTACTGAGATAAGGCAGCATGACTGGCTTAGTTTCATAGAATTCTCCACCCAGTAAAAAGACAGTCCTAATTTGTTGTCGTGGGCACAGTGTGACCGAGAGCAGCGCATTGTGATGTTGAATAGATGCCCCAGCTATATTGTCAGACATAGGTAAATTAAAAAACAAACCGACAGCAAAAGTACTCTTTTATGTCAAGTTCTATTTTGGATGTGGATTGGCACGCATACAAACAAAACTACCATTCATTAAAGAAAAAAGCAATTAATTTTTGTGAGAAAGGGTTAATTAAGACCTCATAGTGAACGGCTCAGTTTCGTTAGTAATGCGGTGATATTTTATTTTCTCGTATTAAAGCAACATTAATTCTACACTCACCGGCCACTTATTAGGTACACCATGCAGTAACGCGGTTGACCCCTGTTGGCCTCAGAAATGCCTCATTCTTCATGCAAGATTCAACAGGTGCTGGAAGATTCTCAGAGATTTTGGTCCATATTGTACCTATGGCATCACACCAGTTTGCCGCAGATTGATCGGCTGATCATATAGACAATCTCCCGTTCACACCAATCACCAAATATGCTCATTGGATTGAGGTATCTGTGGTGCTGCTTTGGAGGGCATTTGAGTACGCTTGAACTCATTGTCATGTTCAAGAAACGAGTCTCGATGATTCCAGCTGTTATGACACTGGGCATTTTCCTTGCTGAATAGTAGCCATCATGTTGGGTACCATTGTTGTCATAAAGGGGGATGGCATGGTCCAGCAACATACTCAGTAGGTGCGCTGTGGGTTCCAGTGCAACATGACTCAATTGGTACGCACTACAGTCCAAAGAGTGGCAAGAAATATTCCCCACACCATGACCACATACCACCAGCCTGCAACCGTTGATACAAGGCCAGGAGGATCCATGCTTTCATGTTGTTGACCCAGCGAATGATCCTCAGTTGTCGGCCACCAGCGAATGTCACGCGTAACTCCATCATCAGACTAGCAACATTTGTTTTTCCAATTTCTACTGTCCCATTTGATGAGATTGTGCAAATTGTAGCCTCAGTTTCCTGTTCGTAGCTGAAGGAGTGGCACCCGGTGTGGGTCATCCTGCCTGCCTGTAGCCCATCGTGCCTCAAAGTTCGCCGTTACTGGGTTACAAATGATCTTTCTGCCTACCTTGGTTGATAACGGGGTGGACGATTTGAGTCACGTTGCCGCTTGATCAGCGCAACATATTAACCAGTCCCTGGCCCATTCTCCTCTGACCTCTGCACCAACCAGGCCAATTGCTCCGCCCACAGAAACTGGGCCGCTTCACTGGAGTTTTTTCTTTTTTCGGGACCATTCTCTGTAATCTAGAGATGGTTGTGCGTCGAAAATCCCCAAGGTAGATCAGCATTTCTGAAATACTCAGACCAGCCCTTCTGGCACCAACACCAGCCACGTTCAAAGGCGCTCAAATCACCTTTCTTCCCCATGACTGATGATCGGTTTGAACTGCGGAGATTGTCTTGACCATTGTCTAACATACCAAATGCACTTTATTGCCCGCAGTGATTGGCGATTAGAAATTAGTGTTAACCGAGCAGTTGGACAGTGGACCTAATAAAGTGGTCGGTGTGTAATCCTCATTGCAAACCCAGATTCTTCATGTGTGGACTTCTTTTTATAGAATATAGTTATTATGATAATTGAAACATTGGGGATGGGGTTTAGAAGGGACAACTGTTTTTGTAAGTGTACTAAGGATAGGGCCAACTTGGTGATCATGGGGTCTCAGTACATGAGACCCCCACAATCAGGTAAAAGGAGGGGTCCAGTGATTCCCCCACGTACCTCAGTCAGCTCTCCGTCAGCATTATAGAGATTTGGAGCAGAATGGACATGCAAGGCCATCTCCTGGAGCGACAGGGGCTCCAAAGATGGTACGTGGGGACCCCTCAAAACCCGTTTTTCCCGTGATCTGTAAGGCTTCACTGAGACCCCCACCCAATAAGGGTAAAAAATACCCTTTAAGTATCTGTTCCTGAATATGAATCTGTCGCTTTTCCCTGACTGGCCCGACAGAGTTCAACAACTGTTATTGGTGCGCTTTTAACATAGGGCGTGCTACAGACTTGTGCATGTTAAATCCGGCACGTTCCGAATGAGCGCCAAAATGAGCTTTAATGTGTTTTCATGGTGGCTGAAGCGCTTCACCACAAAATGGTTCGCGTGGTCGAAACAATGTGGACACAGACCTTTTAAATACTGGTGCAAGCAATTTACACTTAATAGAAAGTGCAAAGTTTGACAGAAAACTGTCGCAAAGCCCTCATAAATGTGCCTCACATGGGTACTTCCAGCAAAATCTGTATAAAAATGTTCATTATGTAATACATACACAAGATTGTAATGAGATTTAGAACGAGAATAAATAAAAGTCAGGAGGTCAAGTCCTGTGGGAGAAAAGAAAGAAAGAAAGTATTGCACTGTGGGTCTGTGCTGTCCGTAGTAAAAAGAAATAAGAGAACAGATTAGGGCCGATTGACTGTCATGTGCTTCTTCCATATATACATAATGGAAAACTTCAGCTGCACACCCTATCAGTCAGGATATTATTCACATGATGATGTGATGCATCATGTCACCATTTTTTGATGCGTTTTTGTACACAGTTCCAAAGGTTCAGCCTTGACACATGCTGAGGTGTACATTGCGTTCCACGCACTTCTGCTAAACCAGTGTGACTCCTCAGCATGTGATCGAGGCTGAAGCTTTGGAAGTGTGTCAAAAACTCATGACAAAACCGCAAACTCAACGCATTGTGTTTTGGGGGAAACGCGCCCTCAGGGCTCCATGTGGCTTCAGTCAGTTGACACCAGTATTGTCAGCAACCATATTCAGTGACAGTAAAATCAGCTTTTATTGTATAATACAAGATAAAATGCACACGTCACATCTCCTGATAGCTTGCAAATATTGAATTGTGTGTAGATGTGACCATGGCATGTTTCCTTGGAATACAACAAAACGTGACTATTAACTGTCATTGATTATATGGCCTGCCACAGAATGCACTGGCATGGTGCCGGTGGCCACAATGTGTATCATTCATATCACCGTACTGGCACACAGCTGGAAAAAAGATATAACGGTTTCTAATCTCTCCTATGGAGCCGCGACCATATGCTACCACCCCCGTTATCTGGCACCGGGACGAGTAGTATTGTGTGTGAAGGAGTTTAGGTTGCATTTCCATGTAAGGTGGCTATAAAATCACAGATGGAATTTTGCAGGTATGACAATGAAGGGACCTACTCTTGATGCACGGCTATATCGGATTATCTTCCTTATTGTTTCCTTATTCTTTTTTTTTTTCCTTATTATATAAATACACATTACATGTCCATTATTTCCCTTCCCATCACACCAACACATAATAGCAACATAACAAAACAATATCATCACAATATTGATACAATTGTATCCTTATTCCTGGGTCCTTGTATCCTTATCCTGTTCAGTTATGCTTTCCACTCACTTTCCACAGACTTCATTGGAACATCGTGATAAGAATTTTGTGTAATAGTCTTGCTGTGTGTGGTTAAGCAAATAGTAGGATAGTAGGTATCCTTTGTTTGCTTAGAGATATCTTTTTTGTGTAGGCATCTGTTTTATTATAAACAAAACATCCTTGGAGACAACCATTATTTCCCCCTTTCTCTTTGTACTCCTTGCCCCATTTGTTTGGGGGGGAAACACTCATATGTTTGCGCTTTTGAGTGGGATCGCTCTATTTTAATCCATAGCTACGGTGCCTTGTTTTATTAGTCATGGGCCTCCTTACTGAACATTTCCAGCTACCACTGGGCCTGCATGCCAGCAATCAGTTTTCCACTGATTTTAACTTCAGCAGTGCTTGACCAGATTCAACCCACAATTAGCCTTTCACAATGTGCTTTCCAATAGTTCTACTCTTGTAATCAGCTGTACCCCATAAATCTTTTGCTATTTTTTTTTTCTGTTACCAGAATAAATATACATTGCAGCATAATTTTTAAAACTGGAATCATTTTATCATCTTTAATAATCATCTGCCAGTCTGACAACAAAAATAAACAGAATGGAAATAATGCTACTTCTAACCTCACCGGCCACTTTATAGGTACACCCTGTCACAAGCGCTCGTTCAACACTAATTTCTAATCAGCCAATCACATGGCGGCACACTCAGTGCATTTAGGCATGTAGACATGGTCAAGACACTCTCCTTCAGTTCAAACCAGCAGCATCAGTAGTGGAGAAAGAAATGTGATTGTAGTGCCTTTGAACTGTGGCATGATTGTTTGTGCCAGAAGGGCTGGTCTGGTATTTCAGAAAACTGATGATCTACTGGGATTTTCACGCAACAACCATCTCTAGGGTTTACAGAGAATGGTCCGAAAAAGAAAACAACATCCAGTGAGTGGCAGTTCCTGTGGGACGGAAATGCCTTGTTGATGCAAGAGAGTCGAGAGGAATGGCATGACTGGTTCGAGTGATAGAAAGGCAACGAGTGATGACCAAATCGCCACCCTACCAACCAAGGTAGGCAGAAGAGCATCTCTGAACGCACAGTACGTCGAACTTTGAGGCAGAATGGCTACGCAACAAAGACCACACGGTACCGGGTGCCACTCCATTCAGCTAAGAACAGAAACTGAGGCTACGAATTTACACAAGCCTACATCGAAATGGCCAGTAGAAATGGAAAAACGTTGCCTGGTCTGATGATCTCGATTTCATTTGCATGCGACTATTCGAGGTTAGGGTCAACTTCGGGTCAACAACAAGTGAAAGCATGGATCCATCGCTGGCCTGTATCAACAGGTTCAGGCTGCGCTGGTGGTTGTTGTCATGTGTGTGGGGAATATTTTCTTGGCAACTCTTTGGGCCCCTTGTACCAATTAGGCATCGTTGTGCAATGCCACAAGCCTACCTGAGTATTGTTGCTGACCTGTCCATCCGCTTTATGACCACAATGTACCCAACTTGATGGTATTGTACAGCAGGAAAACATGAACCATGTCATAAAGCGGATCATCTCAGAAGCGGTTTTCTTGAAGCATGACACATGAGTTCACTGTACTCAATGGCCCGTCCACAGTCACCAGTATCTCATATCCAATGACGCCAGCCTTTGTGGAGCCTCAGTGGCGGAACGGGGAAAAGAAATTTGCACTCAGAATGTGTGCAGTGACAAATCTGGTGATGCCATATGTCAAGATGACTCACAAAAATTCTTGTGTGGAATGCTTCCAGCACCTGGGTTGAATCTATATTCCACGAGAATGAGGCAGTTCTGAGAGGACAAAGGGGGTCCAACACGTTTCTAGCAGGTGTACTCGTACCTATATCAGTGGCCAGCGTGGAGTGTATTGTAGATTCGTTAAATGTGTAAGGAAGGCATATACTTAACATATATAATGTATATTACCGACATTGCTCGTGTGGTATGTACTCAGAGCATAGGATAGCGCGTTTGGAGGGAAAGTAGCAAGAATAAAACTATAATTTTTATTAATTATTTTACCTCACATTGGCGGTTGGTTCAGCTTCAGTCCGCCTCATCTGTTGAATTTTTGTCTCCGTTACTCTGTTTTGTTTCCTAAGTGCACCTTTTTGTCTCCGGTCCGCAAAAAAAAAACCGGATGTTGGTAACAAATGCTGTGGAAAACAATCACTTTCATCAAGAAAGAAAAAAAAACAGAGCTGAGGACAACTATCTCTACAAGAGTCAAGGAGAAGAGCAGGGCAAAAAGCAAACAGATTACCACAAGGTGGCTGGAATATGACATGGCTGCCAGGAGACACACATGCCCCCCGGCTGGACAAGTATGGTTGTCTGGGTGGAGCAAGATGCAGTCTGGAAGAAAATTGATATCTCTCACACATGGGAAGTTGAAACAGGCCGTGGCTCAAGAAAGTACAAGGCCGGTTGCTGCTTGAAATAGAGCTAGCACATGGCCATAAGTATGATTTGTGTTCAGAGCGAGTCCCATTCAAGTGCCATTATTGAAATTATTCCTTGCTAAAAGAAGAAAAAATTGTTGAAACAAGTGAGAAAGTCTCTTATGCACAATCAAGAGTCAATATTGCTCATTTGTGCCATGTAGCGTTATGCTTCAGGCAGCCTCTTATAGAGCAGGGTTAAGCCGATTGCTTATAGGTCCATTGCTGCAGTGGGCATGTGATAAATGCCACGACGACCTGAGCAGTTTCTACATAACAATTCCCATTAACAGGAGCCATGTGTTAATGTTCAGCATTCATTGCTCCATGTAACAAAGTGAGAATGTGCATTGAAACAATTTCATCCTTGTAGTTGAATACTGGCAGGCTGGTTACCTGAATGCATCTAGTTGGGGAAGTAGTGGCATTATTTCAACGCATGCCCACCTCATGAAAAAATCTGTCTATCACTATCTCACTAATTAGTTCTAGCAGGACGGAGGTCAGCCCGGGGCATTCAACAAACCACATTTTATATTTACACTTTCAATTATAACTGAATTCACCGCCAGGGTTTTTACAACAATCTGCACCTCTGCCTATTAATTAATATTTTCGTAGATTAAATTTCCTTTACATGTGAATCAACTTTTTAGAACCTGAAATCTGGCCTCTAGCCTGATCTTCACATTTCTTTGTGAAAATAGAAGACCCCCCACCAATGTGTGGCCTTCAAAGACAAGAAATTCCTCGCATTGATCGGGGGCAAAGGGGGGTAAACTACAGTATATAGAGTACAGTGACTCCCTGCAGCCTGGCAGCACATCTCAGTGACATCTATGGACGAGTGTTCGAGACATGTTCATATCCGAGGGGCTTTAGGAATATTACAATGGCAGCCTGGGGCCACTGGCTGTGATTGACAGCATTCCATGCCATATCGCAACTCGGCCATGTAGATGGAGGATTGGTATTAGGCTGCATTCACACGTTGCCTTTGCGTTGTTGATTATGATACATTAACAACATTTTTTACGTTAAGTTTTCATTGAGTAGAGACACATAAACACAATGTTACATGTAAAAACACAATTGAATTGCGTTAACACAACACAACATGTGAACTCAGCAGATATAATACCTTAAAGCACTTAAAACCATGGAGCTTATTTACTAAGGGTCCCGTGGATCATCGGCTTAGAAACTTTTCATGATTTGCTTCGCTGTGACAGCTATTAAGAGGGGATTGTGCTGTACGCTGATCGGATTTTGGCGCAATTGCGCTCGACTTTATCCGACCAGCAAATGGGGGGGGGGGTGCCGTTGATCATCTGATTCGGGACTGAGCGCAGGATTAACTTTCAAATTGTGTCGCAAGACAATGCACATTACATGCACCAGGAAGAAGAAGAGGGGAGGAACTCTGTCGGACCTGAGCGTGAGCGACACATGCAGGATATGGGCGCACGATCTTAATGAATCGCGTCATTCCTCGATTCGTCATTCTCAACGGACAATGCACTTTCGGTAGAACCTTCTTCGTAGCAGGTGAGTAATGTGCCCCATTGGGGAGATGCATCAATCTGTCCTACGTCAGAAAACTGGAGTATTTTGCACCTGAAATGCATTTGCCACATTTATTAGGATTCCTGCATTATAAAGTCATCTGATTGGAAGCACATCTGTGCAATCCCACAGTCTCCCCCTCATATGGGTTCCCCTCATTGCCCCCAAAAATGTGGCCCCTGTTATCTTTATGTATATCGTGGGCTTATTACTGCCCCCTCATCATTTGCGGGGTCCCTTAAATGTGACCCCATCAATATTTCTGCCACTCTCATATTGTTGCCACCTCATAATGTAGCTACCCTCATATTGTGCCCCCCCACTTATCTTTCCCTCATCTTGTGTCTCCCCCATATTTTGTCCCCACTAATCTCCGCCCTCATGTTTGCCCCTCACTCATCCTCATCACAATGTGACCATCCCTCATATTGGACCCCCCTCTTCAACTACCCCTCATCTTTGGAACTTCTATATCTCCCTTTTATCTTTTGGGTACCCTTCATCTTCTATCACATAGGTGTCCCCCTCTTCTTCCAGCTCCCCTCATCTTCCCCTCCTCATATCCCCTCCTACTGTGGGCCCTCTTTCATCCCTCCTCACATTGTGGGCCCCCTATTATCCCCCCTTATATTGTTGTTCCTATTCATCTCCTCCACCTATTGTGGATCTTCTCCCTTCTCCCCCTACATTGTGGGCCACCTCTCATTTCTCCCTCATATTGTGCGTTTTCTCTCTATCGCCCCCTCGCGGCGTCCCTCTCTCATCTCCCCTCACGTTGTGGGCACCACTCTCACATCGTGTCACTCACGAGTGGTGATAGTCTGAGTATGCAGATATCTATGGGCAATCTGTTGTCAGGGCTGGCAAAGTTTGAAACAAGTTGGAGTTGGGCAAGACAAGCACAGGTCCAACATAAAAAACGACAATTGGGCAAGGCAAATGCCTGGCGGGCATTACTAATTAAGTACCATTATTATTCAGATTACAGCTTCCATTAAGTAGGTTTAGTATAGAGAAGAGAGTGAGATAGGGACGTCACCTATTACAACAGTTTTTTGCCAGTGTTATTGATCCCCTTGCTATTGCTAATAAGAGGAGTTGTAACAATTGTGGACATTGAGCCAAGAGGGATAAAGAATAAAATGCAAATAACATTATGCTGAGTTTATAAAGTCGGTCTAACTTTTCCTGGGTAATAGAAATGATAAATAGGTTTGAAACAGATTCTGTTCTCTGTGTAAATGCTCTCTTTTATCCTTGGTTTAAGAGCTTGTAGTGGCAGATGATAGGAGAATTCTTATCTGTCACAGTTAACCATACAAAGTCAGTGTTAACATTTCTTCTGCTACAGCTAATAAACACAACAGGTATGGTTACACTACTACCAGCACTGCTACCTAACACTGTCAGTAGCTTTTTTATGGTCAAACTGCTGACGATTCCATTCTGAAAGTTATTCTATAAATAAGGTTAGGGGAAAATCAAGAATTGGAAATATTATTTTTTTGTTCATAGGGTGTTATGCACCAAAACTATAATACAGTAAATATTTATAATTTGCTCAGAATACATACAAAACTTATACTATAATCAAAGCAAAGCTTCTAGAATACAGATTCACAACCTTTTCAAGCTAAGCACCCCGTATGTAAAAGGTTCCATCAGGATGCGATGTAACAAATCAAATGTAACTAAATAGGATTTGTCTGTTAGCAATTATTACAGATTTGTTGGAAATAATAGCAAAATTCAGCATTATTCTTGTATATCAAACTAACACACGTTGGTTTGTCCTCATTCTAACAAATCCTGCCTGGACCTTGAAACGGCTTTCACAGACTTCAGTCTTATTCAGCTACAGAACAATGATTCTACACCTAACAACCCTGAGATTAAGGGATAAAGTTTTTAAAGAGGACCTGACAATGTTTTTGCACCCTAAAACCTATTACAGTATATAAGGATGTGGGTGTTCAAAAATGTAAAAAATAAATGTTTTATAGTACCTGCGGGTGAATGATGTGGCATATCGGATGTACATTTGCAGATCTGTATCAGCGCCTCCGCTCATTATGCGCGTAATTGAAGGCAAATAATCACCTGGCTTTAATGAGCATGCGACGTACTTCGAAGCTTACATAGTGAAGCCAGGGTGTCCATATTTCACAGCATAACTAGAGGAGACTTTGTGGCAAAAAAACCAATGGCTCCAGCTTCAGGATCCAGGACACAGGAGTCTGGTGAATATCTACCTCCTACACTATAGGGTTGAAAGGAATGTTCCTTATTTGCTATAAGAAAACACTGCTTCAAAATTCGCATTGTATTTGTGCTGCTCTGAGACCAACAGGAAGGCGAAATATATCTTACTGAAATTTAAATTCCTAAAGTCCTCAGGTATCACAGCTTTTCCACTCTTAAATGGAACCTGTCACCACACACCCCTTTTTAGATTCACCCATATTCCCAAGCAGTTTGTATAAAATTCTGTTTCTGACATTTTTGGTTCAAACAATAAACCTGCTAGGCAGTGAGTTGGGTACCAAGTCACTTCAGAGTTTGAGTAAATGCTGATGCCTCACTATCTAGCAACTGACCTGCAATGTTACAAAATAAATGTGACTGTCAACCCTTTTACATTGAGTCTTCTTGACTACTCACTGTAGTGTTGTCCCCAGTCCCCTGGCTGATCTCATGTGGTCACACCAGGTCTCTGGGCAGCCCCATCCTTGTAGCTGTGCAGTCCAGTGGCAACAGCTTCTGCTAGTTGGAAACCACAGCATGAAGCCTGAGAGAAGACAGGGAGGAGCTGTATCTGCCACATCCCCACCAGGGACTGACCTTTTTCGGGTGGCTGAGAAAAGCGGGGTCCCTAACTACCGGAGTGGCTAGCAATGTGGCCTTGTGGCAGCAATGATCAAAGGCCTGGTATCAGGATCAGAGGCTTGTCCCAGCCTGGCAGGTCTCAGCAAGTGGGGTGTGCAAAGAAAATGGAAGGAGGGATGACAGAGTAGGTTCTCCCTGGGGGCAACCTCGGTTGTGTAGGTAGGGATCCATGCAGAACGAAGGATGGGTGCCCCATGATAGTGTACAGTTGGATCAAGGAATCACTCACGTTGGTGAGTCACGTTGGTGCAGAATAACTTACAGTTCTTTATTGAAACAGCAAACAGCAGACCGGCCTTAACAGCAGCAAACTTCAGCTGGAAGTAGATAGCTGGTCAGAGCAGGTTCGCAGGAAGGTGGTTGCTCATAGCCTAGCTAATAGCTTCTGGCTGGCTGGTGGAGGAGATGAGCCCAGTCCTAGTGATAGACCTCTGCTCTGGGATTAGTCTCCTGACTGCCCAAGGTGTCAGGCAGCTTGCCTGTGACTTTTCAGTGACAGATAAATAAAATCTGCGGGGGTCGTACAATCATGGGGATACAAAATTATATACGGTTTCATTGTGTTTTAATACTTTAAAAAATTAAAACCCTCTGTACAAAAAAAAAATTCTTCACTTCATCATCTTCTGGCACTAAATAACTTTTTCATACTTCAGTGTATGGAGCTGTGTGAGGTGTCATTTTTTGTGAAGTTTCTTTGCTACGTTTTTGGAGACTACCAACATTTTGATCACGTTTTATTAAATTTTTATATATGTTGCAAATGGCCAAGTTTCAGACGTTTGTGCGCTATTTTCTATTACGGGGTTGCTCCTAGGGAATAACCGTTATTTATTTTAATAGATTGTACATTGTAGGATGTGCCGAAACCTAACATCAGTTTAGGAGGAAAGAGGGGTGATTGAGATTTTTTTTAAGTTATTTTTTACATTTTTTTTTACTATTTTTTCAGACATCCTAGGTTGTTTAACCCTAAGTTCCATGATTAAGAACGACTATTTGTTCGAAAACCTTAGCACTATGGATCAACCTGTGGACAAATGAAATTGACGTAATAAAGTCTGAAAGATCACGATGTTGGCTGGCCCATACATTTTGTTTTCTCTTGTTTAACCCTAAGTTGTCTGATTGGGTTAAGGTTCAGTTTCCACACCTTGTTTGGCACCCTTCCGTTCTCCTTTCCCTTTTTTATTGTGGTGAAATGCTTAACGCAGCAGCTTCATTTTCACCATTATAATTGACGGAGGGTAACAGACCTATTTACCTTCCTTTATTCTCTTCTATAATGAAATAGCATTAAAGTGAGTGAATTAGTGTGAATTTAGCCTAACTTTGCAGGATAAGGAAATAAAAAAGAAAGCTAATACTGTAAGCTTTGCTCTGGTTTTATTTATGAATGAAGCTTGATTCTGTTAGCGCATATACTTAGAGATCTGCTTGTGGCCTGTAATTAGTTGCAAATTGTTTCTGGTACCACATCAGTGTATGTAAGTTGGTTCTGGCATGTATCTGTGTATTGAGTTTAGATTCATCAACATATCTATGTACTAAGCTGGTTCTCTTGTATATATTATGTAAACTGCTTCTGCTACAATATCTATGTATTAAACATGGTTTGGTACCATATCTTAGTAGTAATCTTGGCTCTGGTACTATATCGTAGTAGTAAGTGGTTTTGGTTGTATTTAACTACCCTTTATCTGGTCCTTGTACCATATCTTTGTAGTTATCCTGGTTCTGTACTGGATCTATGTAATAGCTTGGTTCTGGTAACATACCTAAGTGATAGCTTAATGCTTGTACCATATCTATGTGGTCAGCTTGGTTCTAGTTTTATCTATAAATCGATCTACTTCTGGTACTATCTAGTAGTAAACACGGTCTGATACAGTATGTATGTGGTAAACTTGGCTCTAGATTGTGTTTAGAAAGCAAACTTGGTTTTAGCACTATTTTTAAGTTAGCTTTAGTACTACTACCTCTTATCCTGAATATATGGGCACAGATCAGTACTACTACCCCTATCCTCTATATATGGGCACAGATCAGTACTACTACCCTATCCTATATATATGGGCACAGATCAGTGAATACCCAGACGGGAATACCCCTTTAACCCCTTAACGCTGAGGCCCTTTGGTTTTAATTTTTTGCTGCCCACCTTCAACAACCTATAACTTTTATTTTTCCATGTAAAGAGCTGTATTCGTGCTTGTTTTCTGTGTCACTTGCACTTCATACTGATGGTATTTAATATTCCATGCTATGTACTGGAAGCGGAAAAAAAAAATTCCAAAATGTGAAATTACACATTTGCAAAACCATTTTCGGTGGGCTTGGATTATACGGCTTTCACTGTGCGCCCCAAATGACAGGTTTATTTATTCTTTGGTTGGTATGATCACAGGGATCGGTCAGGCTAAGGTTGTGGATCCTCTGAACACTGCGGACGATGGCACAGCCACTACCTGGGACCGGAGTCTAAGTGGCACCCGGTTTTCAACAGAGCCCGCCGCAAAGCGGGTTGGACTTGCTGCGGGCGGGTACCACCAGGTCGTTCCACAGGCGTGACTGTCCGCGTGGCAGCCCAAGGTCGAGGTACAGAATCGGCAGCAATCTCGTAGTCGGGGTCAGGCAGGAGGTCAGGACAGGCAGCACAGTTCGTAGTCAGAGTCGTAGCAACAGGTCAGGGCAGGCGGCAAAGGGCGTAGTAGAAACGGAACCGGGGTCACAACAGGAAATCTCAAGAACAGCACAAGGCATCAAATACAGCTTTCTCTAGGGCGCAAGCAACAAGATCCGGCAAGGGTAACAGGAAAGAGGCGGGTAAATAGTTTAAAGGAAAGACCCAGCGCCAATTAGTGGCGCGCTGGCCCTTTAAATTTGCAGAACTTGCCGCGCGCGCGCCCTAGCTGTTCGGGGAGCGCGCGCACAGCCGAAGGGGACGGAGCAGCCGCAGACGGACGCCGTGCCGTGGTCGGCAGGAGCCGGACCCGTGAGTAGTGCTTGCGGCGCGCTGGCGGGGACCGACAGCAGGGGTGAGCCGCGATCCCCGACGGGATCGCCGGGACGCACCCGGGGACCAGTACCACTCCCCCACCTTCGGCTCCCCTTTTCCGGCTGGAGGAATCTCTGCAGGAGGTCCTGGTCCAGGATATTGTCCTCGGGCCTCCCAGGTATCTCTCCCTCCGGCCCGAACCCCTTACCAGTCATACCAATAGAACCGCTTACCCCTTACAGTCTTGGCATCAAGATCTCCTTTACCATAAATGTCAGAAGAGTCGCCACCGGAGCATACAGGAGGAGATCAGCGTGGGAAAAGCGGTGGTTCAAGATGACGGCTTGAGCAGAGAGACATGGTAAGGAGTTCGGGATGGCGCATGTGGGAGGATAGGCGCAGCTATATGAGAACTGGATTGATTGGATGCATCACCTCGAAGGGAGACAGAACGAGGACCGAGCTTGTAGCCAGGAATTTTTAAGCCGGACGTATTTGGAGGACAGCCAAACCTTGTCACCAGGAGAGAAGAAGGGGGAGGCCTGCGTCTCTTATCGGCTTTGAATTTTGTTTTGAGTCGAAGCCTGTAACAAGAAGGCGGGTCTGTCTCCCAGATGGTTTTTTAAGTCCTGTACCAACCCCTCAACACAGGAACATCAGAAGCCACGGGTAGAGGTAGAGCGTGCGAGTCCATAGTTGTTAATAAAAAATGGAGCGGAGCACGATGATGATGCAGAGTCCAAGAGTTATAGGAGAACTCTCCGCCCAAGGCAACAGTTGGGACCAATCGCTCCTGACGGGCAGAAACAAAGTGGCGTATGATAGCATCCCAAAAGTCGTGGTTTAACTCTCTCCACATCACTCTCCCGTTCGACTGGGGATATAGCGGAAGAGAAGTCCAACTTTACACTGTAGTTTGGTTACAGAGAGAACGCCAAAATTTCGAGAGCAACCACTGTACTCCACGCACTCAGAGACTATGTGTGTGGAAGTCCATGGAGTCGGAAGATGTGGTGAAAGAACTGTCGGCAGACATGGAGCAGCTGGCAAACCTGGCGAGGAATAAAATGGGCCATCTTAGAGAAACCGGTCAATCACCACCCAGATGACGTATGCCCGAAAAGAAGGTAGATCCGTGTGATGATCCATAGCAATATGAGTCCATGGACAGCTGGGTATCCGCAACGGCAGAAGAAGAAGACCCAGCAGGAGTAAGACGTGAAGGCTTATCCGGCACAGGAAAGTACAGGCACCCACAAAATCTCGGACATCCCTGGCCAGGTCTGGCCACCAGTAGAATCGGGTTAAGTAATGAGGGCGATAGAACGCTGCACCCCAGGATTGCCCCAGCACACCGAGAGCAATGTCCCCAACCAGAATCTTCCTCCATGTAGCGCAGGTCGTACGTATGTCTTGCCAGCCAGGGGTAAGAGAACGAAGATCCATGGCGCGGGGCCAGTACAAAGTCGGTCAGAGAGATAACATGACGAGGAACCGTTCTTCCCCAACGACATCCGAAGCACGAGAAAGGCGTCCTGCCTGGATGTTCTTCTCGGCCCGGACGAAAATGAATGAGAAAATCGAAACCGGGCGAAGAAGAGTGACCAACGAGCTTGGCGTGGGTGAGTCGCTGAGCAGTCGGGAGATAGAGGAGGTTTTTGTGGTCTGTATAGATGCTGACCGGAAACCGAGCTCCCTCAGGAATAACGCCACTCTTCTAGGCAAGCTTGATCGCCATTCTCGATCTCCTATCCCGTAATTCCTCTCTGCGGAGGAAAAACACTGGCACCCCATATGACCAAAGCCCCGCCCCCACCGAGCCATGGAAAACTGGCCTAGCTTAAAGCCGGTCCCTGGTGCAAAAAAGGTTGGGGACCACTGCAAAAGCATCCATTAACCGCCATGTAGTATTAAATGCATCCAGCGTACCACCAAGTAGTATAAAATGCATACCGAGTACTGCCATGTAGTACAAAATAGAAGCGCTGATAAATATCACAAATGCTGCATATACATACAGCATATATACACATAAACAAACAGTAGATACAGCATATACACACACACACATACATACACATACATATATACAAACATATATATATATATATATATATATATATATATACACACACATATTACATATATTTACACATATATACAATATTACACATATATACACATATTACACATATATATGCAAGGATAAAGTAACCTTACCTCTCTATTGTGTTCCTGGAAATTTCGGTGCCTTGTCCTGCAGCGGTGGGGGTGCGGTGAGGTAGCCGGGAGCGGGTAGGTCGTGAGAGCGAAGAGCCGGGAGGCTAGGGAACCTGGAGCTTAAGCGGGGGCAGGGGGAGCAGGGAGCCGAGAGCCTGGAGGGGGGGGGGGCGTTAGTGGACACAGGTTGAGATGGGAGTGGAGAGCCGGGAGCGGAGAGCGGAGGGAGCGGAGAGCTTGCGGCAGTAGCGGCACCGCACAGTAGGCACGTCACGTCTTGTACCGGGTGGAGGCAGCAGTTCCCCCTTGGCTTTCATAGGCGGCGGAGGCCTGGCCGCGGTGTCGGAGGCCCCCGTGAACAATAACAACGACAATGGCGTCAGCTCGGGGCTCCTCTCTGTGGACTAGGCCTCGGCCTGGAGCCTGAGCCGACAACTCAACGGGGGGAGTGGAGCCGCGGTCCCCTGCGCGGACCGGCTGCTAAACTGCAACGGCCCGGTCCTGGTCCGCGGACCGGCGGTTGGGGACCTCTGCTTTAGAGAACCGGAGGTATCCATTCTTAGAGTTACAATCGGGAATAGATAGCTGTACATAAAAATCATTTTTAGTACAAGTTTAAGGGTAGATATCTATGATTCTGTTAAGCACCCATACACAATCCATACATCAAATAGAAGGGGAGAATCATCTGCTCAATACAAATTATGGGGGATATTTATCAAACGCTGCTGCTCATGCACAAGCGTATGATAGCCCTGACACTGCATTTTCGCAGCAAGATACATCAAGAGGATACATCAAGTGAAAAGTCGCCGGAAGCAGCAAATGCGCCAGTGCTGGGTCATTAATGCCCCGCACTGGCCCACTCCCAACTATGCCCTCCACTCGGCCGGCTGCACCTCCTTCATACCCCACTGGCGTGAAGGTGGCGGATTAGGGCAAATAATCGCAAGTGCTAGCAACAAGCTGTTTCCATGTGCCAGGGTTCAGAAGATATGGCCGTTTGAAGTTGGTCACTGTCAAGACGTTTATAAACATCCTTTCTGCACAGAGCATGTGCAAATAGGACGTATATAGCCATATGGCAGTCGCGAAGGGGGTTAAAGAAAATTTCAACAAATGTAATCACCGGTGCATGGTTGTTTCCAAAATACAAATACAAGTCAACATATTAAATAGATCAGTAGAAATTCAGTGCCTAAACAAATCAGAGGGTAGAACTGCACTCAAATATCCCTACACAACTCCAACGCCAACAAGGAGCTGCCCTCACTACCGTCTTGTATCAAAGTAACCAAAATGAACTTAAGCCAATAGATTTTAATTGTTTGCAGCTTGTATTAATGACACTACTTAAATAAAGACTTCTGAGTGCCACCAAAAGTTTGTTCTCCTTCTTTGGACATGTTGTTTTATGATAGCTTCTTCCTGCTGTTCTATTAAAATACTTACCAAAAGCTACTTCCTAAAAAGAGTTTTGCAAGCAGACTGACCCCACTTGTAATTCAGAATGCTGGTAAGATTCATTTAATGGAATTTACTTTTGTTGCAAAAGGTTGGCCATACCTTATTTTAAAAAATGTACCTGAATATTTTCAAATAAGCAAAACATTGATTTCCCGGGAATTAAAAGACAATTTTCTTTTTATTTACTATAAAAAGGCCATCTGTAGCTGATCTCATTACCCAAATTTGCTTACCGCTACATTTAAACACTTGGTCAGTTGCATTCATTACATATTTTCTCTGAGTATGTAAAAGAACAACAATTTTTATAGAAAATAATTTTAAATTTTGGAATTAGTTTTGCTTGGGAAAAATGTGTCTGAGAACACATATCTAGCTTATAAATATTAACAATCTTTACAACTTTTTGCTCTGTTATAATGTTAGGCAGCAAGATGGCTATTAAAAATGAAAAGAAAAAAACTTTATGGGTAAAAATGTGTTGAGCACAATGCTGTATTAAAAAATTGATAGTGAAGGTATTTCTCTGCCAGTAGACTTTAAGCTGTAGAATCCAAACAACTTAAAATGCAATTTATTTGGAGCCAGAGGCAAGGTAATTTAAAATACATTCTAAGGTATCCATCAACGTGAACAATTTTTGCAAAAAACACTTTACAGTTCTGCAGAATTAATTTTTAATAACCGTAATATGTAACTCCTTAAGAAATAAAATAACTATAAACACAGACAAATCACTTAATTTACTTTTGGGGTTCTAAAGTCACTGGAAGAAACCTATCCTTTGTGACTTCATTAGTTTTACATCATATTTTTGTAATTCTCACTATGGCTACATTCACATCACTTATTTGTGCCTGCATCCTTTTGGTCCCTATCTGACCTGTAAACATCTCATCCTGCGGGAAAAAACAGGATGGAAAGATACAGAAAACTACGTCTTTCCATTCTGCTCCCTCCTGGTGAGTGATGTATACGCCCAGCAGTAGTCATGGGAGCCTAAGGGGGGCGGATACAATGTACTGTATTGTATCCACCCCAGCCTCCACTGAGTGTACTCTGAGGGAGGTCCCAAGTGATGTAATTGTTCATATCAGGTTGACTTTCAACCATTTTGAAGTAATACTGGAAAACAATATAAACATTTCTATACTTTGTCCCGTGTTGATTTTAAGTTGTACTAGCCATTTTTAAAATATTCTTATGTAATTTAAAAGTATATGAAGCATGGAATGTGTTTTCTGAACAGGTCACTTAGACTAAGATTTGAACTACATAAGTGAATAACACTTTTACTTATTCATTTATTATATAAATTAATAAAAAAATTAATTTAAAGTGTAACCGTCATTCTGAGCAAAAAAAGACTAAAAAAACATAATTCTGCTCGGGTTGTGACTCGGAAATAATTCCTCAAAGTATTTTGCCTCTCAGTCCTCATTAAGTACATTTTTTGGCCCATAGCAACCAGCTCTCAAAAAAACTACTATCAGCAAGATTGAGAAACGGACCTGCCTCTTGTCACCTCATCACAAGCGCCTGTTGCTGACCAATGACACCATAGCTATCTATCTAATATCTATCTATCTATCTATCTATCTATCTATCTAAACAACATTAGAAAAGTCCAGCAGCACCAGGATTGCCAAGTAACTTTGTGGGTGCAAACCCCAATATCCTGGTCTTGACACACCAGACGAATATATCCAAGAAAAAAATGAGACTGCACTCCAAGGTAAAATGTGAAAAAACGGATGGGAGCTTTATTAGCCCAAGTGCAACGTTTCAGACCCTGTTCAGGATCCTTTTTCAAGCAATGTGATAAATCCAACACTCCATATATATGGACAACATCATAAGTCATGTTGTCCATATATATGGAGTGTTGGATTTATCACATTGCTTGAAAAAGGATCCTGAACAGGGTCTGAAATGTTGCACTTGGGCTAATAAAGCTCCCATCCGTTTTTTCTTGTATCTATCTATCTATCTATCTATCTGAAAAAAGCAAGCAGCATTCCAAAGGTAGATTTCAAGCCAGGCTTGAAATACGTGTCCAACACCGAAACGTTGCCCCTTGCCTCAATAAAGATCACCAACTTTTGAATTCTACCTTTGGAGCGCTGCTCGCTTTTTCCAATTTGTATCTGCATAAGGACCAAGCCAGGACCTTGGCGGGCTTTTCATCCCCCTCCCCTCCTTAGGGGTTCCACAAAGCTATGCGGACTTGAACTCTACTTTTTGTATCTATCTATTTATGCATAACCTATCTATTTATCTATCTATCTATACATATTCTATCTACCTCATATCTATCTATCTATCAGCAGTCAGGAGGAAATTACTTAACTCTGACCACAGTGAGGTTGTGATTACCTTGATTATGGAATTATTGGAGTTGGTACTCACTTGTAATTACTTCCTTTTTCAGGACACGTTTAATGTACAATTGAGGGGTACAGCAATGGGGGCTAATGTAGCCCCCATGTATGCTAACATTTTTCTGTGCGATTTCGAGGAGAGGTCGGTCTATTTGTCCCACCACTTTTGCAATGTACTGAAGTGGTGGCGATACATAGACGATATCTTCCTCATATGGAAAGGAACATCTGACGAACTTCTCCAGTTTCAAGATTTCCTGAATGGAGCTTACAGGAACATACAGTTCACTCCTGTGTGGTCGAGGGAATCGGTACAGTTCCTTGATGTTCAGGTTTTGCTAATCAATGGAACTGTACAAACTGATTTGTTTGTGAAACCCACGGACAAAAACAATTTGTTATACTTCCAGAGTAATCACCCTAGAAAAATGATGAGGTCACTCCCATACAGCCTGTTCCTAAGGGTATGCCGCATTGTTTCCCTTGAATCCCATCTCCAGAAAAACTTTGATACATTATCTTCTAAATTTAGGGACCAAGGCTATCCTAAGGCCCTCATTGCAGAACATAGAAATAGAGTCCTTAATATAGAAAGAAAAAAACTTTTACAACCTAAGGCAAGATAAACTGAATTGAAAGGTATACCCTTTGTATCCACCTATACGGAAGCTAGTAGCGAAATAGGGAAAATTATCAGTAGAAATTGGCATATTCTCTCTGGCGCTTTCCCCAGGATAACGGAATTTAATGTTCCACCTCTTATGTCATACTGACGTACGCCGAGTCTCAGGGACAAGCTGGTTAGGGCCGATGTTGGCTCCAAGAAAAAAGAAAGACAGACTTTTCTCGCTCCACAAAAGAAGGGGAGTTTCCCCTGTAGGCATTGCATAAATTGTACCATGATGTTAAAAGGGGATAAATTCACTTACCCAGTGACTAATCTCACATGCGACTCTGATCATGTTATCTACCTGTAACAGTGTCCCTGTAATTTATGGTATGTCGGGGAAGACCACACTTGACTTCAAAACCTGTTTAAATCAACACCGGTACACCATTAGGGCTGGAAGAAAAGATCTTCCAGTCCCTAAACATTTCCATGATTGCAAACATAGAGAGGGACAGCTCAGATTCCGCCTGATCGACAGAATCCCACCACTGAGGAGAGGAGGGGATAGGATGAAATTACTAAAAAAACGAGAACTAGAATGGACCTTAAAACCTTATGGACTTAATGTTGACTTCAAAACGAGTGGTATTTTCTGAATTCTGGTTTGCCTTACTGTGTTGTTCTGGTCTCTTGTGATCATAATCTTCCATGTAGGTTATGGTGTTTCTACTATAAGGATATTAATTATTTGTTTCTTTTCTTTTTAGATCACTGTTATCACCTAATCACCATCACATTATATTGGACACCGTCTGCAGACCCCTCCTACGGCCTTAAAACAAATTTTGGTTTTATTTATATGTTAAATTTTGCATATTTTCAATAAAATTATACTTTCACATACTGTAACTGTGTAATGTATTGGAGAAGCAGATCTTAGGTTTGGCTATATAGTTACATTCATTACGTATAGAAGTTATGGCATCAGTGAGACACTATCACAAGCTTTATACGAGAGGTGTTTACTTAGGGTGTTAATCATCGCATTATGCGTATCTGTTTGGAGACTGTTCTTGTGGACTGATTGGACCATTAGTTGGTGTAGACTTACAACCAGGGCTTTACATTTTAGATGTCTACTAGTGGGGGAGGATACACCTTGCCCGCAGTTGGAGATCGGCACATTTCCACTGTGGACTGGTGTTTCTCCTATCACGCATAGAAGGCACCCTTTTGAGTGCACACGGTGCATTGATACCCACATATTCTGGGACACGGTATTCATACTCTGTTTTCTCATGCCCATACTGTGGGGCGAGTCTATCACCTTTTCCGGTACTTTTTGTAGTAACGTACAGTACTACTACAGTATTAGTCACCCTTTTATTCATTACACCCTCACATAACCTTTTACCATTGTGTTAGCAAGTACACATAAATTCCCTTTTCCAATATGGCGCTTCTTGATACTGTCATTAGGCTTTCGCTTGTGCCAGAAATCAGTAGGTTTCTATTAGGTTCCGTGTTATATGTCATTGAATGGTATCCCTGTTCCAAGATGGCGTAGGCTGCTGCCCGAGTCAGCTATGCGCATGCGTGATCTGCTCTCCATTACACACTATTGACATGCGCAGTAAGGATTCCGAGACGCGGTCAAAGTTTGTTTTCATTTTAACCAGGAGGAGGGTCCGACACAGGGGAATAGTATACTAATCTAGAGTATAATATATTTTTATGTACAGAGGATCACTTGATCACATGTATATAAGTCTGTCACTAAATGAAATGTTGATGCATTATCTGGAGAAAGCTGTAATCACATCCCATGATACACAGAATTGTATATATTGCATATTTGCATGTGTTGTTTACCTTTTGTATGATGTCACTACACTGCGACTATTTAGATCTGTATATATCTTGACACAAATGGCTTGACAAAGGCTGGGAATAAAGCCGAAATGTTGCTGGAGGTGGAATAAACACAAAGTTTGATTTTTTTACTGAATTGGAGTGCTGCCGTTTTCCTTTTTCTGAATATCTACCTACCTACAGTATCTATCTAACATCTATCTCATATATATCTATCTATTATCTAGTCATATCTATCTATCTATCCATCTATCTATCTATCTATCTCATATCTATCTATATATCTATCTATCTATCTAATGAAGGAAAGTAGGCAGCACTCCAAGTATAACGTGAAAAAAAGGTGGTTTCTGTGGTGATACACTCCAAACATGAAATACAATTTCTTGATGTCCTAGTCAAACTTAAAACATTGGAAAAAATTCAACATTGGAAACCGACATCTATGTAAAGCCCACAGAAAGGAACACCCTGCTGAAATATGAAAGTCACCACCCACGGGCTATGGTGAAATCCTTACCTTATAGTCAATTTCTGAGGGTCAAACGCATCACCAGTGACCCACTCAAAGTAAATAGGAATTTAAGCAACATGACCAATAAATTTTCACAACGTGGTTACCCTCGTAGCATTATTAACAAAAATCTTGACAAAGTACAACATATTGACAGGGCTGTTTCTTTGGCCCCCACAATAAGAAAACCAGATCTTGCCCACATACCATTTGTGTCCACATATAGCGCTTACAGCAACTCCATCTGCAACACTATACGTAGACATTGGTCTAAACTAACAGGCAGTCCAGTTCATATCCCCGAATTTAAAAATCCCCCACTTTTTTCCTACCGCAGAGCTCCATCCATCAGAGACCGAGTAGTCAAAGCTGATGTTGACTCTATGCGTTCAACCAAACAAACAGGGATTTTTGGACAGCTCAACAAAGGATCGTTCCCCTGCCAGAACTGTATTAATTGTAAGCAAATTAATAGGGGTAGTACATTCTCCCATAACAGTGTACAGTACCATATCAAACATTATCTCAATTGCGACAGCTGCTTTGTTATATACATGCTCAATTGTCCGTGTGGGTTGTTATATATTGGAGAGACCACTCTCGAATTCAAAACGAGATTCAATCAACATCGCTACACAATACGTAGCAACAGACGTGATTTACCTGTATCCAAGCATTTCTTTGAAGCCGGACACTCTGAAAGAGATCTCAGATTTCAGTTAATCGATCATGTGCCCCCGCTACGCAGGGGCGGTAATAGAGAAAAAATACTTAAAATTAAGGAATTACGGTGGATTCATACCCTAAACACTCTACGCCCCAATGGATTAAATGTGGATTTCAAGTTGAGTGGTGTCTAATGTAAACACCTTATGTTCAGTTCTGTATCTTTTCCCTCATCTGTCTCTTCATATGTGGTGTAGGTTCACAGTAACAAGAACCATTCAACGTATTTTGCATATTTATGTTATATCAATTTACTAAACAATTTTTCTGTCATTACAGATTTTGTGAACACCAAGAAAGCCATAACGGGACAACTCTCACCAATCCACTCCACATTATGCTGTTTTTTTGCCTGATCCAAGCCGCCTCCTCTTTTTGGTATAACGCCAGCCTTACTTTTGATGCAATGGCACCTGTGCACCTCCTCTACATATAGTTACAAAATGGGCTAACGACAGGTCTTCACATAGGGGTTGGAACATAGCGGTTATATCCCTTGACATCCCTGTCAGGCCTACTCTAGGCCTTTGGGAATTAATACTATAATCTTTCCGTATAAATTAGGGTTAATATATTATCCGCTCCCCTTCTAAACAACATACTACTTACCTTTTCAGCTACACTTGCCGTTGTGCCAGTTACTATTTTGCATGCACTTTGATCCACTTCACAATCAGCTACATCAAATTCCGACCAGGGATGGCTAGACTGTTTACAAGTGACGTAAGCAGTCTCCCTGACAACATGACTCTCTCAGACATGCGCACTAGGGCGCCTCATGGCTTGCATTCCACTGATGCGTGCCAAGCCCCGACATACTCTGGCATGCCAAGTTTTCTTTACCGGCGAGTGATCGGCTCTCTACCTCAGCTTGTGGACGTGGTGGTGAGATACCCCAGCTTGTTTTTAACATGATACAAGACAACTGTTTTGTATAATTATCTTCACTGTGCACACTCAGCACTTTACTGGCACAAAGCACATTGGTGTCATATACTAGCTGCTAGACACGTTACTCATGCATTTGCACTTTATGAGCTTTCACACTTATGAAATGAACATTGTTATTCATTGTTTTTCACTTACAATAATGTCTCATGACGCAATATGCTAATTACGGGGGGTGGGAACCAATGTATCATGTGATCACTTATGTTTGGTATATATGTATGATGTTCACTCTTGTTATTTGGCTTGAAAAAGGCTCCAAGCGAGCCGAAACGTTGCTGTACTTTGCTGTACCCTAAAAAAACATGGAATATAAGAAACCACCTTTTTTTCACGTTATACTTGGAGTGCTGCCTACTTTCCTTCATTATATCATCAAGGGATCCGTGGCCCAGTCCTATTGTGCCTGCACCCACCATCATCTAACCACACCGGTGTGCTGTTTTCATTCTCCTGAAGTATCTATCTATCTATCTATCTACATATCTATCTATGTATATTCCATCTATATATCTATCATATATTTATCTGTGTATATCATTTCTATGTCATATCTATCTATATATCCCATATCTATATCTATCTATCTATCTATCTATCTCATACCTGTCTATCTAAGTACCTACCTAAGTAAAACTTCAGCACAGCACATAAGGGGACAGCATGAAGACTTGGAGAGTCTCTCCTACCTTTTCCTGCTGTAGAGTGTGAGGTGATGGGGCAGGAAGTGTGGTTTATTTGTTTATATACAAGTGAAGGGAAAGCTGAGGGAGAGATAAGTGTAGGTGTTTTGTCACTACATTAGTTTGGGCTTCCCTCTTCACATGACTGCCTGCTAAAGCAGTGAGACACGAGTTAGACAGCTAATTGCAGAGAGAGGACAGGTGGGCGTGTCTCTCCCTCTGTAGTCAGCTCCTCTGTGAAGATGGAATGTGCCTAGCAACTTATAGGGGAAGTCTACAAAATACAGCAGGAAGGAGCAAGATTCAGGGTAACTAATACAATTGTAAAAGGTCTTAAAATTACCTGCCCTACAACATATGAAAAGTTTTTTGAAATGATGGTTACACTTTAAGCTTCAGTCTTTTTATTTTAAGAGAACCTTTTACCACCTCACACATGTTGTACCATAATATAGGGATGATTCACAGTTTCAGCAGGACTTTGAATTTTCTTTCTAGCAGGTTTTCTGGAATATGAGTCCCAGAATCTGACCATTGCACTCCTATCCACTGAGACCTATGGAGGAGGCATGTGTTATAGTGTTCTTCTCGTACACTGAGACAGTGAGACGATTATCTTAATGCACCCCCCCCCCCTCATCCTTTGCTCCAGCGCCTCCTCTCTGACATGGCATCAAAACACATGTGGCACATCGGTGCTTTTATCTTTATTTGGATTGACGACCCTATTTGCATCATCGATGGGCAATGATCTGTTACTATGACAGATACAGAATCAATAAAAAGCAATAGAAGCATAGCAATGAAAATGTCAAAGTATGACACATTACACAGATATGTACACCAAAGAATAAAAAAGTAATTGGAGTCGTAGTATAGCCAATACAATACAATGTATTATCCTTTTCCCGACACAGGATGTAATAGTACTACACAAGCGGAGGTGACATCCCAGTGCCACTTACTGGGAAGATCTGGTGACCCAGTTCTGCCTAGAACCTCCTTACGTCAAGCCCTGCTACAAGCATACCCTGAAAAACTTGCCCAGTTATGGGTACAATTACACTAGGGAGCCTGCCCAACTATTTAAGATGGCATATTTATGCAAAATCTACTTACTAGCATTCTCAATACCTACACAAGCTGCCACCACCGACAAATCATTCACACAGAAAACTCCCACTGGTAAATCACACAGAACATACAATTACTCTATATGCTATTCTATAAGAAACTTGATGTTAATCTCTTTAGAAATGCAATTTCTTTAAGACTACAAGCAGAGGCTTACTACATTTTAAAATTGAATACATGTGCATGCAGTCCAATCATTAAATATGCAGTTGTCAGATGAAGAAAAAAAGGTTATACAAAATATACACACAGTACATATATAAACAGTTATGAAAACAAATGGGATAAAAAAAACTAAATAAACTTACTATGGAATGAAAACTGGGGAATCCTTCCAGGGAACATAGATTTTCCAAGACTAACAAGGGGGTTCCCTGATCTCACTGATTTAAAATTTGATTTAAATGACAAAAATGATTTGTCATGTGCAAACACCATTACTTTTTTATACTGTGATACACTGTATAAGGTTTAAGGTTTTTTGTGGGAACAGCTGACACTTTAATTGATATAACAGAGAGAACTGTACAACGTTTTCATCACTGTTTAGTCAAGTCAAAATGACCAAAAAAAAGCAGCAATGCGACATTTTATTTCAGTTTCAACATTTACAGTATTGGTTACTGTCGGAGGCCGGAATAAGCGCTAGACCGTGCAAAAAGGCCGTCGCCTTCCCACGGGCATCCTGCCTTCACCTCCCTCCCTTGTATGTCCTTTCTGTGAGTATGTATATCCATGTACTTCAATAAAGAAGAGAAACTAAGTACTACTGAAGATTGGTGAGTGCCGTCCATTTTTCATACTTCTATTACCGGATTGTAATTTTTTTTTTAAAATGTATATTTTAATTGAAGTGGCATTTGGGAGATAAAGTTACTATACATGTTTATTCCCCCTCATATCAGTCTACTTACTTAACCATGTATTCATTCGGCCAATAATGAAACATAATTCTTCACTTAAATTCTAATTTTCCCCTCATGGACTTTAAAGGAAACCTACCAGGAGGATTTTACTATCAGTAGATCTGATGAAAGATTTCCCCAGCCTGCCCCTGCCCTAATCTGTAATTCAATAATCATAGAACCTAACCTAACTTGTTAAAAAGCTTTATTTTAGTAATATGTAAATTAACTCCAGAGGCTACTGGGGCATGTACTAGCCTGGCCGGGCAATGGGAGCTAAGGCTAGTACATGGCCCAGAAGCCTATGCAGTTAATTTACATGTTACAAAACCAAAGTTTTTAAAATATTAGGTTCCAGGACTATTAAATTATAGATCATGGCAGAGGCATGCAGGAGGTATCTACCGTCAGATCTACTTCTGATAGTAGAGTCCTTATTTTAGGTTTCCTTTAAAACAAGCTGCACCTGTTCTCTGGAATACCCTTTCACGCAATACCAACTACAACTTGCAAGCATGCACTTCGTACCGATCTCATCAGCTCAGCCTATCATATTTCCAAATACATATATCTTTGACTATTTACTAATCACACATGTGTTGTCCCATTTATTTTGTCCCTTAGCACTGGGTACCATTCCACAAGTTACTCAGCAGAACCATGCCTTATGGTCTTTGTTCACTAAAGCTAGTGGCTGATAAGGGCTCATGTAGCATTGTATATCTATTTATTTATTTAATTAATTAATTTAATTATTTATTCATACATATTAGAATGAATAGCTATGCTGTTGTATAAGGACTTTTATGTCCTATGTCCCCCTCCCTACCTTCTCATAGATTGTAAGCTCTTGTGAGTAGGGCCATCATCCCCATTGTTTTATCTAACCATGTAACTCCTCTGCAATGGCTTATATTGTTTGCATATATACACTGTGACACAGTCAGGGGTTTGTTGTTGGATGGGAGGTATTATCCTCTCAGCTTGTGTTGCTCAGAGTAATGCAGCAAGCTGAAATCAAGCACCGGACCAAACTTCAAGCTCCGGTCCAAACCGGGTTTTCAGGGTGTTCCAGCTAACAAAGCTGAGCTGGAAGTGTGCACAAGGAGGGAGAGGCTTGTTCAAAGAGCAAACACGTGTCCTGTCTAGGAAGACAGGTTGGCTTTATTTGGACTTTAAACGGACTAAGTGCTATACAGCATTTTCTGCAAGGTGTGAACTTACACCAATAATTTGGACTATTTGTGAAGACCCTGCTTCTGGGTGAGAAGGCCAAGCCTGGTCTGTATGTTTATGTTTTAACCAAGCATGAAGACAATGCTGGATTTTTTGTTCCATTTGTTTTGTGGTGTGAATAAACACTGAACTGAACTGAGAACTGTCTCTTTCCCTCTGTCTGCGACCGCTACCTAGCTTATACCTGAGCAATACCCCACAACACTAAGATCTCTAAAGCACTGGACAATGTAATATTATTTTCATTATTATTGTTATTATTATTGCCTATTTAAATATTTTTATCTTATAACTCAAGGCACAACCTCAGAGACCCAAACAACATTTGAAAATATCTGTATGAACAACCCTTTCTGCAGAGGGATGATCTCCCTCTTATACATGATTTTCAATGCGCCTCCTCCGGATATCAAGTGACACTTTATGGAGCAATGGAAGGCAGACTTAGGCTGCCAACTCCCTTCATCAAGATGGAAACTCTGTTGTACCATCCTAGCAAAAGGGATCTCTCTCAGGTTACTGCACAGGATTTATTATGTTCTTTCCCGCCCCGCAAATATGTATCCACACCTACCCAAAGCTGTTTCCAGGGCTGCAATACCCTGGGCGACATGGCCCATTCTTGGTGGCATTGCCCTTTAGTCGCCTCACTCTGGGACAACATTAAAACTCTTATTCACTCTTAATTCTTAAACACAACACCAATGACCTCTGCAGTGCTCTTTTTGGGAGACAAGACATATTGCCTCATTCAGTTCACAGTCTAGCAACCAGAATTCACATAGCAGCAGAATGGAAAATACCTGACCTGATGTTATTTGAAAGGATAGAGGTGACTAGGGCGGATACCTTTTCATTATTTGAAGGAATATGGGGACCATAAATCACCTCACAGGGTTCTTCTACACTTGAGAGAGCATTAACATTATCCCCTCAATGGTCCTTTTCAGGTAACATGGCTCATTTATATCCTAAGCCAGTGGTGGCGAACCTATGGCACTGGTGCCAGAGGTGGCACTCAGAGCCCTTTCTGTGGGCACCCAGGCCATCACCAGGTATCTTCCTACAGTCCCAAACAGCCCAGGACTTGCTGTGCACAGAGCTATTTTAAAGTGACAGCTCTACCTGGGACTACTGGAGGAGAGGGAAGGTGTGGACAGATCTGGATTTATCATTGTAGCTCCTGCTCCGGCCCTGACAATTCTTCCTGTTTATGGGACCCTGGAGGGAAGCTACATTGATCATCCAAATTTCTTCTAGCTTTTGCTTAATTGGTGTCCTCAGGGTGCTGATATGAATGAAAGCTGTGACAGAGCAGGGAGTATGATTCATAAATTAAATTTCTGTGTTTGCACTTTGTGATAAATAAGAGGGACTTGGTTGTAGTTTGGGCACTCTGACTCTAAAAGGTTTGCCATCACTGTCCTAAGCTAATACAGATTGCCTTTCTTACTACTGCAATACCAATACTGTGACGAGTTTTCATGTTAACTTAACCTATAATTGATAAAGATCATCTATGTGCAAAGATCTGCGTATAAAAGAATATCTGTATTTGGACTCAGACTTAGAAAGTCTGAAAGGAAATCTACCATTTGCTTTTATGCATTATGAACCAAAAATACCTTGAGAGTGCTGTAGCTACACTAATGCAGAAGCATATCTTGTTTAATCCCTGAACCAAGTGGTTTTGTTGAAAAAAAAATTATAAAACTATGATAATGTGGCTATGTCACTCCTGTGACTACCCTGGTGCTCTTCTCACCCTAATTATGCACTGCTCCAGCCTTGTCCTGCTCAGCATAAGCTGAGAATACGTAATCACTGTGTTGTCCCTAAAAGGCAGAAGTAATCAATCACTGCACCACCACACAGCTGATGTGTATGAGTCATCCAGCTCAGTTTGATTAGTCCTGTCTGGGCAGCTCCTGTGTATGTGGAAGTAATGTTTTTATGTATGGCAGCCAGGGCATCCAGCTTTCCCAAGGTCCTGAATTTTAGAATGTTTTTTTTTAGCAAAACCACTCAGTTCAGGGATTAAACAATATATGTTTCTGCATTAGTGTCGCTACAGCATTTTCAAGGTATGTTCGGTTCACAATGAATAAAAACGAATGGTAGATTTTCTTCCTTTTCGACTGTAAGATTTTCTCAAGTTTTTCTATTTGTCAATTAATATAATGGAGTAGACATGAGCTGTTGTATAATTAACTTTCCAGGGAACATGTTCATAGTTATAATTAAAAGAGGGTCAGCGTGATGTTCAAGAGTTGTTTTGATGTATAGTCTGTAAAATTCTAGTTATTCTTGGACATAATAAAAATATTCTTTTCTAAGCAACTTTGTTAGAAAAATGACAACTAAAACCTCAGTCATCCATGGTGAGGAGATCCTTAAAGTAATCGGGTTAGAAGGAATACACTAATCATGTCTCTCAGGCAGAAAATGGGCCAAGTGAATAATAGAGGGAAACCGCTCTTGTGCTACCTGCTAAACACATGTAGATTTCTTTCCTCTGAAATACTTTTTACATTGACTCTATCACATCATTTTAAGGCATCTATAAATCTTTCAGCCCTGGGGTCTCATTATTCAAACCATCCAAGCTGTACTTTAAATGAGGTTAGTGTAGCATCAGGGCAAGACATTAACACAGTGCTCAATTTATCATCCACTTCTAATTACATTTCCTAAGTCAATAGCCAGTTCACTTATCATCGAAGGCTTTTAAATGGCACTGTCTGCATCTTTTCTTTCTGGAAGGCAGAGACTATACGAAACATTGTGGCCTTTCTTCACCCTTAACATGGTACAAGCAAATATCCATATTATTATGCAGAAGAATAGCATTAGGCACTGTCCTCTGAAAACCTCATCATTCTAAATAATATGGATCTATTTGTACATTTACACTTTGTGATGAAGGCCTTTCATCTTAAAACATTCTAAGAAAAATAAAGTCTACGGATGATTTTTTTTCTTAATAATTTTGCCTTTATTTCCTGCTACTTGTCATTTATAATAGTAATTTCAAATAGTTCTTCAATGGAATCAGTTCTTTGTTGTTTCAAATAAGAATACAGTGACTTAAATATATACCCATCACTGGTCTACATCTATACCTTGTGTTCCTGTGGGGAATGGATGAGGACCGCTTACCCCTTTCCCCTCCTCCCTTGGCACTGTGCACTTACAGGATCCAGTGTGGTCAAGCACACAGCTGTGTGAATGGAGCCTTAGGGCTGGCCAGACTAAGTCTTTATGAATGTGTGAAATTGCAGGCCTCAAATAACAGACCCATGACAAAAGAAAATACAACATGAGCAGCAAACACAGGCAGAAATAGGATCTTTTTGATAATTTGCAGCTTGGGCACTCGGCTCATACACGGTGCCATGGAATCCACACCTGTGTGCACAAGTCCATTGAAATACATGGGGCCGAGTGCAAGCCATTGAAACAATGGATAGCACATGGACTAAAACAATATTTGTGTGTGTAACCCAAGAGTGTGACAGATATGTGGTCATTTATCTTTAGTCAGGACATTCGTGTATGTCTTTTTTTTCTGGGTTTTGGACTTGATCTAAGAGGTTGATATATAAGGCAACTGAATCTGTGGGGTTTTCGCAACTTTTTATTAATCACAAACTCTTCTGCAAGCCTTTCTAAACTTTTCCTATGCCTGAAGCACAGATTAATCTCCCTCTTTCTGCAGCCACCATAATAATGAAATGTCCAGTGCCAGCCCCCTTAATAATGAAATGTCCTGTAACAGCTCCCTAACAATATCATGTCCAGTAGTAACCACCTAAATAATGATATGTTCACAGCAGTCAGCATTGCATTGTCCAGCAGCCCCCTATAAATTAAATGTTTGTTACCCCTTTAATAATAAAATTAATTAATAAAATGATTCATTTAATAATGTCCAGCAGCCCCCTTAATAATATGACCGCAGCAGACCATGTAATAATGAAATGTGCACAGCAGCCTTCTTTGTAATATGTCCACAGCTGACCCCTTCGTAACAAAATGTCCACAGCAGCCCCCTTAATAATAAAATATCTACAGCAGCCCCCTTAATAATGAAATGTCCACAGTCACAATAGGGCTCCCCTTCATATTAAAAAAAAACAAAAACTCATTACTCACTTCAAGCACTCCCAGCTTCCTCTTCTCTCTTCCTTTGTAGCAGCACAGGCAGAGGCACATCCGTTTGTGCATTCTGCCCACGCACACTGTATAATGTAGTGGTGGCACCAACTGATACAATCATACAGTGTATGTAGGCAGAGAACACAGACATGTCTTACAGGCAAACAATTGATTCTCTTCCCATCTGAGGGACCCAAAGACTGCCATTTTGCAGGCTGTTGGCCCCCCTCCCTCCTCGGTCGCGGTCGCACTCCTTCTGATCTCAATCATTATGCCCCGTGCAAGATGTAAACTTTTTTTGGTTGTGTATAATCTTTTATGCATTCATCTAATCCTAAAATAATACATGAGAAATAATGGTAAATGTTTTTCCATTTACAGTCAGACTGATTGACATCACTCTTTCCTATCAAAGCTTATTAAGTTGCAAGTAAAGATACAAGAAGTTGGGAGTGAATAATTATTCACTCATATTTATATTTCATACTACAGAACTATATAAAAGTTGCCTGAAGAATTTCTCAGCTTCCAAAACAAACTAGTTTAGTGTTCCTTTTTTTAATTTAATTTTGCTGTTGTCATATTTTTTAGACATTGGAGACTTTTCACATAATGCTTTTTATTCTTACATAGCAGCCCAAGTTCTAGGGATGTCACGGCGAGGACGCCGCCGCCTCGTCACGTGACGTGGGGTGCAACTGTACGGGTTAATTTAGCCTAATCAAACTTGCGATCACCATTCACTCAGGCCACAATGAGCCTAAATCACAACTATATAGCTACAGCACCACCCAGAACGCCGCTGCCACACTTATTCATTTATACTGGGGGGACCAATAAGATATCCCACTCTAGCATCAATTCTTGCTCCAAGCAGATCACTTTGTAACACCACTAACATGACCCACTTAGCAAGTAACACAGCTAGTCACACTTCCCAAGGCTATGAAGTTCGCAGCCATACAGGGACAAGAGATTAAAGTGAAAAGATTTTTGAGTTACAAAGTGATCAGTGCATAAAAAGATATTAAAAACAAAAGAATTCAAAATAACAAGACACACACCACGGCCAAACCGTTTATAAAAATAAAAGGGAGGAACAATAACAGAAACTACAACTTAAAGTAAATCCTTGAGTCCTGGGGGTGGGAGAAAATAGGGGAACACACTCAGCTTGTCAAGGCAGCCCAAAATGTGACACCAATTCTTGGATCATATTGTTATAACTTCTCAGTTTGTTCAGATTTCAGAATCATCCCATTCATTAATTAGTCCAGATGGTAAGTAAAGATTGGGGGGGGGGGGGGGGAGGGAGGGGGGGGGGTGGCGAGGGGGGGGAGGGTGGGTGGGGGCGGGGGGCGGGGGTGGGGGGGGGGGGGGGGGGGGGGGTGGGGGGATTGTTTGGTTGGGGGTGGGGTAGGGGGGGGGGGGGGGTGGGTGGCGGGGGGGGGGTGGGGGGGGGGTGGCGGGGGGGGGGGGGGGGTGGGGGGGTGTTAGGGGGGGGGGGGGGTGGGGGGGGGTGTGGGGGGGGGGGTGCGGGGGAGGGGGCGTGGGGAGGGGGGGGGCGGAGGGGGGGGGGGGGGAGTGTCGGGGGGGGGGGCGGGCGTGGGGGGGGGGGGCGGGGGGGGCGGGGGGGGGGCTGGGGGGGTGCGGTGGAGGGGGGGTGAGGGGGGCGGGGGGCGGGGGGTGCGAGAGGGGGGGGGGAGGGGGGGGGGGGTGGGGGGGGGGGGGGGGTGAGTGGGGTGGGGGGGGGAGGTTGGGGGGGGAGTGGTGGGGGGGGGAGGGTGATGGTGAGGGGGGGGGGGGGGGGGGGGGGGGGGGGGGGTGGGTGGGGGGGTGAGGGGGGGGGGGGGGGGGGACGGGGGCGGGGAATTGTGTGGTGGGGTGGGGGGAGGGGGGAGGGGGGTGCGGGGGGGAGGGTAGGGGAGAGGTGAGGGGCAACAAACAAACAACAGAAAAAATCAAAGATTACTGATACTTAAAACAAAAAATACCAAATAAATAAAAAGCAAAACCCCCAAAAAGAACATTCCCCATAACAATAAAAAAAATCACAAAAAACCTGACAAAACACAACTAACAAAAAATAAGTCGCCACACAACACAAAAAACCTTAGCCGACCAAAAAACAAAAACAGACATCACCCCAATACGAAAAAAAAAAACACTACCAAAAACAACAAAAAAAAAACAAAAAAAAAAAAAAAAACACAAAAAAAAAATAAAAGGGGGGGGGGGGGGGGGGGGGGCGGGGGACAGGGGATTCTTTGGTTCTCCACAATTGTGGTGTCTTGTTTTTTTGTGTGTTTTTTTTATTTTTGTTTTTTTTGTTTTGTGTTTTAGTTGTAAAAAAAAAAAAAAAAACAAAACCAAAATACTTAAAAAATGTGGGGGGGAAAAAACAAAAAAAAACAAAAAAAAAAAAAAAGGGGGGGGGGGGGGGGGGGGGGAGGGGGGGGGGGGGGGGGGGGGGGGGGGGGGGGGGGGGGGGGGGGGGGGGGGGGGGATTGGGGGGGGGGGGGGGGAGGGGGGGGGGGGGGGGGGGGTGAGGGTACCGGGAGTGGGGGAGCCGTGCAAACTTGTTTTTTGGGGGGGGTAAATCAAAAAAAGGGGGGGGACAGCTGTGGGGGGGAGGGGGGGGGGGGGGGGTGCGGGGGAGGGGGTGGGGGGGGGGGGGGAGGGGGGGGGGGGGGGGGGGGGGGGGGGGTGGGGGGGGGGGGGGGGGGTGGGGGAGGGGGGGGGGGGCGGGGGGGGGGGGGGGGGGGGGGGGGGGGGGGGGGGGGGGGTGGGGGGCGGGGGGGGGGGGGGGAGGGGGGGGGGGGGTGGGGGGGGGGGGGGGGGGGGGGGGGGGGGGAGGGGGGTGGGGGGGGGGGGGGGGGGGGGGGGTGGGTGGGTGGGGGGGGGGTGGGGGGGGGGGGGGGGGGGGGGGGGGGGGGGGGGGGTGGGGGGGGGGGGGGGGGGGGGGGGGGGGGGGGGGTGGGGGGGGGGGGGGGGGGGGGGGGGGGGGGGGGGGGGGGGGGGGGGGGGGGGGGGTGGGGGGGGGGGGGGGGGGGGGGGGGGGGGGGGGGGGGGGGGGGGGGGTGTGTGGGGGGGGGGGGGGGGGGGGGGGGGGGGTTGGGGGAAACACAAAAAACAAAAAAGAGTAAAGGAATATTTAAAAACAGTTCTTTGTTTCCAAATCCTGATGCAGAAGGGGGGGGGTAGGGAGACCAAATGTCCTTTGGGGTCTGAACAGACCAGTCTTCAGGTCAGAGGTTATCAGGCTGTTAAAGCTCCAGGATGTCTATAAAAGCTGCCTGGCGCTTCAATAGATGCCAATATTTAAACAAAGTTTGTAATTACCCCGTTGTTAAACCCATCTATACATTCACAATAATATCTCCTTGACACCTCCCCCTTTCAAGATTGGGCAATTTGAAAAGACCCACGCCATTTTAAATTTTCCCAAGCCAATTACCAAATACATTGCAGAAGTTCAGTACCATAACAATCATTGCCATAAGATGTGATTACTGGGCACATCAACCACTGGTCTTTGTCCGGTATAAGGCCAAGTAATATCATCCCTGGTCACTTGTACACTGTGTGCTGGGACCCCCTGCGACTTTATGGCTTTGTGCTGCAGAAACACCAAGTTCGTTGTCCCTCTCCCAGTGTGAAATGGTTAACCCTCTCACTGCTGGATGAAATGCCAATGGAGTTAAGTGTAGGACTACTGTACCCAGTTACATTGTGTTTTGGTTTTCCCGTGTACAGCATTAGAGTCCCTCTCTTTATCATTTATACTACAGGCTTAGGTGGGACCAATGACTAACGCGCTCTTGAGAGTCCATGCCCTGCTCCCCTTTCTGATCGCTCCCAAAACTGCACTGGAAACACTCATCATGGGAACCACGCCTCACGTGGACCCAGTTCCTCTCTAGCACTGGTCTAGTGTACACGGTTGTCTTTGGCTCATATAAACACTGATCTCCCCAGTCTCCTCCCTCAGCACTGGTTCTAGAGTACCGGTGTCTTTGGCTCTATACACACTGCATCTCCCAGTCTTCTCCGACTGGTTCTAGTGGTACACGCTGTCTGTGGCTCATAGACACACTGCATCCCCCAGTCTCCTCTCTCAGCACTGGTTCTAGTGTACACGCTGTCTTTGGCTCATGACACACTGCATCTCCCCAGTCTCCTCTCTCAGCACTGGTTCTAGTGTCACGCTGTCTTTGGCTCATAGACACACTGCATCTCCCCAGTCTCTCCTCAGCCAATGGTTCTAGTGTACACGCTGTCTTTGGCTCATAGACACACTGCATCTCCCCAGTCTGAGTAGAGGCATCTTTGTGGCTCATGCTCTGAGCCTTACTCATCTGACACCTCTTGTCTGCTCTAGGACTCTCCTTGAGTAATGGCCTCCACCAGATCCACACCCAGGACCTTAGAGCTTTGAGGTGCAGATTCAGAGACTCATCTTGGCAGCCTCTACACCCTGCACCATATCTGCTGACTGCAGGGTATCTCTGGGGGCCGTTCACCACCCCTCCCCCGTAGCTTCCTCATACTGGGACACCTCTGGTTCGGGGAGCGGGAATAGCTGCTCTTGCTATCGTCCTCCTTCCCAGACCAGTCCCCTGGGCTTTGCCCATTTTCTCATATGATTTGTTGTACATCAGGCACATACACAGTTGTCATTTTCCCAAATCATTCCAAACAATACATCCACAGGCAATTCTTGGACACTCCCACTTGTCTGATCCTCTACCACGACCCCAGTCCATAAAAACCTTTGCAAGGCATCCTGGAGTGGCATCCAGTTATCCCCTTCACAGGCAAAGTCTTTTCTGGAATGATGTCCTTGGGTTTATGGACCTCAGGGCGACTAAAGAAAACTTGCCCCTGAGTCTCTAATCCCTGGGTGACTCTATCACCCACTATCACGTTTGCATATGGGGCTGGAACTTGTCCATATCACCAGAAAGCAGCATGACTACTGGTACTGTAGGTAGACAGTTGCCCCTCTCTGGGCACGCAGACATCTAGATGACCCACTTTTGTACAATTAAAACATTTGGCATATCCCCTGATTTATAGACTCCCTCATTTGTAAGGTTCTCAACCACTTTGGAGACAGAAGGTTGTGATGTTGTCCTGGCTTGTTCTTCCTTCCAGCTGGAGGAACTTTGGGGGAAGTTCCCTCTTTGCTTTCAGGCATCCGGTTGGCGGTTGTAGGGTCTGCAATTGCCGCAGCTTCATCCGCATGTTTGGCTCCCTGTCACAAACAAAACTGTGTACATCAAGGACAAATGTGCAGAAACTGAGCTTTTACATGAGATGTCCAGGTCCTCACGGCTGTTGACAGAAAGTCTCGGGTCCACTGTAGAAGGTAGTCCGAAGTTGCCTACTGACAGCGTAGCCTCTCAAGTTGTTTTCGCTTTACATCCGGAAGTTTCTTGCGATACACCTCTGGAGTTAGGTTGTCACTTTTTAATCAAAGCAGCTTTCTATAGCGTCATAGTCCTATCAAGCTCAAGAGGAAGGTCAGCAAATACTTCCAGGGCATTTGCCTCTTAGCCTGGCGCAAATACTGTGCCCACTGCTCACGGGGCAGATGTATTGTCCTGACAGGTCTTCTCAAAAGACCGCAGAAAAATGTCCAAGTCCCCATCTTGTCCAGTACTGGGAAAACGTTCTTTGACGAGGTCTTTTGGGGTCTACATCCTGGGATTGGGGTTGCACAGAATTGATACACCCTTTCAATACGCGCCATTCCAGCTGAATTCTCTATAAGCCTGGCGCTCTGCGGCTGCTCTCTCCTCTCTCTCTGCGGCCGCTCTCTACTTCTCTCGCTCTGCGGCCGCCTGAGTAAATTGAAGGATAAGCTGCAGCGCAGGCTAGGATCACATTCACCTAGCTGCTGTAGGCCATTTGTAGAGACACATCCATGCCTACCTGAGGGCTCCTGCTGTGGGTAGCCTCAGGGAAAAACTCTACAGGATTAATGTCCATATCTTGGTCCTTGAGCCGTGCCAGATCCTTGCTCTGCATCTGCTCCATCAAAGCACAAACCAGCAGCTCTTTGGACTTGTCAGCAGGATCGATACTCTCTGCTCACAGAGGTGGACTAGAGCCCTTGCTTGTCTCTTTGTAGATGGTTGCCATCACGAGTGCAACCTTTGCCAAAATAAAGATTAGAAAAGGAAAACGGGGAAGGGAAAACTGTTTGCACGTGTGTCTTAGAACAGCACTGATTTGTTCCGTTGTAAAAACTAGGTATCTCGCAAGGATTCACTAGTCCTTAAGTGCAGGGTTAGGACTTAATCACACACTTAATGCTCTGCCAAAATGAATTTATCCCACGGCTGCCACCAATTTGTCACGGCGAGGACGCCGCCGCCTCGTCACGTGACTTGGGGTGCAAATGTACGGGTTAATTTAGCCTAATCAAACTTGCGCCACCTTTCACATCAGGACACAAAATGAGCCTAAATCACACCTCATATAGCTCCAAGCACCCCACGACCCGCTGCCACCCACTTATTGCATTTAACTGGGACCAATAAGTATCCCCAACTATAATCAATTCTTGCTCTCAAGCAGTCACTTTGTCACACCCTAGACATGCACTTAGCAGTAACAAGCTAGTCACAATTCCCAAGGCTATGAGTTCGCAGAGCAACAGGGACCAAGATTAAAGTGAAAAGCTTTAATACAAAAAGTTGATCAGTGCATAAAAAGATATTAAAAACAAAAATATCCAAAATTAAAATGACACACAACACGGCACAACAGTTATAAATAAAAAGGGAGAAAAATAACAGAACTTACAAACTTAAAGTAAATCCTGATCCCTGGGGGGGGGTGGGGAGAAATAGGGAAACACACTCAGCTGTCAAGCAGCCCCCAAAATGTGACCCAATTCTTGGATTTATATTGTTTCTAACTTCTCAGTTTGGTTAGATTTCAGAACTCCCATTCATTAATAGTCCAGGGGTCATTCAAGATTGGGCAAGTGTTATGAGGGGGGAGAGTCCAGGAATATTTAACCAGTTCTTTGTTTCCAAATCCTGATGCGAAGGGGGGGGGGTAGGGAGACCCAAATGTCCTTTTGGGTTGAACAGACCAGTCTCAGGTCAGAGGTTATCAGGCGTTAAAGCTCCAGGATGTCATAAAGCTGCCTGGACGCTTCAATAGATGCCAAAATATTAACAAAGTTTGTATTACAACCCTTGTTAAACCCATCTATACAATTCACAATTAATATCTCCTTGACAAGGGAAAATACAGGCTACTGGCTAAAACTGCAGAGCTGATTTCAGTCCTCCAAGATCTACCGGCTCATGTTCCTTCTGAGCACCTGGATTTGTAAGGTAGCCAGGAGTAAAACCTACTTCTGAAACCGTTTACTAGATACTCAATGAGAACATCTTCTAAGGCACTTGTCTTTTTTATGGGAGGGTCTCTGATGAATTGATTTACTCTCCTCTAATTTCTGTTGAGTTGCCTAATTTCAGATATATTTGGAAATGGCTCTGCAGAGTTACTGCATATCTGTCTAAATATAGTTGGCTGTCCACAAGCAGTGGGTTAAGTGTTTGATTATTTGAGGTCCAGTAGTAGTAGTAGGACAGACTGGGGGCATTAATCATGGCTTGTATGATAGTTTTTCACAAAGCCAAAAATGACCCCCTAAGCTGCCTCCATGATAAGTAGGTGGGGACAGGCAGGGAGGGGAACAGTATTGTTTGGGCAGGAGACAAACTGGCCAACATATATTTACTATAGCCTCCAATAGATAAAGATTATTGGGAATAAATTAAAGCAATTGCCTCATTTCAGTAAATAAATATTATTGTTTTTATAATGAAATAGTTACACATTTTTCCAACACACTTTCTCTATCAGTTCCTGGTGGCTTTCTAGATCTCTACTTGCTGTTATGCTATACAAATCTTCCACGTTTACTTCCATCTGATAGAAATCTCACACTGTCACACAGGTAACGGCTTGTTATAACACACATCTCTAATTACTGTGTGATTCTTACAACCCGCACACCTGTCTGACCATGGACAGAGATCTATCCACTGGAAGTAACATGGATCAGTTCATAATGACAGCAAGCAGAGATCTAGAAATTGATACAGAAAGTGTATAACTTTCAGTTATGCAAAACAATAATTATTTGCTTGAAAGGGACAACCCCTTAATTTTTAAGGAACTTTTTTAACCCCTTAAGGGTTTTTCGGCTCATTTCTCGCTCTCCAACTTCAAAAATCCATAACGTTTTCATTTTTCCGTGTACAGACCTGTGTGAGGGCTTATTTTGTGCGTAACACATTTTAACTTTCCAGTAATGTTATTTGATTTAACATGCCGTGTACTGCGAAGCTGAAAAAAATTCCAAATGTGGAAAAATTGAAAAAAAAACCGCACGTGCGTCACGTTCTTGTGGGCTCAGTTTTTAACGACTTTCACTCTTCGCTCCAAATAACAGACTACTTTATTCTTGGTTCGGTGCGATCGCGGTGATACCACATTTATATAGGTTTTATTTGTTTTAATACATTTTCAAAAATTAAACGATGTGTACAAAAAAGAAAAAAAATTTTTGCCATCTTCTGACGCTAAAACTGTTTTTATACTTGGTTGCACGGAAATGTGTGAGGGGTCATTTTTGCGAATGAGGCGACGTTTTCATTGCTACCATTTTGAGGTCTGTGCGACATTTTGATCATTTTTATTTCATTTTTTATTATGTTATGTAAAAAGGTGTTATAAAAGTCGCATTTCGGACATTTGGGCGTCATTCCCCGCCTCGGAGGTCACCGCCGGCCGTAACCGTTTTTTAATTTTGATAGATCGGGCATTTGGGACGCGGCGATACCTAATGATGGTCTGGATTTACTGTTTGTTAGTTTATATGCCGTTCTAGGAAGGAGTGCGTGGTGATTGAACTTTCTAATATGTTATTATTTTTTTTAGTTTTTAAACTTTTTTTTCTTTTTTTTTTCACTATTTTTTAGACCATCCTAGGTACCAATAACCCTAGATGGATCAAATCGCTCTCTACCATATACTGCAATACTACTATTGCAATATATGGCGTTTTGCGGGCCTACATTACAATGAGCACTGCTCATTGTAACGAACCTGCATAAACCATGTAGCCTCGTGTCAAGAGAAGACGCCGAGGCTACATGGTAACCGATCCGCCAACCCCCCTGACGTTCGTGGGCGCTGCTATCGAAAAAAAAGTGGCGCGCACCGCGCGCGCGCCCACGTTTTTAAACGCCGCCGCGGCTTGCGGGCGCGTTTTTGAGGGTTATCATGCCGCGATCGTCAGCACCGCCGCGGTTATTAGCGGTGGTGGGTTTTGTGCAAAATGCAAAAAAACCCCCACCTATCTGTATGACAGGAGACCACCGTGTGAGCCCTCTTCATACTCCTTATTCCTCGCGCCGTAGGCTACGGCGCAGAGCGTTAAGTTGGTGTTATTAAGTTAAGCATGTGATGTTTATGTGTATGGGTGATAATAGACCCAATGCGCCATGATGATAAGCCCCGCCGCTGCAAATTCGCAGTGCGGTGCGCAGAGGTTCTGATAAATATCCCCCAATATATGGTGGGGAGAGAAAAGAAAGAAAAGATGTATTTGCTACCAGGCTGTTTTGTTTTCACATTTGCTTCTCATAAAATTTAAAACAGAGTGGATGCCAAAGGCAGAAACTTATTACTCAACATCCAAGATTTTAGAACACGGCCCTGGAGAGGCTCTATTTTTCTTATATGTTCCCTGATTTCTCTCTGTAGCATGATTTAAATGAGCATTTAAAGTTAGGAATATTAATGTCAGGTAACACTATTCCCTTTACACGATAGATACTTTTTACAGATAAGAAGACTTATTTATTTGTAAAATGTGCCACACACAAACAGCTCTTTCATAAATAGCTTTTAAATATGAATCTATTCACCCCGGCTGCTTAAACACTGGCTTTGAACTAAAAAACTAGATTATTTGAAGTGACTTGTCTCACAGGGAGGGACCTGCAATATATGATTCAGAATCAAAGAGAAACACTAGATGGTTCATGAATTATTCAAAAGTAATCTGGCATTCGCTTCACAGTATAAAAACGCACTGCTGCTATTCTATAAAATAACACAAAACAATTCCCTGCGTTGGAACTTAGGAAGCCAATTTTAATCCATGTTTGTGACAAACAACTAGGTCCAATTTGGCCGTCCTTTGGATTAAGTATCAATAAACTTCATGAGAATTAACATAATGTTAAACATATTGTTTAATGCTAGGAAACTACCTGTCTATCTACTGCAGGTATTATTCAGGTTATTTCAGATGTCTAGGGCAGTCCTTTATATAATTAGGCTGGTCACTACCTCTCCATGCACCTCCATGCTCCTCCAGTTAAAGTGATGAACTAGTATAAAAACAGAACTTTTGATGATCACACGATTCTGACATCACATGTCTTGTAGATGAAATTAATTGCATTTATATGTACAGGCGGTCCCCTACTTAAGAACACTCGACTTGCATATGACCCATAGTTACAAACGGACCTCTGGATATTGGTAATTTATTGTACTTTAGTCCTAGGCTACAATGATCAGCTATAACAGTTATCAGATGTGTCTGTAATGAAGCTTTAGTGTTAATATTGATTCTTATGACAACCCAACATTTTTAAAATCCAATTGTCACAGAGACCAAAAAAGTTCTTGCTGATATTACAATGATAAAATATACAGTTCCGACTTACATACAAATTCAACTTAAGAACAAACCTACAGTCCCTATCTTGTATGTAACCGGGGGACTGCCTGTACATGCTATTTTTCCTATGATTATGTCATTATACAGGTCTTTCAGCCAATGGATATTTACTTGAGTTTTATAAAGTTATGTGCCCTAACCTACCTTTTGTCCCTGTGAAAAACTACAGTATTAGCTAAATATATACAGGATCAGGATATAAAGTGGTTCTCTGAGAAAAATCGCAACTTACTGAAAATACTGTATATTCACCAAAATACATTTACATATAGGAAACAGCAATAGCCCTGTAGATATTAAAGGGGTATTCCCATCTGGGCATTTACATTTAATTAAATTCATTTTACATATGTAAACATTTCTTCAATTGGATGTTATTAAAAAAAATGTTCCTGTGTGAAGATAATTTCTCATAAATGTAGTTATTCTGTCCCTTAGAAACAAGATATCTTCCTCGGATACGACCACCTCACACTCTGGCAGCGGTGGCCAGACTTGCGCTATAGAGACCACCAGGATTCAGCAATCATTACCACAGGACGGCTGTAGGACATGCAGTAACTCCCGGACATTTTATATACAATAACTTTTTGTTTCTTTGTGCACTCAATCTATCAGACGTGGCCGTGTCCGAGGAAGCTATCTCGTTTCTAAGGGACAACATGGCTATGTTTATGATAAATTATCTTCACACAGGAACATTTTTTTAATAAAATCCAATTGAAGAAATGTTTATATATGGCAGATTAATGAAACTGAATGTAAGTGCCCAGATGAGAATACCCCTTTAATTCCTCATGTAAACGAGAAAGTAGTAGTCAGTGCTGCTTAGATTCAGTGAAAAAAAAAGGTCTTTGGGTTTCCTAGAGAAAATCACTATTAGGTCCATTTAATAAGATGTTTCACCTGTAGTGACCTAACTATTTTAATTAATTAGTTATTAACAGCCCCATTGAAAATAAATATTTGCCATTCCAAAAAGAATTGTCTCTAACCCTAGTATTAAAGTCTTATTCCTGTACCTGAATAACACTGAATACTGTTCAACCAGGAGTAAGAGTACACTGTAACACTCAAAAATATAGGGCAGCATGGTGGTTAGCATTACAGCCTTGCAGCACTGGGGACCTGGGTTCAAGTCCCAGGGTCAACATCTGCAAAGAGTTTGTTTGTTCTCTCCGTATTTGCGTGGGTTTCCTCCCACACTCCAAAAACATACTGGTAGGTGGATTAGATTGTGAGCCCCAATGGGGACAGGAACTGATTTGGCAAGCACAGTGCATCTCTGTGTGCGCTATATAAATAAAGAATTATTATAATTATTATCATTAATGTGTTGGTTTTCTATTCTTGTTCTGCCAACTGATGAAGTTGTGTGGAGCTGCTTTTATGTGATGGAATTGCAACAATTAAGAATAACAACAGGAAATAAAGTTCAGGATCAAATTGTTTCTTATCATTACATACTTTGCACATAATGCTAATTGTGAGCACACAATAATAAAATGACTATAGTCTACAACATCTTATTTTTACCATGCAAAAAAAACATTTCTTGGTTTCAGAAAGCTGTGCTTATGATTAATGGTCACTGTATGGTAACTATATCTCGGTATGCGTAAAATATGCTCAAGTATTAAATATGTATAGGTAACAATGGGAAATATTTCTATACAAATAAATAACGCATAGGCTTTCTTAAATATATTATCCGTAATTGGCTGCTAGGAAATATGCAGCTGCGTTACACATAGAAATGATTTTTTATTTCACATGGAATTAAATTTTAATTTCAGCCATTTCACATGGATTATCCTTAAGTTTTTGATAAATGAAAATATGAGATGGTTTTATTTTTACTCAGCAGAGTTTAATGATTTTCTTCCTTTCATAAAGTAAAGCATAGCTATTAATTAAGATTTTATAAGCCATGGTGATTGAACTTGCCGACTCTTGTAATGAGACAACATGCCAATGTGTTCTGTGTGGCTGGAATGTGAATGTTCCCAGTTTGTGCACGTCAACACTTTCTGATTTCATGAATGCCTCAGTGATTTGAAGTCACTCTTACAGATCCCAAGCATCAATAGCCTCAGTTATAAATAATAAAAGGAAGACCATTTCCATTAAAATGCCGTATTGTGTTCTCCCACCTCAGGAGTCTCCAGAGTCTGACATCTCTGCAGGTTGTTTAATAAAAGTCTGGTGCACAGATCAACATAATCCATCACCATTTACTGGTATTTTCAATACCTGACTGTAGGCTCTCATTACTTAAAAGATAGATCATCAAATATATTTGGCTCATAAACATACAAGCAGGTGGCTGGATTTTATTTGTAAGGGAATAAATGCACCGATCACTAATCCTTTCCATTTTACAAGTCTTTGTTGTCTAAGACAAACCAGTGGCAATGCACAAAGGCTCCATACAGTGTAAGAGGCAGGTGATAGATTCACCATCTTAATTATGTTGTTTCTTGCCAGACTATACATATGCAACGATTTCAAGAATGTATGACAATTTAAAGGAGGCAGCAGTATAGCAATATTTGGGATTGATTCCTACATGATGCTACCTTCAAATGATGGGCTCCATCAAGGACAAACCTTTGAAGGCAACTATTATGTCAGAGCCTGACCATAACTATATATTATGATTTAAATATCAATGGGGTTTTTGATTATACAAAGTAAAAATTTTATTTACAAGCTACACTTTTTGTCCCATTCAGCTTTATTGAATTGCTAAAATGGTAGCGCACCTTGATATCTGGATCATATGTATTTATTGGCTATCAGAAAGAGACATACTAAATTAATCAATAACCGGAAAGCAAATTCCCTTGTTATGATCCGGCCAATGTAAAATATGTTGTGTTAGCATTGGCAAAAATAACCTATACCCTATACTAAAAATACATTTTTGTAGTTAAACAAAGGATTATTTATTTTGGATTAACAAATATCAAAACATATGTAAACCATTAAATCATGCAAAGCTCTTACATGTAAAATTCCCCACAAACATAATCAAGAAAGATATGTAATGTATAGATTATATACAAAAACGTTATACAGTACTAAAAACATACAGTAAAAATACACTATAATAAAAGTCATAATTGTCCCAATATGCAATTGTGTGTTCAGTAGTTGAAATTCAATTGAATCAGTATGTATGTGACAATGACTTTCACGTCCTGTCATGGGATTAAAAGACCCAGAAGATAATAAAAACTTGGGCTTTAGCTTTAGGCCTTAATTTTTTAAAATAGTACAACGTGACCTTTTTAGCTTATATGTAATGTGCTGTAGATCTCCTGTATCCCGGAGCTTTTCAATACAACAAGAACAAATTATCCAGCACCAGCCTTGGCACCTAGTTAAAATGTGGTGTGTAGCCTTTTTATTGTACTCAACCATGTTTTTTATTGATCAACCATGAGTAAGGGTGCAGAATAGTGCTTGAAATGTATAGGTTTTTTCTCTTTTTTGCCCCTTTTTTAGCACACTGGTATATACTTCTGAATTGATGCCTATGTCCTTCAAATGTTTCTACAATACAAAAGGCTACATGCCACGTTTTAACCAACTGCCAAGGCTGGTGATGGATAATTTGTGCTTTTTGTACTAATGTACTATATTCACTGACGGGGCACCTTTAAAATCTTGAAATTAGTGCACACTATTCATTGACAGGAGCACCTTTAAAATGTAGGTATTAGTGCCTTCTATCACTGATAGGAGCACCTTTATAATCTAGGTATTGGTGCATGCTTTATGATTTTTCAGTGAAAGGTGGCCAAGGCACATTGGTCAGCCCATAACCATGACTTAACTGCAACTGCACTCAACCAAGTACCCTGGAAACTAAGCCCATTGCACAGGGTGTCAGCAGCATGCCAATGTTTTCTCACAGAATGCAGAAGACAATAGATGTTTCATTTGCATTCTCTGCCACAGTACATAAAAAATGGCCAAAGTCTTAATCCAAGCACCTCATGTATGACTAGACACCTGCAACTGTGGTCCATGACATGTACAAGCACTGCTCCTGAATAGGAGCATTTCCAAATTTCTGGCCATTGAAATGCACCCATTCAGGCTGGTTGAGATAGATAGCTTTAAAGATTTAAAGATGACTGCTGTCGGACAGTGTGAGGTTCCCAGTTCTCCTTTTTCCAGCAAGCAATCCTCCTCCTACACCAACAGGTTGTGGACAAAATCAAATGTGCACTTTGCAATGGTATTAGTACCTACGTGCACCTCACAACCGACAGGTGGACCAATAAGCCAGTAGAATATAGTTAGTGTCGATGATGCCATCATCATCTCTACCATTCCCATCTTCTGTTTGCTTGAAAAGGCTCTTCAGCCTATAATAGAAGAAGTAATGGTGGCAGATCAGGAAGAAGAGGAGAAATCCCTTACCACTGCCCTCCTTGTCAGACTCTATTGCAGATATCTGCAGAATTTGGCACTTTGGTTATATCAGCATCATGATAAATGTCATGCGATCGTCCGCTGATCACATCCTCATCCTCCAAATCAAGTTGTTGGGCACGTGGGAACTGTGTCTGCAATTTGGGCAGAGGCAAGGGAATAGCCCATGGAATCCCAGCTAGGATTATTATCATATAGCATTAGTGACTGCTGCAAGAACTGTGGCTGAGACATTCTTGTTGTTCTGAACATAGGGAAGGTGGAAAAATTTGCACAAAAGGGGAGGAGCAGGTTAAATATAATCCAATTGAATTTGAGGCACTCTTTGCAATGTAATTGATCAATACTTTGATGACTTCAAGTCGCTCCATTATGGAAATATATAGTACAGTAGTTCACACTACTGGGTCCCCATTGACTTCAATGGGGATTTGTGTTGGGTAAAAGTCTTTGGTTCAGAGCATGTGCTGAAGCTAAATTTTACCCAGTAGTCATACTAACCCATCAAAACCAAATTTCTAATCCCTTATAAACTTTGAGAATCTAGTTGTGTAAAGAAACTCTGTATTCATCAAATCTACATGCTGGCACTATATTCTCCTGAACACTTTAGAAGAAAATTCTGTGTGAACATTGGCTGGAAACCAATTTGGTTACACTTTCTGTTTTCTTTTTCCAAAAATGTCTGCTACTCAGTACATAGATAAATACAATTTTCAGTCTTTTGGTGGTGCATTAACCTATAATTATAATGGCTAATTTTATACTTAGACTAAGTGACTGCAAAGAATAGTTGCTAATTTGCTAATGATTTTTACTTTCTGTAGAAAGCTTTTCTGCAATGCAGAAAACTGATAAACAAAAATGATATTTGCCAAAAAAATGATCATTCTTGCTAAAATTAGAAAAAAAAATAGCTGTTATGAGTAAAAATCTCTTTTCTACTATTACTCATGTTTGACACTTTTTACATATTCTAAGTTTGAAGCCACACTAGTATTAACAGTCTATAGCCTATTGGTTTCGAATGGAAATTCGTTACCATTTCATAACAATATAGTCTCATTTCAGCCCACTCTACACTTATATAAATTCTACAATTAAAAATCAGAAGAAGTCCAACATGACTATGGTGCAGCAGATTAAAATTAATAATCAAAGCATTTAGATAGTCTCTTTCTGTTGCTGCTACTGGTGCCACTGCTCGTCAAACAGATTTGAGAAATAAAAAGAATGGAATTGAGAGATAAAGAATTGAATTTCCATAATAGGATAAAAAGGTTAAACTGCTTTGCTTTCATATGGTAAATGCTTTTATATTATAAAAAGATTATTAGGAATATCGGTCATATTAGAAAGCTAACAGCTAAATATCTTCATGGGATTGTTTGCAATACAGAAGCCTCTAATGACATTATCAGTATGTGTCAAGAGAAAGCTGAAAACCAATAAGATTATGTGCTACATATTTCAAAGGGTTCATATATGAATGGATTTTCAGCCTACAGCTGATGCCCACTTTCTATGTTGTCAGTTAACTACGTAAAGTGATCCTGGAGTTCAAAAACAGCTTGAAAAAAGTTGTTATAAAGGGAAAAATAGTTCATGAAATAGAGTGATCTCTACGTAAAAAACAATCACTAACAGTTTTCAGGAGTTTGTAGACATAGGAACTTGTATGTGCTGTCATCCCAGAGTTCCCTTTAATAAGATTACTGGTATTTTGTAAGTATCCGAGATTTTATTGTTTGATACGTGTTTGTTTGATAATGTATATTAATGACTATATGTACTATATATGTACTTAGTGTCCTTGTATATTCACTTATAGACACTAAGCCAAAGTATTTGGACTATGTATATAGTTGTAAGTGTTGGTTATTGTATCTTTGACAACTTCTGACATCTTCAATGAATGCAAAACAACTCGCATGGGCAAAAAAAATAAATCTTGGACAACTAGCCAGTGGATTTTCAGTGATAAAAAAAACCATCTTTTTGTTCAATGGAACAGAGCAAGTTTTGTTAGAAGAAGCAAATATGAACCTTTGTGAGCTGATCATATTCAACAAACTGTAAAACACCCTCAAAAGCAGAAGTTTTGGGGCTTTTTCTACAGTTGATGGTACAGGGAGCTTATTTCCTGTTGATGGTATGAATTTATCCACATACATAGACATTTTAAAATGTGTTATTGTGCCATTCATGCATACATTTGAAGGGACATTCCAACAAGATTTGCCTCCATGCCACAATTCAAAGAATGTGAAGAAATTCCTGGTAAACAATAAAGTAAAAGTGCTGAACTGGCCTGGCAATTCACCAGACTTAAATACTATAGAAAATTTGTGGAACATTGTGTCAAGTGCCATCTTGGCAAAAAGATGTACAACCAAAGAACACATGAAAAACTGGGCCATAAAAGTGTGGTTGTGGTTTGGTTATATCAGCATCATGAGGGCAAGGGGATAGCCCATGGAATCCCAGTTAGGATTGTTATCATAGAGCATCATTCATGACGTCTGCAAGAACTGTGGCTGAGACATTCTTGTTGTTTTAAACAGAGGTGAGGTGGAAGGCATTGCACAAAAGCGGCGGAGCAGGTTGCAGACAGTCCAATTGAACTTGAGGCACTCTTTGATGATTTCACGCCGCTCCATTATGGGAATATATAGTACAGTAGTTCACACTACCAATGCCAATTATTTAAAATTTCTAGCTGCCCTGGTCAGGTCCTCTCTTTACAACCAATACTGTCTTCTAGCATACGGACATTAACTGCATTATATACTTTTTTAATTCCTTTTTTATCATGTAGTTATTTGTTTATTTATTTTGTGAAGAGACATCTTGGCAAGATGTACTTTACAACCAAAGATCACATGAAAAACTGTGGTTCCATGATGAAGTTGGTAAAAAAAAGTTGGTAGAATTGATGCCAAAAAGCATTGATAAATCTTTAGATTTAAGAATCTTTGTGCATTTTGTCTCTGTGCTGATCTCATGAGTTCAAAGCGTAGCTTATTTGGAGGTCAGTATTCTGACACATACTTGTGCCATTTAAAAATTTTACAACATTTCTTTCTACAAAAACACTTTCTTCTCAGAGTCCAATGGAATCATTAAACAGCAAATTTCAAACTTAGTAAGCTTGATAAGAACCAATAAAAAAAAAGAAAGATCACAAATAATAAATTCCCCAATTGAGTATGTAAAGGGGTGTTCCCATGTCAGCAAATAAATGTTATTGTTTGTATAATGAAAACTTATACAATTTTCCAATATATTTTCTTTATCAATTTTTGACCGTGGAGACACAGGTGCACAGCTCGGTATATCCCACAGCTCTGGTTACTCTATGTCCTATAAAGAGCCATGTTCATTTCTGTCCACTGGAAATGAACAATGAATCTTTCTATAGCTGGACAAACGAGATCCAGAAAACTGTGAATATTTGATACAAAAAGTATGTTGGAAAACTATATAACTTTTCACCAACAAACAATAATATTAATTTGCTGAAATGGGAACACAACTATAAATTTCTATAATCCAACAAAGGATTGGAACAAAATCCACAAACAAGCTTTCCCAAGTTATTCTCTTAGATACTAATAAGTATGTATAATTGACCAATTAGTTTGTGGTTCATACAACTAAAGCAACCAAAAATAGAGTAATTAACAAAAAACTACTACTAATAAAATATATTCATTCAAAAAACCCTGAGAATAATACTAAGCAAAAAATGAAGAACACATTATATGAAATCATTCCCGAAAATTAGATGCATGGAATCTATTGTTCTTTTCATTGTGCTCAGAGGCCTGACTGCATGACCCACATAGCTGAATATGACCTGAAATAGTTCTCTGATATCTGACATAGCAATGTAATGCAATCGTTCCTTTTTATCACTGATTGCATCAATTTACCTCACTTCTAAAGGCACCTGATTACAACTTACAGTGTCTTCAAGTCTCATTTATTTATATTCAAGTCTGCAATTTTCTCCTAAAATAGAGCTAGAACCGATCATAGGAAAAGAAATGATATGCAATTAACGGTGTTATTGTACCAGTATGAGATACGTTAAAAAATTGTCACTTAAGTTTAAACATCAAACACATAACCGTTTAAAAATAAGCCATGGCTTGGTATCTGTGATGTTCAGCAGAAGATTTCTTTATATTCTGTAAATGTTAGTGGGAGTGCCTTGTGCTTGAGGCTTATACTGCTACTTTAAAAAAGTATCTGTCACATATGACAGACAGGATGAGCTGTGGTGCTGCTGCTGAATTCTAATTGGCACTTCTCCTCTATTTGCCTGATGCAATGAGTATTTAGATTAAGCCGAACAAATGCCACATTTGCATTTCTGATAAGTACTGGCATTTTTCATATCTTTCACATCTCTTGCTTCAATAGGCGTACTCCCAAAAAGTTGCAGATCTCGCCTGTAAATAAATACTAGTGATGATTCATAATTGGGATAGATTTTCAAACAAGAAACATACCTCAGCAAAAAAGCAACTTCTCAAACTGAAGTAAAGAAAAATTAGTTGACATTGACACGGCTGCCGTGCTTTGCAAAATGAGGCATAAAGTTCTGAGCAGTAAACATAAACAGTAGAATATAGTCATTATAAGCACTATTCTATTTACTATACTACACCTGCATCTAAACTTAAAAGGCATTATCCCTCCCTATACAGAATATTTAGGACTATAGTCATATTATATTCTCTCTTCTATGATACTTAATACTAGTTGCAGCTCACTTGCAAATTGGTAATTAATTCTCTAAATGCCATATTACCGTTCATCAGGGAACAATATTGGTAGTTGACAAAAAAAATTCTATTAGAATTAAGCCATTTGCACATCGGTATTTTGTCAGTATTTATATGTCAAAGTCATTAGTAGAAGCTACACAGAGAAGAATATAATCAAAAGCTTCAATGTTGTGATGCGTCGACCCGTTCAGATTCACTGAGTTTGGCCGAACTTTGAACAAATGTTGCGGCCTTGACGCAAACCTGACTATAAACAACCATAACAACAGTAACACCCATCATCAGTTCTGACACTGACAGTTGGTGTTAAGCCTTTAAATGCTGGCACCGACATATTGCTTGAGATACCGCCTCCCCATTGTGTCATTGTAAAAGGATTAACAGCCACAATTGTTTGGGGGAGCTTGAAAGTCGAATACAAACTTCTGACTGAAGTCCCAACCGGCAATGTTCGACATTGACCTGTACTTTGCGATTTAAGTCTGCTCAACCCAACTTATGACAAAATTCGAAGCTTCAGAAATTCCAAATTCAATTTTTTGTTTGGGGAGTAGTGTTTACATAGTTATTTAGGTTGTCTTTGATGTCATACAATGACAAATGCTCATCACAAAACCATAAACATGAGACATTAGAAACTAAATACTTGCTCTTGGTGATGGAAAATTGAGAGGGTTTTTATCACTAAACAAACAATTTTCATGTGCAATCGAATCTTGGATAACAATTAACTTGCAGAAGAAATAAAGGATCTAGATGTTGTACTAAACCTGACAAAATATTTTTGGAGTGTGGAATGAATTGTAATCCGAGGTTCCACTGCATTTACAAAAGAATTCAAAAGAGCCCAACCACAGGCCAATGGGGGGATTGCATTATGTTGCTTGCGCTTTTTTGGTGTGTCTTTTTTAAAGCTGCACCTTGTGCAATATATTTATTGAGTGTCAGCGCCACAAAAAGCTCAGTTTTCCAACCCTTACAACTATTTTTTGTCTCTCCTAAAAAATGGGCGCTTTTTTGTTTCCTGACACTTTTTCTGCACTTCTACTTTCCTGACACCTATTTCTGCTGTAAATTTTGTTGCACATTAAAACCAACAAAAAGCGAGTCTATCAACTTTCTGAATATGTAATGTCATTTCTGATGCCGATTCTTTCTTTTTGAAGTGCACCATTGAGTTTGTTTCCTTTACAGCTTTGCTATTTTATCCTGAAGCATTGTAAAATCTGTGGAGTGTAGACTATAAATACATAGAGAAGACTGGACAGTGCAAACTTAATCAAAAACCATTTAGAAGAACAGCGGTGTTCATACTAAGAGCAGCTCTTCAGCTCTTAAACAACATGTAGCAGATGTCTTTAGCTTTACAAGAACTTCTCTAGAGTTACAATGGTACATACTTAGATTAGCATTAATTGGTCAAAGAACTTCCAGATGTTCATGCCCCCATTGAACTGTAGCTGATAAAAATAACATAATTTTTTTCAAAGCACATTAATATGCAATGCTTATGTTAACACCTAAAGGATATGACCTAAAATGGCCTTCAGGACACCACCCTTTTTTAATTTTTCCCTTCTCAAATTCCAAAACACAACTTTTTTATCTAACATGGGCGTTGGAGGGCTTTTTTGCGGTTTGCATAATGATTCAAATTTATTAACTCTTTCCTGCAGTGGAAGGAAATTAAACAGCTATTCTGTCACTTGTTTTTTAATAAAAAATGTTACACAGTTTACTGTACAGTATAAAAAATGATAAAATTATTCTGTAAGTTAGTACTTAAAGAGACACTGAGCTACTTTATCAAATAAAAACACCTTTTTAAGAAAACCGCCTTTGTCAGTGGGCCACCATATTCTAAAAAGCTATAACTTTTTTATTCCTCAATCAATAGAGAAAATAGGGCTTATTTATTATTGGAAAAGGTAACGGTTACATTGGTATTATAGAGTACAGCTGACTTTTGATCGCTTTCTGTTAGATGTTTTGGGAGGTAAAAAGCCCACTAAAATTGCAGTTTTAAATTATTTTTTTATCTTATTATTTAACCCCTTCACAATTCGGGTATAATAATGTAATATCTGCTTGGGCAAGGTTGCTATGGTCACAACACCAATTTTATGGAGTAGGTTTTATTATTATCATTTTTTAGCACAAATATAATTATAGAGGGAATGGATGATTTTTGTGTTTTCTTTTTTTTTTTTATTTGAAACTTTTTAACTTTTTTTTTACTATACCACCAGGGGACTAACACTGGGGATATCTTCAGAACAATATAAAAAATTCACAATGGGGCAAGTATCCGCTAATTAGGACGATCTATATCATCCTGCATCCTAAAGGAATTGAACATAAAAGAATCATTATTCCTAAAGGAATTATTATTCTTCCGCAAGAAAGGGAATAACAATTTGGGGGGGTCTGACTGCTGGGACTCCCACCTATCACCAGAATGGAGACCAACTATTCACAAGAATGAGGGTCCTATTCTCACTATTTAAAGTTTAAGCTTACACTCTGCCACTTTCTTCAATACTATTCGAGTGTTGTACATTGGCAAGCACAGTTCACCGCTAACTCTGGCATTCCTGTAGAAAGTGAATAGTAGTGCAGGAAATATTCCAGTGTTGCATGTCCCTGACTCATTTCCTTGACTTGTTCTGTGCGACATGGATGCAAGTGCCTAATCCAATTCTCATATTTGGGCTACTTGGTTTACCTTATTGGTAAGATTGACTGCATTGTGTATATTGCACCTTGTTCCCTTGTCTTATAACACATTGGGGCAGATTTACTTACCCGGTCCATTCGCGATCCAGCGGCGCGGTCTCTGCGGTGGATTCGGGTCCGGCCAGGATTCACTAAGGTAGTTCCACCCGGTGGCGCTGCTGCGCTGAAGTTCCCCGAGGCCCGCCGAAATGCACTCAAGTTCACCGGCCTATTCCTGGCGAAGGTAAGCGCGAGTCCCGCAACACTTTTTTTTTTTTAAATGCAGTGTTTTTTCCGAAGCCGCCAGGTTTTCATTTGGCCACGCCCCCGATTTCCGTTGCGTGCATGCCAGCGCTGATGCGCCACAATCCGATCGCGTGCGCCAAATTCCTGGGGCAATACAGGGAAAACCGGCGCAAATCGGAAATATTCGGTTAACACGTCGGGAAAATGCTAATCAGGACCTTAGTAAATGACCCCCATTGTATGATACTTTTAGCATTGACATCCTGTTTACTACAATGATACATAACACATTTTCAATATTACAATGATACTTTCTAATCTGTCTCTAATCCCTGGAGTCCATAGAGATCTACACTGTTTGCATAAAATTAAACTACCACTGGCAACATTTATATGACCGGCAGTATGGATGGGGGGCAGGGATATGGAGTATGAGAGGTTAAATTTTAGCCTATACAGTGGATAAGCCACAATTGTATTTTGTAGGAAAGTACATTTCATTTAACCATAAAATGTAATCTCTGTTCCGCTATCTCTTCTCTGGGGTTAAAAATATTTGCGTTTGCAAGCGGAAAAACAACTCTCATATAAATTGGTTTTCCTACATTCTTGATAATACTTCACCTAAATAGAAAACTAGTAGTGGGTTTATTCATTAAAATTATAAAAGGATATTGAGTTCCTGGCTACAACCGGAATTACTAGACACTGCTTAGAAATCATTCCCATGGAGAATAGACTTATCTTTATTGGAAAGTAACAAAAATAGTAGATGTGAAATCTATCTACGATTATGAGTTGTGAAGACATAAGAAAAAAAAGGAGTCAGGTTGTTAACAAACTGCAAATGTAAAATATTTTTACTCAATGTAATAAAACTGTAGAACTTGAGCAACAGAAAGCCAAAACAAAAGATAAACTCAACCCAACCAAGGATTCCATGTCGAATCGCCACCCATGACAGATATGAAACCATTTGTAGCTTTCTTTGGTCATGTGATTAATAGCTGTTATCACTGGTAAACCAAACGGAATCATCAGTAACAATAAATCCTCACATTAAATTGACACTCTTCTATGATTTGAATATGCAGATTAGAGTTTTCAGCCCATAGAAACGGCCCACGTGTTGGTCTAATCCCACGGACTGAACACACCTCAGACAGGGGTCCTTTTCCATGGCCTGAACACATTCCTGTGCAACGGGCCTAAGACTGTGAATCTTAAACTTAAACGTAAGCGGGGTTAGAAGGAATTTTACTTTATGAATCCTATCTGGATTTACTCTTCATTTTATATAGAAATGTCTTGGTACACATTTACATCTTAGATGTTAAAGGAAACCTACCACTTTAAAATGACCCCTCTGACCCACAAATACCTTAAGCTAGCTCAGGATGAGCTGATGCCGGACCATATTTTCAATTAAACCAGAAACCGCTGTATTTGTAGAAAAATTCTTTTCTTGTGGTAGTAAAATCTCTCTTCGGCGCTTCTATAAGCGTCATACAACAGCGCGCACCCCGACCCTGCTCCGCGATCACGCTGTCGTCAGCGCCGCTCCCTCACTAATTTTGTGCTTGCCCGAGAGCGGTGACGTCACCGAGCTCTCGGGCACACTAGCGCATGAGCACCACCTCCTCCTGGCGCGTCGCGGCCGATCCCATTGCGCATGGGCGAAGTATAGCGGCGAGCATAGTGGAGGTGTCTTCTCGGTCTTCTCTCCGAAGCCTCGCGATACTACGAGGCTTCGGGACTTGCGCCCATGCGCAATGGGATCCGGCCGCGACGCGCCAGGAGGAGGTGGTGCGCATGCGCTAGTGTGCCCGAGAGCTCGGTGACGTCACCGGCTCTCGGGCACAGCAAATTAGTGAACGGGAGCGGCGCTGACGACAGCGTGATCGCGGAGCAGGGTCCGGGGTGCGCGCTGGTATGACGCTTATAGAAGCGCCGACAGAGAGATTTTAACTACCACAAAGAAAAGAATTTTTCTACAAATACAGCGGTTTCTGGTTTAATTGAAAATAGGTCCGGCATCAGCTCATCCTGAGCTAGCTTAAGGTATTTGTTGGTCATAGGGGTCATTTTAAAGTGGTAGGTTTCCTTTAACTTCTCTTTTATACAAGGCGGAATAAATCAACTAGTGGGTTCACTTTAAACAAATTATGCAATACTACCTCCTTGTAAAACTCAGTTTTATAGACAACTAATGACTAGCAGTTGCAGGGTTAATACATGTTTTGGTTTGAGTTATGAAAGTTGCATGTGTGCTTTTTAATAGCCTGTGGTTGTCCCCTCTTTTATTGTAACATGAAACATGGCTTAGAGAAGAGTAACAAATTCTGCCGCTTTCCCCTGCTGAGATAGTTTACCTCTGCAACAGAATTGCATTTAGATTGTTCTCTTTTTGCAAGCTCTGAGCACTATCTATTCCACACAATGACATTTACCTTTTCTGTGACAATTATAATGGCTGTTCTATTCTCTCCGCCTTGCTAACAAGCAGATTACCATTTATTTCTGCACATTGCTTAGTGGAAAATAAGTTAACTTTTTTCCCCTGAACTACAATATATTTGTAAATGAGTCAATTGGAAAATATTGTGCCTCTTGCTCATTACTGTGTTTGAACATCCATTTATTTGCCCAGTTCTCATTAGTGAACTCATTCCTTATTCTTGTATTTTAAATTATTCCATCATTTACTTTTTTGCAAGATATTAATAAAAACAATTATTTATTAAAATCAATTACATCACAGCTCTGCATAACTTTTTACTTTTTATAGGGTTGTACATATTTTTAATAAATTATGTGGTTGAAAGAGCTGAATTAGTTATATTTATTAGGAAGACTTTATTTCTAAACACCTACTAAGGCCATAAAGAGGGCCAAGTTATCCCCAAAAATATTTAGTTTTTATTGTAATAATTTTACTATAAAATCAAGAACAACATTGAGTCTTAAAACATGCAAACTCCAGGTAGATAAATATAATAAAAAGGCACATTAAAAAACCTAAGAAGATTCTTTTCTGTGCAGTTATGGTTCACACTAATAAAGTGATTCACAAGTATATAATATGCATCAACATGAGCAATACAAAGCACTATAAAAATATACCTCAAGCTGGGGGGAACAATTACCAAATGAACAAGCAAATGTGTAAAATTATACTTAGAACAGGGACAAATTGTAAAACTATGTTCAGCTGAATTTTTCTAAAGTTGAGATTGAATAATATATAAGAGTTGTTTAGATGTCCAATTAAAAGGGGCTGTCTGGAGGTTGAAAAACATGGCTGCTCTTCAAAAACCATGACCATGGGTGGTACTGGTATTTCAAATAAGCTACTTTCATTTTTGTATAATACCCTCACAGATCAGGTGTGGTGTTGTTTTTCTAAGAAACCAACCATAAAATTGCATTGTATTGTATTTTTGGGTAAATATTATTGTTTTTCACACCTTCTTATCATTGTACTGGGATTTTGCATTCTAATTAACATCCCCTTTCTCTTAAAGGCATATTTTTTTTTCTGAAATATAATAGTAGGACTTGGCATCTCCGCAGTTTTACACTGTTCTATAAATTTCTGACTTCTTGGGATAAAAGCATTGGGAGAAAAACAGGGGAACCCAAGTGTTGCAAGGGATTTCGTGAATGGTTATCTGTGTTAGTTAATAAATTATTGGTGTAACTGTCATGCATGCACTTGAGGAGCCCTGTTCTTTTGGAATCCCAGCAATTGGACCCCCAGACATCAGACAAGCTCTATTGTAACAATAAACAAATAATAATAGGGTTAGCTTTAATGTGGATGGAAAGAGGTGTTACAGTGTAGTTAGTTTGGGGCCATCACACACACAGGCTGTTCACAGGTGAGATTCTACCTCTCCATTATCTACTGCACATTAAAATGCAGGGTACATGCACCAATTATACCCCTGAGGAAGCCCCATTGCGGCGGAACGCATGGGGCGTCTGGCTCCTACCCCATCGGGACCTGGTGATATCAACTTTCTTACTTTTTTACGTTCATTACAAAGCCCATTTGCTGCTGGTACTATTATGTTAAGGCACTGACAACATTTCATGCTTACCTTATTGCATTAAGTTTTTTTTACCCATATTTACCTAAACACAGCCATCATTGGCACACACTTAGTCCGGGTCCTACAGAGACCATAGGAGTTAGGAAGCGTTTGCATGTAATATTGCTGTCAGTGTCATGCATACTGTTGTGCACATGATTGTATGTGCTTTTAAATGTTTTTTAGAAAATGTGTGTGGTATACCTAATAAAAGTTGTAATTTTTTTTAGATAATATTGTAGCTGTTCATATACACATCCCTCTTTTTCTAAGCAAACAAATAATTTGGGGGATGACAACCATCAATTAGATTATTTTACTCTAGAGAACTATACCAAATCTTCAATGAATGTAGCATCTTTGTCCTTGCTCTTGCCTTATCATAGTTGCCCTTGCCTTATCATAGTGATGATTTAGGACATAGAATAGGTTTGTGTAACATTTTTAGCAAAATGATTTAACAATTCAACCCTTCAATGGCTATATAATAATTTGCAAAGGGCTGATGGTCCTCTCACTCACTGAAGGGACTATCGCCAGCTGTAGAGACATATCCCATGTACATTAAATTATGGCAATAAAGCACATAGGAACATAAAAACAGAAAGCGTACAAATATTACAAATGGCACACAATCTGTTTTGATTATCTTCTGAATGTTACAGAGAATTACACAGGAGAGTGCTACGATATAAAGAACAGAGTGAGTGGGAATATAATGACAAAGATAACATCTCCCTGGTGAATACAGAAATATGGTTATATTTTGATTCTACATACATTTACTAGATTATTCTTGTAAAACATATCAGGCTTATCCTACTTAATATATATATATTTATATTCCAAATGTATTTTTTTCAGGTACTAATAGCATTCAACAGTCTGGGCTCCGGGTCTATTCTCTAGTCTATAACATGTGTAGGTTGCATATCTTAATTGCAGATTTAATACTCATTAAAGCAACATAAAAATATCCTTAACATTTTGTGAGATCAGTCATGTTACTCGTGCAAAGTAATTAGCAAAATTTATGCTTATCACAATATTGATTTTAGATTAGAGGTTCCTTATGTATTACTCTCCATGGTACTCTTAGAAGTAAATGTACATTAACTAGTGTATATTGAAATAAAAGAGGACGTGTCTATCTCCAAGTGGAAACCAGTCAAAAATTCAATAGATAGGACATTAACATGAAGATAAATGGCCTAAAGCAAACATATTAAGAAAAATCCTCGGCTGTAGGGCTCTAGTTCATACATAAGCTGACATCCTTTTATGACTCCTTAATACAGTCATGACATCTACATATTCCAATGCCTATCTATTTTTTATTCCAAAAAGTCATTAAAATCTGCTAAAATCCAGTAAAAACAATACAATTCAGACAGCGCATTTCGCATTCAGAAATGAGCGATTCATCATATTGAGACATAAGTTGTGTAAGATTTTAATATGATGAATTGTTCATTTGTGAATGCAGTTACTAGGATGGACACAACTAAAAAAATGTGCAAGAGCTGACTGTATAACAATTGTAGGTCAGAAAGCAAAGTATTTTGCCTGTCTATCTCATCTATCTCTGTACAAAGACATTGTCAGGGTCCGTGAGGTTGTGGATCCTCTGAACCACTGCGGACGATGGCACAAGCCACTACCTGGGACCGGAGTCTAAGTGGTACCCGGTTTTCACCAGAGCCCGCCGCAAAGCGGGTTAGACAAGCTGCGGCGTGGTACCACCAGGTCGTTCCACAGGCGTGACTTGTCCGCAGTGGCAGCCAAGGTTGAGGTACAGAAACGGCAGGAAATCTCGTAGTCGGGGACAGGCAGGAGGTCAAGTCAGGCAGCACAGGTTCGGAGTCAGGGACGTAGCAACAGGTCAGGGCAGGCGGCAAAGGAGCGATGTCAGAAACGGAACCAGGGTCACAACGGGAATTCACAAGAAGAGCACAAGGCATCAGAAAAGCTTTCTCTAGGGCGCAAGGCACGAAGATCCGGCAGGGGCTTGCAGGAAGAGGCAGGCTTAAATAGATTCTGCCAAAATGGCCAGCGCCAATTAATGGCGCACTGGCCCTTTAAATTTAGAGAAGTGACCGCGCGCGCGCCCTAGCATTCGGGACCGCGCGCGCACGGCGGCAGGGAGCGAGCCGGGAGCCGGGGAAGGTAAGCAGCGCTGGCGGCGCGCTGGCGGGGGCAGGGAAGCACGGGTGAGCCCGCGACCCGCGATATGGGTCGCGGGACCACCCGTGACAGACATTTTTACAAAGACCATACAGTTTTTGTGCAGACTTCTTCATAAGTTTTTTCTTGTTTAAATTGGAAACAGTTTTACAGTTTTTAGAGCTATATAATGTTATAATTTGGGGAACTTATTCTTATTCTTAGAATATAATATAGCTGTTGGATAATACGGTACTATTATATTAGAACTAATAGATATATTATTTCATTTAATCTAATTGGTTAAAGCAACAAATGAATAAATTCTAGTTTCAAAAATGCAAAATATATATAAAACATTTTTTATACCAGCTTTACTTTCATTCATTCTGGTCCTTGTGCAAAAATGTAGCACTCACTTTTAGCACCATGTTTGCAATGGTTGTGCACAGGAACTAATCATGTCAGCTCTCTGTAGACTGAGTAGACACTATGTCAGTCCAATCTTTTTTTAATGAAAGAAAATGCTGTACAGTTCAAACTTATTTTAAAGTGGATGTGTTATCTCAACGTCATCGATCTTCAGCGGATAGGGTAGAATTACAGACTGGCAAAATAAAGAGTGTAAAACATGTTTGCCAAAAAAGAACATAAATACATGGATATGTTGAACATTTGTATGACTAAGTCAAGGTTTGTTTCATTTGTTGATAAATTGATTTATTTATGAACTGATTAACATCTAGACATATTATCATATAAAGGATAAAGAAGGTTAAAAAAGTCTAGCCTTCTACATTGGGAAATGTCTTACATAGTATCATAGTAAATAAAGTTACAAAAAGACTATCAGTCTATCAAGTCCAATTTATTAAATTATACCACATTGGTCCAGAAGAAGGCAAAAAAGGCTGATGTCAACTAGCCCACAGCAAGAAAATATTCCTTCCCGACCCCAGATATGGCGGTCAGAATAAGACTCTCGATCAACAGAAACGACTTATAAAAAGTTTAATTCCCATACGATATGATATTATTGCTCTTCATAATCAGGCATCAAGGCCTCTCTTGAACATGTACATGGCATCCAAAATGACAACTTTCCTGTTTCATAGAGTTCCACAGTCTCACTCTCCTTACAATAAATCTTTTGATCTTTTGTTGTATATTGGCACCACATTTGCTATGCACCCGCATACTTGAAAATCGCATGGCAACTTCAGTAGTTCATGGCCTGTGGTCTAAGATCACAACGAAGCTACTCAAATTTCCAATGTGACATGTCTCATTCCATCATCAGTTTCTGGAGAACTACCACAATTAACCCTTACTCCATGAATCGATTACACCTATGTTAACATAGTCAGGAGTTTATTTGTTGCCCCTATCATGCCCAAATAATAAATATTTTTAGTCTAGGACCACCAAATAAAAGATCTAAATGAGCATATCGGGTATGGAAAGCATGCTAATTAGGCTATGCCATTAGTCTAATAGGTGGTCCTGACAAAAGAAGATACCATGGCCCCATCCATCTGATGGCTACAAGCCACAAAATTAGTTTCTTTTGCGAACATTTTTGACAAACCTTGTCAAAGGATGGATAAATATGGGAAAACAAAGTGGTATCTTTACTATTAATATTTTTTATGCCTTTTTATGCCTTTTCATAATTAAAACATAACATTGATTATTTTTTTTTGTAAATTCAAGAAAAAGAATGCGTTCCTATTCAATGTACATGCATACAAAGATCAACATCCATCAAGTATAGATGCTACATACTACAGAGTTCTTCCACATAAAACGGAGATTAATGATTCCCTATGAGAACTTAGCCGTGAAGATGGGCAGTTTGCATAACAATCAATTAAAACAAGATCACTGTATTCATTTAAGAAACCAATTCAATGCTAACCAAAATCAATGAGAACAATTTAGGCATTGCGCTTACCTAGGCTCTGTATCAATTTTCTCATCTTTTGAACCTTGATCTGGCTCTGGAAATAGATTAATTTCAGTCCTCTTGGGATTATTCTATTCAGCCTATACTACACATCTTTTATTAAGAAATGTGCAAGGGCTGCAGAAGTGCAGATTATGCTAAGCGCTAAGAATTTAAATTGTCTACTTGCCTTCCAAGAAATTCATATCATACAATCTAACTTTTCCATAATCGTATTAATTCCTTTTCTTGTTGATTCACATTGAACTTTTGAAACCTTTATTTAGAATTTTTTTTAATGTTACAATATTTTACAAAATGTTACAAAATTAAAATTTCTGTAATGTAGTAGTGTTGTAGTCCAGTATAAGCTAGGCATAAATACCAGGTTTGGTGAAAACCTTCATGTTTCAAATGAAATGCCAATTTTGAAGAATGTTTGGAACTGACTTTTGGGTATAAAGATTATTCAGTGAGGAATATGCCTACACAATCTGGAAGTAATTACCAAAATTCACAGTAAAACCAAATTTATCATAATTGTTCTAGGAAAAGCTGGGAAATATGCAAACAAGTTTTCTCCAGTTTGGCACAAGGAAACCAATGTCTATTTTTGCTACCCTGACGGGCAGCCCCTTTAACACCAAGAATGATTTTCAAGAAGCCTAAGAACATGATATGGGATAATTAGCATAATCTCTGTAGGGAGAGCTCTTATTTTTCATATCACAAAATACTGCAAAAATACTATTCTTTGTAATTAATTTCTATTTTCTCCATGTAGAATAATGCATTAAATTTTCTGTAAATGGTGGAGTTAAAACATTTGTTAAAGGTGTTTCAAGCTTTCTGTAATTTTGACTAGCCCCAACTATGTAGCTAAGTGAATGGCTGCAATATACTTATTAATGAACCTGCATGTGCTACAATAAACACAAGGAAGAAATCCAGCACCTTCAGTTTTGCATCTTTCACTTTCCTTATGCTAATGCTTAGGGAATTTGAACATAAATCATCACCCCCTCATACAAGGCAGGCCAGAATCGAATACATCAGCCAGAATGATGACATCAATCGGATAATTCTAATCATGTTAACAAACCTGTTTGAGGCAGCACACAGTAGACTCCACAGTGGCCTACTGGATATAGATGTAATGGGGGGGTTTGTAACCTAAAAATGATTTTTATCTTGTATGTACAGTGGCGAAACAAGTATTAAACAAGTCAAATGCTCTATAGATGTCTATAACAAGTAATCCAATGCACACTGGCAAAGATATCAAGCAATAAATGACCAAAAATTAGATATAGTCTGTGTAAAAAGAGAAATGAGATGCTTAATTTTATATACCGTATATACTCGAGTATAAGCCGACCCGAGTATAAGCCGAGACCCCTAATTTAACCACAAAAAAATGGGAAAACCTATTGACTCGAGTATAAGCAGAGAGGTAGTAGTATACAGCCAGCTAGCCCCCCTGTAGATATACAGCCTGTCCCAAGTAGTATACAGCCTGGCCCCCAAAAGTATACAGGCCTGCCCCCACAAAAGTATACAGCCTGCCCCAAAATCTACAGCCTGCCCCAAAACGTATACAGCCTGCCCCCAAAAAGTATAACGCCTCCCCCAAAAAGTATACAGCCTCCCCTCAGTATGCCTAGTATAAAAAAAAAAATAAACTGTAATTCCTCACCCTCTACGATACTCACCTTGGTGCTATGCGGCTCCCGGTCCTCGGGCGCGGCTCCGGTCCTCGGGCGGCTCCTGTCATCGGCGGCGCTCCCGATCCTCTGCGGCGGCTTCTCTCTTCTATCTCACGTGCCGGCAGTCCGTCCATGCGACTTGCCCGGTGGACTCACAGTGCGATGCGGCGGTGTCGCATAGACGCGATGCCGGCAACGTGAAGATAGAAGAGAGAAGCCGCCGCAGAGGATCGGGAGCTGCCGCCGAGGAACCAGAGCCGCCGCCGAGGACCGGGAGCCGAGGGTGAGTATTAATTTTTTTTTTATTAACTCGTGTATTTTTTTTTAAATTAATAACTCGTGTATAAGCCGAGATTAGGTTTTTCAGCACATTTTTTGTGCTGAAAAACTCGGCTTATACACAGTATAATACGGTATCTAAATCTTTGTTCGGTTTGTTGGTGAATACAACCTCAAGACACCTGAGGCATGCATTGCTCCAGTGTGATTTTTGCCCATTCTTGCACACAAACACTTGAAAATTCCTTCCATAGATAGTCTATGCTTCGATTCACATGTGGTGATTGTCTAGACTGTAGACCATTCTGGCAGCTTTATTTCCTTTCTATGAAACCAATTTACAATTTTCTTGTCTGTTTATTTGAGATCATAGCCTTGCCGAATTGTCCACCCTATGTAAATTTTCATCATTAGGGTAGATACCAGCAGATTTTTATCCATAATGGCTCAGTTCCTTTGTCCATTCATCCTTCCTTCAGTTATAAGTTTGCTAGCACCCATGCTGAAAAATCAGCAACACAGAATTTTTAAACTATACTCTTGTTATGGGTATAGTGTTTTTTGGGGGGCTTTATACCAGGCAGTGTTTTGCTTTTCAATTACTGATAGTTTTCATTTGGTTCCATAACTTTCCATGGCTTTTTGTACCACTATTTCTTCATGCGGTCAGTACTTTTCCCTGTCTTATTTTTCAATATTACAGATAACTTAATTTATAGACATATAGGATTTATTTGCTATGGTGGATTAAATGGGTTCTTACCAGCAACTGGTGACAATGTCTAATGTCAATAGCACATAATAACTAATCTGATCTGCTTCTATGAGTAGTAAAATTCTAGACCTGAGGGAGTCTGTGGATGTTGTATATCTGGACTTTTGCAAGGCATTTGATACAGTACTGTATAAAAGGTGGGAACATAAAATTGGACTGCTGGCACTATGTGAAAATCCATGTATTAGGCTTAGCATATGGTTTGAAAAGCCATGATAAAAAAACAGAGGGTCACTATTAACCCCTTAAGGATCATGGGGATACCAAATTTGTATAGGTTTTATAATGTTTTCATACATTTACAAAAATTTAAACCTCCTGTACAGAAAAAAAATTCTTCATTTTGCCATCTTCTTGCGCTTTTCATACTTTCGTGTACGGATCTGTGGGTGGTGTAATTTTTTGCGACTTTTGATGATGTTTTCAATGCTTTTATTTTTAGGACTGTACGACCTTTTGATCACTTTTTATAGAATTTTTTCTATTTTTCATAATGGCAAAAAAATGCCATTTCCGACTTTGGACGCTATTTTCCGTTACGGGGTTAAACGCAGTGAAAAATGGTTATTAAATTTTGATAGATCAGGCATTTTCAGACGCGGTGATACCTAATGTGTTTATGATTTTTACTGTTTATTTATATTTATATCAGTTCTAGGGAAAGGGGGGTGATTTGAATTTTTATGTTTTTTTAATATAATTTTTTTTGTTACTTTTTTTAATTTATTTTTTTAACTATTTTTCTGACTCCCTAGGTTGTCTGATTGATCCTATCATACACTGCCATACTACAGTATGGCAGTATATGGGGATTTTGCTCACCATCTATTATAATGTGCAAATCGCACATTATAATAGATAACCAAGATCATGATAGCCTCGGATCTTTGTGTGATCCGAGGCTGTCATGACAACGGATCGGCGCTCCCCCATGAAGTCATGGGGAGGGACAATAGGAGCCAAGATGGCGGGTTAACGTTCGCGATCGGTGGAAGCACCGATCGCGGGTGATAGCGACGGGCATTTGCTTCATTATGAAGCAAATGCCCGGTGAGTATGAAGAGGGCTCAGCCCGTGAGCCCTCTTCATACTCCCCATGCGCAGCAAGACGTAAGGTTACGTCTTATTGCGCTATGGGGTTAAAGGCACATTGTCAAATTGGATTGAAGTTACCAGTGGAATGGCACAGAGGTCATTTCATTTTAATAGTTTTATTGATGAACTCATAGAGATTTACACAGTAGCGTTTCAATATTTGCAGATGATACTCAACTCTGTAAAGTAATTAATACAGTGGAGGATAGTATAATATTATTGAGTGATTTGTAGAAAATGGAGATCTGGGCTGACAAATGGTAGATTAGGTTTAATGTGGATAAATATAAGGTTATACACTAGGGTGAAGAAATGAAAATTATAATTACCATATTTTTCGGCACAATCAATTATGATTGATTTTGATAGTAGATTTCTTTTATAAGATACATACCGCTCTTAACTTCCATAACATAAAAAATATTTGTATTATTGCGAAGCAACTGCAAATTAATTTAAAAAAAATCACAAAGTATAAAATATATAAGACAAGATTAAGAGTCACTTCTATGTGACAAAAGATTTAGCAGCTAATATGCATTGCAGCTATCTTAAATAATTTAGAGGACAGTACCGTATCTCAGACTATTTATGATAAACACTGTGCTCCCATCCATTGCAATGCTGAGGAGTTTTAATAAAATATGTAGCACATTTCAGAAGCTTTGACAGTGTGTGCTAATTTGTCTCATGTTTCAAGAGCTTTTAATAGACAACCATTTGTTATTTATCAGACACTGACATTTTTGGTACTGAGAAAATAACAGGCTGTCACAGAACACATAGCTCTAGGTAACTATACAGCACTATCCAGGCTCAGTGTACTACTAAATAAAGATAAGTAGATGCTTAAATAAAAACTCCATCAAGAAGATAATGGCAACTTAAAGGGGTCTTCCACTTTCAGCAAATAGGTGATATGATTTCTACGTAGAAATGTTTAACAATTTTCCAATTTTTCTGTATCAATTCCTCACTGTTTTCTAGATCTCTGCTTGCTGTTATTTAATTGAAGGATTCATTGCTTAGTTTTTGTGGTACGTGGTCAAGTGATGACACACAAGTGACGGTTTGTTATATCACAGAGAGTAATCAGAGCTGTGTGTTAACAAGCCATGCACTTGTGTGACAGCAAGTGACCATGGACCACTTTTTATCCACAAAAACTAAGCAATGAATCCTCCAATTGAATGACAGCAAGTGATGATCTCAAAAACAGTGAGGAATTGATACAGTAAATATATTGGAAAATTGCATAACTTTTCATTAAATCAAATGTTTGCTGAAAGTGAACAACCCATTTAATAGAGGGGAGCAGTTGTCGATTGAATTGAGGTTGTTAAAGAAATCAAGCAGATATCAGGTTGGTTGCTTCAGTCAAGTGCTCCCTTTTCCCAATCCACAGTCTCTTTTGTCTCACAGTCTATTTTCCTCTGTAAAAACAAAATCTGCAAACAAAATAAAATATGAAAAACATGGTGTAGGTACCTTGTAAAGTGTATCAAGAAGTCCACAATTCTGTAGTCTACTCTATGGCAAGGGACACAGCTAGATCTCCACTTCAGTGTAAAATTCAGTTCACACCTTGGAGTCGTGTTAGGCAATGCCTAATGAGTCCCAATAATATTTGCTGAAGCTGAACAGCCATGTTAGTTCCTAATGAAGAGCTGGTACGGGCACAGCATGATATGGGGCCCAGGGGCAGAGCCAAGTCATTAAATCTGCCTGAAATAGGAACACTTAAAATCTAACTTTTATTACAATATTAAAATTTGATGGCCACTCTTCAGCAACATGGCTCCCAAAACCCCCACCGGGGACGCATAAATGCGGCTCCTGTAAGGCATGCAGGTCTATTACAGTGGGTAGATCAGTGACGAGCTCGGTGACTCATCGTTCATTTAAGATCAGACAGTTTATTAACTGTAGGAGCACCGGAGTGGTCTACCTGGTGACATGCGTTTGTGGGGTCCAATATGTAGGGTATGCTGCGGGTGTGCACGGAGCCCTCAATTCACCTGTTTTGTTCTTTTATTATTTATTTCTAGATATCCTGGTTTGGTAGATAATCTATTGCTCTGTCGTTCAGCTATAATGGTAATGCCGCAATACGATCCCAAGTTATGTATATGTAATACAGTAGGAGGATATCGGGACTAACATATTAAATGTCCGAGCCCCAACCAGATGATTGTGGCCCTGGTATGGTAGGGGACATTATTCCTGATATGTTGGATCCTCTTCTCGGCATATTGGACTTGGTAGGATTTCCAGTGTATGTCGTGCTTGGTACCTGTAAGCAGCGTGATTGGTCTGCTGAGGTACGAGCCCTCTTTTCTGGGAACGCCCCCTGGATCCGGACTGGCTAGGCGGCTGTTGAGGACCGCCCTTGTGGGCGGGTGGTTCCATTTATTATTTCAGCGTGCGCTTGCGTGCGCTTGATAGTGCCGAGAACCTCCAGGCGGCTGCACATGAGAAAACAATGTGATGTGCAGTCGCGCTATTGTTTACATCCTTTCATATATCCACATGCCTCTGATGACACGATACCCATACAATGGAATTGTAGAAACGCGTCAGGCGTAGAATGTGTTAGGTAGATTAGGAATGCTGGCCAACCAAGGCATAGTTAGCATCCAATGAATAATCAATACTCGGCAGAGTGCTAAGATCTTAAACAGGAGTGGAATGTAGCACCTTATTTGTAGCACTACTTTCACTTTATATTAGCACCTTAGTCCACTGTGTGCACGGGCACCAAAGAGGAGCGTGATCTTATAAGCTATCTTTACAAGGATCATGCTGGTTGCCGCGCATGGTGGATTAGATAACACTATTTAAAAGCACTTTATTTCAGTGTGTAGTTACAGATTAAGTAACCCCTGTTCTGATATACACACTGAAAGCCTGAATAAACAATCAGTTTTGCTGAACAGTGGCCTTCAAATTTTAATATTGTAATAAAAGTTAGATTTTAAGTGTTCCTATTTCAGGCAGATTTAATTTCCAAACAATCGAACACAAATTTTTGTATTGAATTATTTATACTGAGCACAGCCAAGTCATAACTTATAGGTACAAATAGGAAAAAATCACACAGCGCATCAAGTATCTATAAGTAAAAATTCTAAAATTAGATGGTATCATTAGGTCAAGGTATTGGTAGTAGGCAGCGTGTCCTGTGTATTGGGATATGGAATATGATGACTAGTGGAGTAGATCATCAATATGTAAAAAGACAGCAATCCCGACCGATCTCCACAATCACAGAAAGCGTTTATTGTGGAAACAGTAGGTGGACTACGCGTTTCGGGGGTGAATAGCTCCCTTTTTCAGGTCCAAAACATGAAAACAGTGTGCCGTTGTGCTTGGCTCTATGGGGATTGTTGTGGGATATGAAACTCAATTGATTTCCAAATGTTTAATATCCTGGTCCCTAAAGGGTTACAGTTGGTGTATAGCATACAAATGTATACAGCACAAGTTGGGTGCTCTGAGTAACCTTGACAATCTACTATATAATATTTTTTTGCAAATATATGTGTGTGTGTATATGTGATTTAGATATATATTAGAATATTATATGTGTGTATAAATGTATGGGATTCTACATCCTGAGGTGTGAATAGACTGTCTGACTTATGTATAAGTATATAAATATATATACTTTATGTCAGTATATACAACTCACCGGCCACTTTATAAGTACACCAGCAGTAACTGGTTGGACCCCTTTTTGGCCATTCAGAACTGCCTCAATTCTTCGTGTCATAGAGTCAACACGTGCTGGAAGCATTCCTCACGAGATTTTGGTCCTTTGACATGATGCATCACACAGTTTGCCGCAGATTGTTTCTGCACATCATGAATGCCGAACTCCCGTTCCACCACATCCAAAGATGCTTCTATGGATGAGATCTGGGTGACTGTGGAGGCCATTTTAGTAGCAGTGAACTCATTGTCATGTTCAAGAAAACCAGTCTGAGATGATTCCAGCTTTAATGACATGGCGCATTATCCGGCTGAAAGTAGCCATCAGAGTTGGGTACATTGTGGTCAAAAGGGATGGACATGGTCAGCAACAATACCAGGTAGGCTGTGGCATTGACAACGATGCTCAATTGTACCAGGGGCCCAAAGAGTGGCCAAGAAAATATTCCCCACACCATGACCCACCACCACCAGCCTGAACCGTTGATAAAAGGCCGTTATGGATTTATGCTTTCATGTTGTTGACGCAAATTTCTGACCCTACCATCCGAATGTCGGCAGCAAAATCGAGAACTCATCAGACCAGGCACTTTTTCATCTCTACTGTCCCAATTTCGATGAGCTTGTCAAATTGTAGCCTCAGGTTTCCTTTCTTAGCTGAAGATGGCAACCGGGGTGGTCGTCCTGCGCTTGTAGCCCATCTGCGCTCAAGTTTGACGTACTGTGCGTTCAGATCTCTTCTGCCTACCTGTTTAACGGGTGGTCGATTTGAGTCACTTTGCCTTTCGATCACTCGAACCAGTCTGCCCATTCTTCTCTGACCTTCTGGCATCACAAGGCATTTCCGCCCAAGAACTGGCCCGCTCACGGATGTTTTTTCCTTTTCGGACCATTCTCTGTAACCCTAGAGATGGTTTGCGTGAAAATCCCAGTATAAAAGATCATCATTTCTGAATCCTCAGACCAGCCCTTCTGGCACCAACACCATGCCACGTTCAAAGCACTCAATCCCCTGTTCTTCCCTACTGATCTCGGTTTGAAGTGCAGGGATTGTGCTTTACATGTCTCCATGCCTAAATCAACTGAGTTGCCGCCATGTGGATGGCTGATTTAGAAATTAAGGTGTTAACGAGCGTGGACAGGTGTACCTAATAACGTGCCGTGAGTGTCAATGTAAAGCTATATGGTGCAGATCTTTGAGCTACGGAATTATCTATTTATATGCAAGTGTATTTTTGGTCAATCTTGGTTTACATTTAAAACATACTGCAAGGGTTTCTAGATGAAACATTGATTGGTATAATGATACCTTCCTGATGTGAAATTGATACCAGGGAAAGGGTTTTGGGTAAGAAAGGTAAGTACTTTTCAAAGGTGCTGTGAAGGTTGAAGGTACCTTTTTTAGGTATAGCCAATTATCACACGCGGAGGGGTAAAGATTTTATTTACCTTTACAAAAGAAACTCATAGGCTGTTGAGTTAACAAAACGGTTACCCAGCACTAAAAAGTTATGTCGAAAGTATATAGATATTGTAAAAGAGTACTCAAAACAATTTCACATCACTCTAAGGGTAAATGGGAAATTGAGGCAGGTTTTTACATTTTGCAATTTCAGGAAGCGTTGGATACAGTCTTTGAGGTTTTCGCATAAATTTATACGAACAGTGAAATTTGCCATTCTTGGTTTACTTGAGGGTAGTGTAGCCAAAAAATACAAAATTTTATATTGAGAGTTATAATCTTGTATCAGTCTGTGTGGCACTAAAGGAAACTACCATTTAGAATGGCAGGGTAAGCTTAAGTACCGAGCACCAGCTCAGGGTGAGCTGGTGCCGGTAGCTACTTTCGTTTAGTGTTATAAACCGCGGTATCGCGGTTTTAACATTTTTAAACTTTAGAGCAGGAGAGGCTTCGGCGCTGGCAACCGTGCCGGCGACATCTCCGCTATTTCCTATGTAGGCGCGCCACGATCGTGACGCGCCCTGGCTGTTCTGCTGAGTTAAAAAGTGTTAAAACCGCGATACCGCGGTTTTATACTAACGAAAGTAAGTACCTTGGCACCAGCTCACCATGAGCTGGTGCTCGTTACTTACAGCTTACCCGGCCATTCTAAATGTAGGTTTCCTTTAAGTGGGTACCCTTACCATCGATAGCAGTGGATGGCGTGGCCTGATCAGGTGACCCGGGAATAGACTACCCCTGCCCGCGTGCTCGCATCATTCTGTCTGGATGCCGTTAGGGAGAGATTGCTGCTGCTGCAGGGATGACGTTAGGGTGTTCTATTAGATTATGTTAGGCAGGAGTGAGTCTACAAGACCCAAAGCCTTCTAGGGCTAGAAAGGGTTATATTTATTTTTTTTATTGCTGTGGCTTGGCCTTGCTGGCACTAGTAGTGCAGATGGTACCATATTGTGAGGAATTTGCAGGGACTTTGGAGACGTTCTATTTAGCTCTTATTGACACACATATCCATGCTCAAACACTAAGTGGGGACAATTTATTAGGGGTTTGTTGATTAGGCACAGTCTGACACTTTTTGTTTGACTTAATTTTTTTTTCCAAACTAAAGTCATCACAGGCAAGCACAAAATCCAGTTGTGTGCTGTCAATGTAGGTTAGAAACTATCCATACAAGAATCCAAAGGCCTTTTAGGCTACAATAGCGTTATATTTTTTATTTTTTTTTTATTTTGCTTGTTGCTGGCCTTGCTGGCCTAGTGGCAGCTAGTACCATATTGTGACGAATTTGCAGGGAGCTTGCGACGTTCTATGTAGCTCTTAGTGCCAAACATATTCATCTCAAACACCTAAGTGGGACAATTTATTAGGCGTTTATTGATAGGCCACATCTGCCGATTTTTTTTACACTTTTTTTTCAAACTAAAAGTCATCACAGGCAAACACAAAATCCAGTTGTGTGCTGTCAGTGTAGGTTAAAACTACCATAGCCATCATCTTCATCTTCTGTGGTTGCTGTGTGATTTCTTCTTCGTTTTTAAAATAAATACAAAAACCAAAAAAAACCAAATACAAATTTCAGTTAACCTTTAATTTTGAATTTGAACCCGGGGTTAGGATAGAGGCAGGGCGTGGGCGTACAGACAACTACTGCAAGGGCGAAGGCCGTGGTCCTGGGCGGGGTGAGAACACCACCTGCTGATGGGAGCAGGGGAACCCGCAGAGTACACTCCCTGGTCATGTCGTCAGTTCTGAGGACTCGTGGTTAGCAGACACTGTTGGCCAAACATGTTCGAATAGGTGATGTCTGGATTGCGGACAATGCTCTAGCCATTTCTCCCCCAGTCACGTCTTCCACTCAGGTCACACCATGTCACCGAAATCACACTCCTCCATGCTCACTCTACCTCAGCTCCTTCCCCCCAGTCCTGCCCACTCCCAGCAAAATTTTGGCATTTGACTTGGCAAATAACCTCTGAGGAACTGTTTTTTTCTGAACACTTCCCAGAGTCACAAACCCTTGCTGGCTGCTGCTGAGCATCGTTTTCGCATGCCCAGGTTTTATCCACCGGTCCGCATCTGTGGGTGATGATGACATTGTTGACGTAGTGGAAGAAGTGGTGTAAGAGGTGTCGACGATGGAGGAGACCGGTTGTCAGCATGGTGAAGTTGTTGTCAGGGCAGGAAGTCCAGAGGGGGGTCAGACCTGAGGGATGCGTAAGGATGAATGAGGTGACAGACCCAGCTGGGTTGATATGCCGGGTGACACCAGTGCTGCTTTGAACGGAGCGATTCCTCGACGGAGCAGGTTGATAAGAGCAGTGTGGGCCATACGAGGAGAGGGCAGCAGATCTGGGTGCATCAAATTTTTCACGTAGTGAAGTTCCGGTGGTGTAGGGGCTAGATTTTCAGTAAGTCTGAAGGGTTGTTTTAAAGAAACAACCCGATTGATCCCCGACGGACTGTGGTGTGCAACTGGTCCACACCAGGATCAGCATAGGGGTTCCACCACTACCGCTTAACCACCCACCAGTCTGCGCAGGCATATGAATGTCAATAAAAACTACCCCACTCATTGAAACCAAGGGTCCGTTCTCCCTCCGGCCGGGCACATCCACTCTCCTTCCGCTCTGTGTTCATCTGCTGCCAATCTGCTAGTCCGCCCCCTGCCCAGGACCCCGCACAATACACTCCCGTATGTCGAAACATGCGACCTATTGTCCTCCACGACTCAGCCACGCATCCACAATGTCTCCATGTGCACTTCAGCTCTCCATACCCAGACGTGGAGCGCAGAGGAATGACATGTGCAACCCACACCACACGCCCAATCCCTCAACGTCCACATCTCCCAAATTACTTGCCTGGAGATCGGCCCTATAGGCTGGTAGTAGACGAGGCCTTTCGAAACCTCATGGCAGGCGGCCCAAGGCCCTCGGTAGTCGGTCCTCAGCTCGCCCTACTTTTCCCGAGGTGCCGCCGCACTCCTGCACCAGCATGTGCCAGACACTCATCCATGCCCTGACCAACGCCGTTTCCTGACAAGTCCACCCTGACCACGACATGTGATGATGCTCCCTCGGCAAGGGCCACTATATATCCACTGACTGGCACATTGGGTTAACTTGGTGGAGGCTGGACCGTATTCTGACCCTAGGGGATGTCATATACTGCGACGCCGAGGATTGCGGGCTCTCTCTCGTCCAGGTCCTCTCATGCCACTATGCCAATCCTCCTCCTCCCACCCCCTCCTCCACCCTCCGTCCTTCCGAATTACCATACCTGGCAATGGCCGCCATCAGTCGGTAGCTCTAGGCACAAAAAGCAGACATGCAAGATCGCTAAGCGACAGCAGTCGGGGCCTCACACTGCTGAGGTCCTAGGCTGATATAAAGGCAGCCACCAAGTCCCAAGAGCTATTAGCAGGGGCTCAAAGATCGAGCGCAGACTGATCGTGGCTGTGCAACCAGCTGACACCTGAAGCCAGGCAAATGTTGTTTGCTGTGACACTGGCCGTTAGCCGGTGGGCGGCTCTGCAACTCGGCAGACTGACACATGTGCCCGTTCCTGGCCCATGTGTTTAAATCTCATAGTTCAGCGGTTCCATCAAAGACTCACCCAAGGGTCTGTCTGATTTGCTATCGAAGGTGCGCCGCATCGTAGCGTACATTTCGAAGTCAAATGTCCACACTCAGCGCACTACGCACCTCCATGCACTGCCCGCTCACTGACTCTTGTGACGCCAAGTGCCCCGAGGTGGAGGGTCTGATATCTGTCAGGTGCGAGTACCTTTGAGGAGTAATCACACAGATGGTCATGGCGATGCTCGCCATCATCAGCCTCACACATCCCACTCTGTGGCCTTTTCAAAAACTCTCTGGTCACACGAAGTCTGGAAGAATCTGTGCGCGCAGCCACAGGACATGTGATAGGGAAAGAAGATTCCCTTTTTGAAGCCAAGCACCCTCAGTTGTCCTGTTTCTCAGATCGCATAATCGGAGTAGGTGGAGGAGGAATGAGGATACGAAGTGGAGGAGAATGTTGGCGAGCAGAATGGGGACATTCTCAGAATCCTTCACTCGTTCAGGCATGTATGAGGCAGAAGAAGAGGATGCGGAGGGTTGGAGGGGAGAGAACAATGCGACAGATCAGCAACATTGAGGGAAGTGAAATCCTTGCGAGTTGGGAATCTGTGCATATGGCAGATTTCGGCTAGCTGCCTATCCCCGTGATCCTAAAAGATTTATTCCGCCACCGCTTTACTGGTATTCACTCATCCTGGAACCACGGTACAAAAAAAACAAACTCATCTCATCCCTGGAGAGGAAGGGTGTGCTAGAATCATGAATAGTAACCTTGACAATCTACTATATAATATTTTTTTGCAAATATATGTGGGTGTGTATATGTGATTTATATATATATATTATATGTGTGTATAAATGTATGGATGTCTAACATCCTGAGTGTGTGAATATACTGTCTGACTGTATGTATAAGTATATAAATATATATACTGTATGTAACTGTCTGACTGTATGTATAAGTATATAAATATATATACTGTATGTATAAGTATATAAATGCATATATGAGTGCATATCTTTGAGCTACTGGAATTATCTATATTATTAGAGGTATTTTTGGTCAAATCTTGGTTATCATTTAAAGCAATACTGCAAGGGTTTCTAGATGAAACATTGATGTGGTATAATGATAACCTTCCTGATGTGAAATTGATACCAGGGAAAGGGTTTTGGGTAAAGAAAGGGGTAAAGTACTTTTCAAAGGTGCTGTTGAAGGTTGAAGGTACCTTGTTTAGGTATAGCCAATTATCACACGCAGAGGGGTAAAGATTTTATTTACCTTTACAAAAGAAACTCATGAGGCTGTTGAGTTAATCAAAACGGTTACCAGCACTAAAAAGATTATGTCGAAAGTATATAGATATATTGTAAAAGAATACTCAAAACAATTTTCACATCACTCTAAGGGTAAATGGGAAATTGAGGCAGGTTTTTACAATTTTTGCAATTTCTGGAGGGAAGCGTTTGGATACATGTCTTGAGGTTTTCAGCATAAATCTTATACGAACAGTGAAATTTGCCATTCTTGGTCTACTTGAGGAGGGTAGTGTAGCCAAAAAATACAAAAATTTTATATTGAGAGTTATAAATCTTGTATCAGTCTGTGTGGCACTTAAAGGAAACCTACCATTTAGAATGGCAGGGGTAAGCTGTAAGTACCGAGCACCAGCTCAGGGTGAGCTGGTGCCGGTTTAAAGGAAACCTACCATTTAGAATGGCAGGGGTAAGCTGTAAGTACCGAGCACCAGCTCAGGGTGAGCTGGTGCCGGTACTTACTTTCGTTAGTGTTATAAACCGTGGTATCGTGGTTTTAACACTTTTTAAACTTTAGAGCAGGAGAGGCTTCGGCGCTGCGCACGACCTCGCGTGCAACATCTCCGCTATTTCCTATGTAGGCACGCGCACGATCGTCCAAAGCCTGTTCTGGTCTAGAGTTTAAAAAGTGTTAAAACCGCGATACCGCGGTTTATAACACTAACGAAAGTAAGTACCGGCACCAGCTCACCCTGAGCTGGTGCTTTGTACTTACAGCTTACCCCTGCCATTCTAAATGGTAGGTTTCCTTTAAGAAAATTTTTAAAAAATTATCAATAAATGCATTCTTGTATACAATGGCATAAAGCACAATGTAAATCAGAGACTGATTTTCCAAGTAATACCAAAGTAGTATTGATGATAAAAGTGGTGCACAATGGTCAGGTGGAACAATGAACGGAAATTACTTTAAAAGTAAGAACTCACCAGCGCCAATGCAAAATGTCCCTTCCTTTATGGTAGATCCCTGATTTAATCAATCTGCCCACCCCCCTGCTTGGGGAATTTTTAGCTGTGACCGATTGTACAGCTTTCCATGTTAATCGTTTATTAATAGAGATGAGCGAACACACTCGTCCGAGCTTGATGCTCGTTCGAGCATTAGCGTACTCGTAACTGCTCGTTGCTTGGACGAACAAGCCAGGAGACTCTGCACTCCACCCAGCATGACGTGGTACCCTTACACGTCGATAGCAGTGGTTGGCAGGCTTGATCAGGTGACCCTGGAATAGACTAGCCCCTGCCCGCGCTGCTCGCATCATTCTCTGTCTGGATGCCGTTAGGGAGAGATCTGCTGCTGCTGCAGGGATAGCGTTAGGGTGTTATATTAGCTTACTGTTAGGCAGGAGTGAGTCTACAAGACAGCCCTTGTTAGGGCTAGAATAGCGTTATGTTTTATTTTTTTGTTTGTTTTCTTGTGGCTGGGCTTGCTGGCACTAGTAGTGCAGCTAGTACCATATTGTGAGGAATTTGCGTTATATTTAGCTCTTAGTGACACACATATCCATCTCAAACACCTAAGTGGGACAATTTATTAGGGGTTTGATTGAATTAGGCACAGTCTGACACTTTTTTTGTTTGACTTTAATTTTTTTTTCCAAACTAAAAGTCATCACAGGCAAAGCACAAAATCCAGTTGTGTGCTGTCAATGTAGGTTAGAAACTATCCATTCAAGAATCCAACAGGCCTTCTTAGGGCTACAATAGCGTTATATGTTTTATTTTTTTTTATTTGCTTGTGGCTGGCCTTGCTGGCACTAGTAGTGCAGCTAGTACCATATTGTGACGAATTTGCAGGGAGACTTGCGAACGTTCTATGTAGCTCTTAGTGACAAACATATTCATCTCAAACACCTAAGTGGGACAATTTATTAGGCGTTTAATTGAATTAGGCACAGTCTGCCGATTTTTTTTTAACTTTTTTTCAAAACTAAAAGTCATCACAGGCAAAGCACAAAATCCAGTTGTGTGCTGTCAGTGTAGGTTACAAACTAGCCATAGCAATAGGAAGCATCGTTTGTTAAAATAAAATACAAAAACACAAAAAAAAACACAAAAAAAATTTACAGTTAACACTTTAACTTTGAAAATATTGAACCCGAGGGCTAGGGGTAGAGGACGAGGGCGTGGGCGTACAACTACTGCAGGGGCAGAGGCCGTGGTCCTGGGCGGGGTGAGACACCACCTGCTGATGAGGGAGCAGGGGAACGCCGCAGAGTTACACTCCCTGGGTTCATGTCTCAAGTTACTGGGACTCGTGGTAGAGCACTGTTGAGGCCAGAACAGTGCAAATAGGTGATGTCTTGGATTGCGGACAATGCTTCTAGCCATTTCTCCACCAGTCAGTCTTCCACGCAGTCCATCCATGTCACCGAAATCAGCACTCCTCCAGCTCCTCTACCTCAGCCTCCTTCCCCCCAGTCTGCCCCCTCCCAGCAAAATTTGGCATTTGAACTGGCATACTCTGAGGAACTGTTTTCTGAACCCTTCCCAGAGTCACAAACCACTTGTCTGGCTGCTGCTGAGCTCTTTTCCAATGCCCAGGTTTTCCACCGGTCGCAGTCTGTGGGTGATGATGACATTGTTGACGTAGTGGAAGAAGTGTGTAAAGAGGTGTCGGACGATGAGGAGACACGGTTGTCAGACAGTGGTGAAGTTGTTGTCAGGGCAGGAAGTCCGAGGGGGGAGCAGACTGAGGGATCGAAGGATGATGAGGTGACAGACCCAAGCTGGGTTGATAGGCCGGGTGAACACAGTGCTTTTGAGACGGAGGCGAGTCCTCGACGAGAGCAGGTTGGAAGAGGCAGTGGTGGGGCCAGACGGAGAGGCAGGGCCAGAGCTGGTGCATCAAATGTTTCACGTAGTGAAGATCCGGTGGTGAGGGCTAGATTTTTGGAAGTCTGAAGGTTTTTTAAAGAAACACCCGATGACCGACGGACTGTGGTGTGCAACCTGTGCCACACCAGGATCAGCAGGGGTTCCACCACTACCAGCTTAACCACCACCAGTATGCGCAGGCATAGGAATGCTAAACCCCCCACTCATTGGAACCAAGGCCGTTCTCCTCCGGCCGGGCACACCACTGCTCCTTCCGCTGTGTCATCTGCTGCCTCTGCTAGTCAGCCCCCTGCCCAGGACCCCGGCACAAACACCTCCCGTACGAAAACCAGACCTTTGTCTCCACGATCATCCACAGCATCCACCAATGTCTCCATGTGCAGCGTTCAGCTCTCCATACCCCAGACGCTGGAGCGCAAGAGGAAGTACAGTGCAACCCACCCACACGCCCAAGCCCTCAACGTCCACATCTCCAAATTACTTAGCCTGGAGATGCTGCCCTATAGGCTGGTAGAGACGGAGGTAGAGGACGAGGGCGTGGGCGTACAACTACTGCAGGGGCAGAGGCCGTGGTCCTGGGCGGGGTGAGACACCACCTGCTGATGAGGGAGCAGGGAAACGCCGCAGAGTTACACTCCCTGGGTTCATGTCTCAAGTTACTGAGACTCGTGGTAGAGCACTGTTGAGGCCAGAACAGTGCGAATAGGTGATGTCTTGGATTGCGGACAATGCTTCTAGCCATTTCTCCCCCAGTCAGTCTTCCACGCAGTCCACCCATGTCACCGAAATCAGCACTCCTCCAGCTCCTCCACCTCAGCCTCCTTCCCCCCAGTCTGCCCCCTCCCAGGAAAATTTGGCATTTGAACTGGCATACTCTGAAGAACGATGAGGAGACACGGTTGTCAGACAGTGGTGAAGTTGTTGTCAGGGCAGGAAGTCCGAGGGGGGAGCAGACTGAGGGATCGAAGGATGATGAGGTGACAGACCCAAGCTGGGTTGATAGGCCGGGTGAACACAGTGCTTCTGAGACGTAGGCGAGTCCTCGACGAGAACAGGTTGGAAGAGGCAGTGGTGGGGCCAGACGGAGAGGCAGGGCCAGAGCTGGTGCATCAAATGTTTCACGTAGTAAAGCTCCGGTGGTGAGGGCTAGATTTTCAGAAGTCTGAAGGTTTTTTAAAGAAACACCCGATGACCGACGGACTGTGGTGTGCAACCTGTGCCACACCAGGATCAGCAGGGGTTCCACCACTACCAGCTTAACCACCACCAGTATGCGCAGGCATATGAATGCTAAACACCCCACTCATTGGAACCAAGGCCGTTCTCCTCCGGCCGGGCACACCACTGCTCCTTCCGCTGTGTCATCTGCTGCCTCTGCTAGTCAGCCCCCTGCCCAGGACCCCGGCACAAATACCTCCCGTACGAAAACCAGACCTTTGCCTCCACGATCATCCACAGCATCCACCAATGTCTCCATGTGCAGCGTTCAGCTCTCCATACCCCAGACGCTGGAGCGCAAGAGGAAGTACAGTGCAACCCACCCACACGCCCAAGCCCTCAACGTCCACATCTCCAAATTACTTAGCCTGGAGATGCTGCCCTATAGGCTGGTAGAGACGGAGGCCTTTCGAAACCTCATGGCAGCGGCCTCCCCTCGGTATTCGGTCCCCAGCCGCCACTACTTTTCCCGATGTGCCGTCCCAGCCCTGCACCAGCATGTGCCAGACAACATCATCCATGCCCTGACCAACGCCGTTTCTGACAAGGTCCACCTGACCACAGACACGTGGATGAGTGCTCCCGGGCAAGGCCACTATATATCACTGATGGCACATTGGGTTAACTTGGTGGAGGCTGGGACCGAGTCTGACCCTGGGGATAGTCATATACTGCCGACGCCGAGGATTGCGGGGCCTACCTCGGTCCAGGTCTCTCAGGCCTACTATGCCTCCTCCTCCTCCCACCCCTCCTCCACCTCCTCCTTCGAATTACCATCCGTGGGCATGGCGCCATCAGTCGGTAGCTCTAGGCACAGCAGCAGTGCCGTCGCTAAGCGACAGCAGGCGGTGCTCAAACTGCTGAGCCTAGGCGATAAAAGGCACACCGCCCAAGAGGAGGAGGTGGAGGAGGGGGGGGAGGAGGAGGAGGCATAGTAGGCCTGAAACACCTGGACCGAGGTAGGCCCCGCAATCCTCGGCGTCGGCAGTATATGACCAGCCCCAGGGTCAGACTCGGTCCCAGCCTCCACCAAGTTAACCCAACAGCAGCAGCTCTCTCCCTAGCGGCATCCAGAGACAGAATGATCCGAGCAGCGCGGGCAGCGGCTAGTCTATCCCAGGGTCACCTGATCTGGCCAGCCAACCACTGCTATCGACGTGTAAGGGTACCACGTCATGCTGGGTGGAGTGCAGAGTCTCCTGGCTTGTGATTGGCTCTGTTTCTGGCCGCCAAAAAGCAAAACGGCGGGAGCTGCCATTTTCTCGAGCGGGCGAAGTATTCGTCCGAGCAACGAGCAGTTTCGAGTACGCTAATGCTCGAACGAGCATCAAGCTCGGACGAGCATGTTCGCTCATCTCTACTAGCAACCCTTACGTTTAAAACGCATTGCACTCGCATTGCACTTGCAATGATTGCGAGTGCAATGCGTTCTTGATGCATCTCCATAGACTTGAATGGGGCGTGAAAAACGCGCGTGACACGCAAAAATAGAGCATGCTGCGATTTTGACGCGCGTGAAAACGAACGCAGGCACGCGCGTTAAAAACAACGCTAATGGAGAAAGACCCATTGAATACAATGGGACAGAGTGCAATGCGAGTTCTGCGCATCAAATGCACGCGCAGAACTCGCGCGTGAAAAACGCCAGTGTAGAAGGGGCTTAATAGGAGTTGTGAGATAATAACAAACCTGTGCACCTGCCTGTCTATCACATCACATGGACAGATTATAAATGTTTGCATTGGGACTCGCACTCATTGCATATTGTCATGCAAAAAATCTGCATCAAAATATGCATTCAGTATTTATATTTATATTATTGTAACAATTTTCACATCGAAGAAAAACATATCACCTACATTACTTTTATCAAATCACAATCACTTTAATGCTACTGTATTAATCCTACTTTAATGCTACTGGTACATTCAGACGTTAATGCTACTTTAATGCTTAAATGCAAATTTGCGACCGTATATATACGTCCCTACAGACGGCAATGGCGGTCTGGTGCATTGTTACAATAATATAAATATAAATACTGAATGCATATTTTGATGCAGATTTTTTGCAACACAATACGCAATGAGTGCAAGTCCCAATGCAAACTTTTAGCTGCCTTCTTCTAGAGGATGTGAAAATAAGGATGCCAAATAAGGACTCGGGGAGCAGAAGAAGTCCATTCACTGGCCATACTTGCATTCTCTAGTCCCTTTCTAGTGTCTACTGCAGGGAAAAATTATAGCAAAAAAGCAAAGTTTTTCCAGGTTAAGTATGAGAGCCTTATAGGGTCATTCATATTCTTACCCTGCTAAAGTTTCTGTGTAATTGTCAGGACCTTCCTGTGACTTCATGTGTTCTGCTGGCCTCTGGCAGGGGGGAAACTTGCACTCATTACTACATGTGTGCCGCCTCCATGACAAACACACCAATATCAGAAGTTTGAGAGGTGTGTGGATGTTCTTGACACATTACTCTATTCACTAATTTGGGAGTGGTTATAAAGGAGCTATTGTGCATACAGCAATGAGTGCAAGGCCCCTGTATTCCCCCGAAAGCCAAAAGGAAACAGAACAGTGCAGGAAGTCCCTATTCCTGCTGCTCAAGGAGTCACAGGAGCTGCTGGTCCTAGGGACAACACAGAACCTTTATCAGTGTAAGCATTATATGTGTGACCCTATTAGTGTATAAGGTAACCTGAATGTCCGACTCAGACAGCCCAAACGGGGGAAAAATCACCCCGGTCAGATCCGGGTCTGGTGCGAACATCAATCGCCCTGACTTCTCCAATCCCTAACCATTCTCCTACAACCCCATATACAGATACTTACCATACTGCTTTTATTTAACTACAAAGTGTTTACTATTGTGCAGGGCTAAAGGGAGCCTTTAACTGAATGTGATTGTTCTATAATTAATTATTTTGGGCCCCCACTTTTAGTTTTGCTGAGGGCCCCACTTTGTCTAAAACCCGGCCCTGAGTCCAGAGAATAACAAACAGAATACGTAGTAGATGCAATGACAGATTTATTTAAAACACAACAAAACCAAATTAACTTACAAAAAAGTTGTAAAAGTGTTTGTATATCACAACACAACCTATAATACAAAATGACAGAATCACCTATCTAGCATACGGCCAGCGTAAGCTTAATGATGAGAATAAAGCAGGTTAAAAAAATAAATGTTTTTTGATTGCCAGACTGAACATCTAAGTAGGTCATTTGGTACACATTCCAAATATATTACAAATGCATTGCTTGAGTCAATGGCAGGACACACACAGTGTGCCGTAAGAGTGATTTAAAGGGATTATCATATTCAATCACTGTGCAGGGACAGCACATTTACATCTAAGGGAACAATTTTAATGTCTAATTATCTAAACAACTAGAGAATTAAACAAATCGGGAAGCAAAGTAAAAAAAAATAGTTCAATAGTGAGGTTAATGAAATGGCAATGCAATGATAATATAACCTATTCTTTTGTCTTAATGATGTACATGCATCTCTTTTCCCTTGTTGCCGTCTTTGGCTAATATGCTTTGTGGAATAAGTATTGGTCCGTCCTTTGTACGCTTCAAATACCATAGGTTTAATATTGTTAATAATTTTAGTTTATTTTACATACAAAAGTCTTCCTCATGTTAAGCAATGGGACGTGCATATGAAAATTCTATTCAGGGTTTATTTGACAACAGGCTCCTGAAAACCTGGAAAAACATGTTTTGTAGTTAAAGGGATTGCCATTAACACAACTTTTTACATCAGGTTTCCTCCTCCCCGGCTGATATCTGTTTTTACCTCCCCTACTTTCTCCCTGACCTCACTATGGACCTGCCATTTCCGCAAGCACTGAACTCTCTAACGTGGGCACAAAACTAACCTCTGTCACCTGGGTTAAAGGTCCTGACTTACTGGCTTATCTATTGTAGACCCTAGCTGGGCCTCTTGTGCCCTTGTCTGGTGCTCCTTTACAGGGGCATTACTGCCGCTTGGCTGTCCTGCTAGTGAAGACGTTTCTACACACGGTGGGGGTCCTTTCCTGTTCCCAGGTCTCTAGCTACGTCAGGAGTCCCGCGGGGAACGGCCATATATAGCTCCAATGGTTAGACCTGTGGAAGACGACCTGGGTACCTCCCTTAATTTCACAACTCAGATAAGGCAACAAACATCCCAGTTTCTTTCCATCTTTGCGACCACCCTTTAAGCATCCCTTGTCAACGTCTTGTTACCTCTTCGACCAGGCCATCTGTCTGGGGTGATATACAAGGTGCGGAGCGGTTTTAACCTGCAGTAATTTACAATCTCCTTCATTACTTTTAGACCTGACTCGGAGTACCCTGGTCCGTCAAGATTTCCTTGGGGAGGCCCTGTGCGGAGAATACCGGGAACAGCTCCCTAGCAATTTTTTTGGAGGAGGTGTTCCTTAATTGAATCGCCCTCTGGATACCGCGAGCTTAGTCCAGGACTAACCATGATGTACTGGTGCCCCTCCCCTTGTGGTTGCTATGGTGCCAACCCAAATCCATTGCAAATCCGTTCAAACGGCACCTCTATGAATTGGTATGGGACCAGAGGACTCCCTGAAGCGGGACAACAACCCGGTCATGAAGGGAACACTCATGGCAGTATCTAACAATACTGGTTTCCTCCCCCACACCCCGGGCAAAAAAATCTCTGCATATCCTCTCTCGGTCTTCTCAGCACCTAAGTGCCCTCCCAGCACAGGTTTTGTTGTGCCAAATCTAGCCCAGCCTCTTGAGATTGGGTACTCAAGTTGCTCAACCTCCTCCACACCCGCTGGTCCAACCCTGTCAACATTTCCCCAACAATCACCTTCGGGGGATATTTGTTAGCCCCTGGTTTTGAGTACCCCCTTTATCAACTTTAAACATTCTCCCGTGCTTTAAATAATGTAGGGTCCTGTTCGTGCAGCCCCCAAAATTTTCAACGGTAAATCTCAAGGTCCGCATGTCGGCCCCTCCTCGTGACCCCGACCATCACCAGGCTAGACCCTCTAGGGATATACTTCATCCCCTGGTCCCCCTACTGCTGGTGTGGGTAAATTGGCCCGAGGGTTCAGGGTCCCATGCCTGGGCAGTCCGATGTCCTTACTCTGTACTGCACCTTAGTGGGCTCTTCGTCTCAAGTCCCAAAACACCGGTAAGTCTCTGGCCGATATCCTCCTGACAGGACCCCTACCACCCATTCATGGGTACGTACAAAGGTATGTTAGGTTGATGACGCAGTGGGATTTCGCGATGTAAACCCATGTATACATAACCTCCCACTTTTACGCCCACTTCATTCCAGGAATGAACCAAGTTCCCCGCACCAGGGTACCTCGCCCTGAGTCTAGCAAAGCTTCCATCCCTTACCACCGTGTGCGCACCGATTGTGACAATACCACTGTGGGGTTCTGCATCCCGTGACTGACCTCTCGCAGCAGAACCGGCGGGCACACAGTGACATTCGCCGGGTCTGGTTCAGTCATTGGCCCACTGACATGGGACAGTTTGCAGCATATGGCCCATTTCATGGCAATCGCCAGCATCTGGATACGCTATGCCCTGTCCCGAGCCATCACAAAAATAGGGTTTCTTCCTGTGTATCCAAGCCCCCCGTGACCCCTCCCATCTGACCTGTTTCCCTTTTGCCTGCGTACGTCTTACCACCAGATGGTTTAATAATGGCTGTCACTGGCACTGCTTCGTTGGGAGAATAAGTAGAAGATCCTCCGTAGCCGCGATACTCTCTCCTAGGGACACGAGTTCCTCAGCATTTGTGGAGGGACCGCCCTTCCCCCACCGCTGGAGCCGAGAGGGCAGAGAACGGGTGCCTTGTCAGAACCACTCCTCTACCATCTGTCTGGGGTGCAGTCCTCTGGTTGTATGCCCTTCTGGACAGATGGATCAGGTCCTTACCTTTGGGAGCCAGCGGGGTAGTTTTTCAGAGTATGCCCCTGGTGGACCCGGCTGAACGAACTTGAACGGTGACCCCATACGAGCCCAGATCTCCCTTTAGCTGTGTGTACCATGGGCCTCCGTTTCACTCAGGTCGTAGTAGCTTCTGCGATTCGCCTGTCGGATGGCGCCAGGACATCTGCCCACTCGCTCCCTGGTAACTCCTCTCGCTCAGCTACTCGGCTCAACACAGTGATATCCGCTCCACGGCGTGGTCGCCCGCAATCTTTGTAAGTCCTTCTGCACTGCAGCCCGTGGCGGAATGCTGGACAACCGGTTACCCTTGCAAACCAGGATGGGACCCCTCAGTATTCGTCGCTTGCGGTGCGCAATAACGCCATAAACTTTTTTGCCATCATCATCTGGAACATGTCTCGGTCGGGCCTCTTCCTGCTGTTGCGAGCATGCTGTTGCTGCTGTCGGGAACCTCTCCTCCTTCTCTTAATCCTGCATTGCCTGCTGCTTTTCATTCACCCCAGGCCATGCACCCACTGTTGCAGTTGTAGCAACCTTTCAGGTGTGTGTCTTTGAACTGCCCCGCATCCAGCACCATATTTGGGAAGTTGGCCCAGTGAGTCTGAGGTAGCAGGGTGTTTGATGCAGTTCAAGACCAGTACCCAAGGTTGGTCCAAAACTGTCGTCCGCCGGCGGTTATTGCGGCACAAATAAAACAAGCCTTTAATTCAAGCATTAACAACAAAAATCCTACACGTCAGGTGCAAACTAAACGAGTTTCTCTAACTCACACTACGTTCATAAAATCGCTTGCTCCATCCAGCCCAGAGGTCAGGCTGTGTGCTCCCAGCCTCCTTTCAGAGAGACCACACTATCATCTCTGTCTCAGCCACTAGTGCAGACTGTTAGGCTGCTCCCACCACCTGTGTCCACGTGCTGGACACAAATCTCAGCACTAAGGCCAGGCCTTTGCATGATAGCAAACCCTAGGGACACATCCGCCATCACCGTTAACCCCTTCATTGTCATCACAGTATATTTATAGTCATTATGTTTATTTGCTGGGTGTGGCTTTCTTGGTGTTATTGGTTTTGTTTAGGATTGTTAATCGGTTGGGTGGGGTTGTGGGTTTTGGCTGTTTATATTCACTTTCGGTGTCTTTTAAGTTTTGTTTTGCTAGGTGTGAAATGATGATGGACCATCAGTTAAGTATTGTATATATTTATTTTTGCATATATTGTAATATTGTTAAAAATTTTAAAACAATTTTGGTTTGTGTTATGTATTGTTATTGTATTTTTTACTTATATAAAATAAATCTACAGGATTGAGTCACTATGGGTAACATGGATACATCAAAAGGGACCTATCACTACATGGATACAAGCGTAGAAGATGTGTGACTTATTCAGGTGGAAAGGGAAAAAGAGAGCTCTCGGATATTCATACATAACGAATCACATGTTAATGTGTGTACATGGATGCAGCCTTAGGTGTAATAAATCAAATGAAAAACTTATAGATTTTTAGAAAAGCACATGGAAAGACAAACTATATATACTCCAATGTAACCGTTTAATGATATGAATTACCCTCAATGTTTGTTACTGATAATTTAAACCTTTTGGATGGCGTGTATCTATGATCCAAAATGCTGGACACTTGGAGAACTGGGTCGATTACACCCAGGATGAACGTATTCCCCAAGGAGATCCGTGATAAAGTCCATGGGCACTGAGGTCCAGGGCAGCTGTATCGGCAACGACATTAGAAGACAGAGCAGGTTGAGCGAGATGGCTTTATTACGAAGCACGAGGTGAGGCAGGAACCCCAAAATCCTGTATTTCCGTGGACTATATTCTGGCCCCAATGAAATGTAAAATTTGGAGGGCTACAGATCGCTGGCCACCCCAGCCAGGAGACAATGTCAAAATCTTCTTATAACCACAGGGCAGGTCGGCCACAAGACTTGCCCGGAAGGACTTGCTTGTAGTCCACTGAGCTGCCACCACCGCCATGCAGGGGGATGAATGCTGATGACAGATTTTTTTCCAATACCGCCGAGGCATGAGAGATAGCATTTGCCATGATGTTCTTTTCAGCAGGACAAAAATGGATCATAAAGTTGAAACGTTGAAAAGAAAAGGCACCAGTTGGCTTGTCGTGGATTGATATGCTGAGGATCTGGAGGTACATGAGATTCCTTGTGGTCAGAGTCATACCATAGTGACGCGGATCATGGCTCCTTCCAGAAAGATACGCTATTCTTGGAGGGCAAAGTTTTATGGCCAGATTTCCGATCTCTTATGGAGTATGTCCCTCTAACCCGCAGACACAATGTCTGATGAGAACCGCTCTGGCACCTAATGAGGAGTGTCACACCCAATCTGAACGGTTTCTCTAAATCGTCTAAATCTGGCTGTTCAGCAACAGAGCAGACGCAAGGCGGCTTCATTTAGAAATGCCTCCTCAGCCGCCGGAGGCCAGAGTCTGGATCAGCACCTTTTCTTGTTAATGCCACAATGGAGATAACGAGAGACAGAGAATGGGAAATAATTGCCCGTAAAATTTTGCGAAGCCCAGGAATCTCTTTATGGCACAAAGTTCTACTGCGAGGCCACTTAAGTATTGAAGCAAGTTAGTTGGATCCTCTGTAGGCCTTTATCGGAGATGATGTATCCGAGAACAAAAAAAAGGCTCTTCTGATAAACTTGCACTTGGCATAGAGATGATTTGGCCCTCTGGGCTAAGGCTTGGTCGTACTGGCTTGATAGACCTAGGTCAGAAGAGAACCCAATATGTCTCTACGTAGATATGCACAGGTGTATAGCAAGTCTCTGAAGATATAGATCATGATTCCTGAATTACTATAACTTCGGCTATTCCAAGTCCAAGGGCAGACCATGTATTACATACTTTCTTATGTTTTTAAAAGTCCTTTCCACTCGTCGCTCTCAAGATGCGTATATTATTATATGCCCCCCTCACACAGTTCAATTTTATAGAAACTTTGGTACCTCAGGGCGTCAGAGTTTAAGGTATGGGATACAGGTTCTTTACCATCACTTTATGAAACCCCCTATAATCAAATGCAGGGCAGAGAGAATCTGCCTTTCTTGACCACAAAGAAGAAACCAGCAACCATCAGGAGAAGAAATTTGAAGATGAACCCCTTATGCATGTTCTCCTGAATATAGGCCAACATGGCGCTTTCCTGCACGGCAGCGGGTTAAACTCACCTGTGGATATTATGTGCCCGGGCAAAGCATTCTATGAGGACAACATCATATATGAGGATGCGGTGTAGAGTCTCCACTTGCTTTGTTCAGAAAGATGTAGCATAAGTCAGATAACAGCGGAGGACCCACAGAGACTAGAGACTAGGGATGAAGGGCATAGCAGAAGACCATATGGAGAGCCATAAGAACGACGGACTGTCATTCAGGCCCCCAGCAAAGAACCTCCCCAGTCCTCCCAGTCGAGGACAGTTCGTTGCTTATACCACCTAAGTCCCAATAGACGGAGGATGTGAAAGGGGAGTAACATAGAACGACCTCTTTATGCATAGGCACCAACTTGCAGATATAGTGGTTCATTGTGGATAATGGACTGGATCTACAGAGTACTCCCACCGAAGGACGAGATAAGCAAGTGTCTCCTAGAAACCACCGTGATGATGCCATAAAACCAGATCCGCACCAAGAGAATTCCCTGTCGAGCCGAAATCCAGGTAGGCCTAGACGTAAACGACCCAAGGGTTTTCCAAACTGAGTCAGAAACAGATATGCAGGCCTGGAGAGGCTTTGTTCTCACTAGGACGCTCTCCCAAGATTCCAGTAGTGCGTCTCCCTGGATACGGAATGATGGGCAGGCAAGTCTACAGAAAGTGTTTCTGGAGTGCGTAGTAGATGCAGAGATTCTTTAGACGTTTTGTTCTCTCTTGGAGAGTTTGCCATGCCTAGGTGATTTTGAAAAACTGGGAGCCAAGCGGGAAAGCTAGAGTCCTGACTGGCACTTATCATGACGTTGCTCCCTCGCGGCGCTCAAAAACCGTATGTTATATCTCGTTGGCCAAGGAGATAAGCTACTCATGGAAGACGGCAGGTCCCTTGCTAGATAAGGTGTTCCATTGATCGTTCCCGGAAAGTCCTTGTAGGTAGCAAGTAAGGCTCTCCCTTCTAGTTCAGCTTGAGGCTAATATCCTGGTTGAATTGCGGTGCTCACCAATAGAAGAGTCCCCCTGCGTAAATTCCAGCAGGCAGCTCAAAGCTGATCAGGACTGGTTTCCGAAGCCGTAGATCGGAATTCTGCTAGGAACGTGGTGAAGTCCGCTGTGATCAGTCTCTCGCCTTCTCCTGTCCCAGAGGTCGTAGCCCATGTAGAGCTTTCTTCCCCAGATTAAAGGCTGATATGAAAGTCACCTTCGACCTCTCCGAGAGCACTGTGTGGATAAAACCACTTCCCCTTGCACACCTTGGGATCACCATCATATTTAGTATGGATGGATAGACACAGAATAGTTATGCAGAAGTAACGCGGGCCGGCAGTAGCAAAGGGTAACCACGAAGTCGGATAATGCAGCTCTGCTGGGATAACAAAACTGCTGTAGTGCATAGCGGAGACTTTTCAGTTGTTGCCTTGCACATAACAAAGCATGACTTGTTTCTGGAGTGGTACCACTAGGTTTTTACACGGCTCGAACTTTGTCCATGGTGGCTGCCGAGGCGAAGTAACAGAAAATCGTAAGACACTCGTGTTTAGGGGACCCGTAGCTGTGGTGAGGACGGGCATTAATGGTCATAGTCAAATGAAGGACCAGGAGGGGTTGTTAGAAGTCCAACCCACAACAGGAATTCGGAAACACAGCAAAACACATGGAACTCTTTCTACATTCTAAAAGGGCCACTAGACAAAAGATTACAATGAATGCTGGAGAGGCCGCTTTTTATTCATATCAGGAAATCTTTACATCTCCAGCTGGGGTGCACAGCGTAAGCAGGTCCGCGCATGACGCAGAGAGGTAAGTGACGGGAGGGAGCGGGCAGCGTGGATGCATCTGTGACCTGGGATGTGGGTCTCAGGAGCACCCATGACAACTGTCTGTGGATTGTGGATCCCTTATGATTGTCACAAAAATGTCCGGAGGCTCCCTAAACATTTTCCTTGTACTAATGTTCAAGACTGTGAAGCCCACATGTTGTAATTTGCACTCTGTGCAGGTGATCAAGTATCTAGCAGACGTGGACTCCCAGTTCAAATCCTCTTTTACGATGTAACGGCCAGTAGCCAATATTGGAAAAATTCTGTTTTGTGTTGTAGCTGCAGATACCTGCATTTCCCTACTGCAACACTGCCCTTGTAACCTAGCCTGTTAGAATTAGTGTTCTCTTTGGGTGAAAATTAGGGGACAATCATTGCTTCCCATTCTATGTGTCCCTGGAAAGATGCCACACTGTATCCATCCTTAGGATTTTAAGTATTTTATATTCTGATACAAGGATGGGTACGTCTTTCTTATTTTACATGTCATAATTTCCTGGTATTGTGTAAGTATGTGCAACAAAAGGTTGTCTGTTTATTGTTAGCCTAATTGGTTCTTTTACTACGTGTTTTTTGTTTCTAGGATAACGTTACGATCTTTGCTGTTTGTGATTTCCAGACTCTGCATCAAGGTGGCCATAACCTCTCTTGATCTAAGCATTTCTGTGATACCTGACATTTGCTATGGAGGCTTGCCCTGTAGAAGAGTCTCTTTTTTTGCCCTGGGTATATTCCCCTATGGGGAGGTTCCCTCACTGTGTGTTTCCTCGAGTTGCCAACTAAGGCTCTGATGATGTATTGCCTGATGTTGGTGTTTTGGTAGAGGTTGGTGTGGACTCTCATCTAGGAGTTACCCTCAAGAAATATATTACAGACGGATTACCATGCACTTGATGATCAACGTTACAATTTTGATATATCATTATTATTAAGGTATACTATAACAACCAATAATTTATATAGCGCCATTAAATTCCAGAGCGCTTTACAACTCATTACGAGTACAGCATTTCATAAGTTCAGTCTTATAAAGATTAGTTTCAAGAGAGCGCGAACATGATGTTAGAGACGGGAGAGAGACATTCCTAGTGTCTGGATTATGCAGGGGTTGATTTTCGTGCAGACGTATATAGGGCAATTACCAATGGGGGCAGTATAGAGGAGAAAGAAGAGGACCTAGTGACGGAGCCCTGAGGATCCCCTACACAGAGTGAAGATGTAAGAGAAAGATCCAGATCTGAGACCTGAAATTGTAGTCAGGACATAAGGAGTAACCAAGAGAGTAGCCATCCGGAGAGTTAGCTGTGTACTACAGTTATGAATGCCTGCTGATAGATCCCGAAGATGAGGGCGAATATCCCCTTTGGATATAGCAGTGAGAGATCATTGAGACTTTTGAAGAGCGTTTTCAGTGGAAGTGCATAGAGAGACAGATTGTAGGGTCAAGGGAGTTAGCTCAGAGATATCGGGTTAGTTGAGAATAGACCAGGTATTCACTCAGGGGTTTGGGGAGGGAAGGGAAGTTAGAAACTGTTTTTGTAGTCGTGCACTGGATGGGTCCAGTGAAGGTTTCTTTATAAGGGTAACAACCGCAATGTTGAGAAGAGGGGATAACACCATAAGAGAGAGAGAAGGTTGAGATTGTAGAGTGAGTGGAGAAGTTTACTTCTGGGGGAGAGACTATAACAATTTAGGGGATGGGTGAACAGGTAAAGTACTAGATGGAAGAGGGAATTAGTGGGGCGATTGGATTTCCTGCCGAATCACTAAATTTTATTATCCTAAAAGTTTTTTTAGGGGTGGCCAATCTTCAGCCCCCAAGGTCCTTTGACGGTGCTGCACCGTTAGGTAGGAAGAGTGCAAGGGCCTTTTGGGGTTTTAGAAAGAGAGGATTTTAGATTAGTAAAATAGATTAGCAGATTAAAGCAGTTTGTTAAAAATTTGAGGTTTAAAAAGTCTGCAGATGTGTGCGATTTTTTTTTCACAGAAGTTTTCTGCAATCCTGGAGCAATCGCTGAAGGAATGCGAGTTTGTTCAGTGGGCCATGGTTGCCTGCGTCTGTGTATAAATTTCGTATAGAAGGTGGAACCCGGTTAGGAAGATGTCGCCGCTCAGCAAGCAGAGGGAGAAATGAAAGAGACACTCGTTGTAAGAAGTTATTCTTGCTTCACAGCAGAGCACTGTGATCATTAGTATGGTACTTAACGTATAGAGTGTGTGAGTGGTGTGAAAGGCTATGAAGAAGTGAGCATTGGTTACTGGGGATAGAGGACGGTATAAGTAAAACAACCATATCAAATAGATAGAAATGAAAACATTTTAGACAAACAGACATTGGGTTTATTTTTCTCTCTGCCCTTACCTGTGGTCCTGCACCAACCTTTTTTCTTTATGCATCAGATTGGAACGTGTTTGTGGCCAACCCCTCTCATCTACTTCTCCCTTTCCCATTCCTGTTCTCAGCATGTCTGTCTACGGTCCTGTTACGCTGTGTCTTATCGGATAACATGAATTCACGCATACCCGCCATGAACTTCTACCTTCCTCCTCATCTCCCATGCGGCATGCTGTGATTTCATTCGATCAGAAACATCATGGTAAACGAGGTCCTCAGATGTAACATAAACTTAGATAATCATCCTGGTCACATGATATGAAAGTGCCCAATGATTACGCATGTCCACCAGCTGTGATACCTGTCAGGACAAGATGTCAGGTCAACGCAGTAACACTAATATGCAGGTCACATTATACTCACTTAGTGTTGTAAACATGGTTAGCACAGCGGCGTAATTATGAGGCCCTGGGCCTTGGGGCAAAATTTCTAATATACTCTATTTAACCCCACTCCTGACAGTTACGCAGTGTTATACATGTTATCAGCAATATTTCCTCCAAAAACAGCACTTTATTGGCCCTTTTGGCAAGTGACACAAAATTTAAAAATTCTTAAAGAGTTAGATAAAATGTCATTTCCCCCAAAAATGGCTACTAGTACATATAGGTCCTACATCACAGTATTTAAATGTTTTCTGATGTCATAAATGTTTATGCTGCCAGCGCTGGTATGCTTACTTTCTGTCCTGTGCCTACTTCGCCCTGGTGTGACAGAGCAGGCATTGTCTGCGTACATCAGTTTTTCCTATTCAGTTCTCAGCTTTAAGCGGATAAGACCTGGATTAACAGCGGCTAGTGGAAAAAAAATCTTAAAGTGGCCCCCATTACTAGTGAATCAACCTCATTAAGCGTGGTTAGAATACTGCTCCCTTGTACAGAATATAAAGGACAATAATACTGCCCCCTGTGTACAAAAATGTACAACGGACACAATAATACGTCCCTGTGTTTAAAAAAATATAACTACTATATACTGGCCCCCAGTGTACAAGATTAACTACTATAAATACCGAACTGCCCCCCCATGTACAAGATATAACTACTATAATGCGCCCTATGTCATGGAATATAACTACTATAATGACCTTAATTTAAATTTGGCATTCAAAATATTACATGAATTTCGAATAAATCATAAAATAAAGAATCAAGTAAATTATTTCACATGACATATATAACAGACCTCCACAATTGCTGACATATTGATGTTTCCTCCAGTACTTTAATGGGGTTTTGATTTTATGGTCCTTCCTAAGAAGCTCCTCAGACCGCTAATGATGTCATGTGTTTTACTGTATTCAGGTCAGGACATCCTTATTGATGACCAGCAGCAAGCGGGCACACTTCAAATGGTAGATGTCACCCATTTATCACATACATGGTACGCTTACTGTATCTGTTGAGTTTCTGGTGGAAATGCCCATACAGAAGCTGTGCCTAGGCTGCCGCACTATGAAATGTGGGTAGATGTAAGAACTGGACACACCTGCCACAACCGCACCTCACTCCATCAGATGCTGCGCATGGGTCTCCAGGTCCACTCTTCTGTAGACAGGACTATATGATGCACATGTCTGCAACGGGAAATCAGACTTATCACAGGTCATGGGAAACAAGCTTTTTCTAAGGCCGTGAGGCACAAAGAATCCTCAGATTGTGCGGGTAAGCTGGTATAATCTCTGGGTACTGCCAAATAATGGCATGGGGGGGACTCTTGCCCTTTACACATCCGTGAACCAGTGTGCATGGAACACGGGTATTCACAACGCGCAACGGTCCGGGACCCTAACAGCATGAGCGAGAATGGTTAAGTCGTTGTGACGTGGAGCAGGGTCACAGAGGGTCCCGGATGCCCGATACATGGTCCAGGGCCACCGTGACAAAGCCACCCCCCTTGGCCTCCCCCTCTTTTTAGGATGGATGAATCTCATTCAGGATCACGTCCGGCTTAATTGTCCTCGGGCTCCCAGATCTCTCCTCAGGGCTGAACTCCTTCGAGCACCAAGAATAACCCGCTTACCTCTCACTGTATTCATGTCAACGCTCTCCTTTACCCTCATAGATGTCGGGTGAGTCCATCCCCCAGGCAGGATGTACTTTCCAGAGAAGCGGTTCAGATGACAGGCCTTGAGCGGGGAGACCTGGAAGGAGTTCGCAATGCGTATGGTGGGAGGAAGGCGCAGCTTTAGACACTGATTATTGCGACTCACCCCCCCTCCACAAGGGACCCAACAAGGACCAGCACAATCCCTGGAAATCTTTAGGCGGACATAAAATATCTTTCAGAATAGTCCCGTAGCGTTTCTTTGGGTCCCAACGCCCGGATTATCCTTAAAGTACAAATGAAACGCTCACCACTCTATTATTTGCTGTTTACCATTTTTCTTTAATCAAAAATTATCATTGTTACAAGCATTTTAGGAAACATATCACCCACGTTGTGAAGTCCATATAGTCCAGCGTGAGCTCAGGGGAGATGGGCTGAGCACACCATGTAGTTACTCCATTAGATGATGGCATCCGAACTCAATGTGTGGTTTCGTGCCGTGCCCCTCCTTCAGACATCCGTAGTTACAATCCCCCACCAATAAAACACAGTAGTCAATATGCAAAATACACTAGATTTAAAAACATAGGCATGAAAATGTCTATAAACCGCGTGAAGCGGTACTATACATCAATGGCAATTAACCCATTAACCGTCATCTCTGAATATTCGGACGCTGATCTCAGTGCCTTAGCACTCAGCGTCCGATATAACGGACGCTGAGCCGCTGCGGTTCAGCTCAGATCTGGGGGATAGCCGGCACCCTGTCATACCCTCAATCGATTTTTCTCCGATCGTGTGTTCCTTACACGTTTAAACACCGCGGCATCTAACATTCATCTGGGGTCTTTCCCCCCACGATCCCCCGCCCACCCCCCCCCGACCCCCTTTTCGGGACCCGTCTATGACGTCTATGACGTCATCTCACTGCATAGTGCCAGCCTATGCATGTGCATAGACCCTGACACTGCTAATACCCTCAATCCATAAGTATTGGCAGGTAAACTTTAAAAAAATGCATGACAACAATCAGATGATTGCTTGTTCATGTCCCATGGTAAAAATAGGAAAAGTAAAAAAAAAAGTTATTCATAAAAAATAAGTACTACATCACTGAAAATGCCCAAAGCCCCAAACATTGAAAGACATATAACTCAAAAAAAGTCTAAATCATAACACAAACCCCACATCATAGTATCACCGCATCCGTACCACCTGTAGATAAAGTAAATAATTTTAACCCCACACGATAAACGCCGTAAAAAAACCTGCTATACACCTCTCAAATTATTGATTTTTACCTTTTAATCCACAAACGGCAGACGGCATACAAAAATGATAGATTTTTTCCCCACATTAGGGTTTTTATTTGACAATTAGTAAAACGTAAGAAAATATATTCACGTCTGGTGTCCCCGTATCGTAACGCCCTAAAGAAAGATAACATGATTATGGCTTCTATCACACCAACAAAAAGTGTAAAAAATCCAGTACCAGAATTGATGCTTCTCTACTCCTGCCTCAAAAAAATTCCTAACTTTTCAACAATAGTGAATACCACCCCCCAAATGGTACACTGTAAAAAGAATCTCACTCATCTCCCGCAAAAAAATTCCATGGCCCAAATAAACGAAGCGAAATTTTAATAAGCCTACAGGGCCAATGAGGCAGCTAAAATCCTGGCAGCTGCAGGCGCTCCTTCGCTACTGCGCCTTTCTGTGTGCCCATAAAACTGTCATGGCCGCTGTGGGGTCTCTGCACATGTTGGGATTTTCTCTTTTCTCTTGGGAAATGTGTAAGTTAGTGCTAATGACGTATATTGGCACCATTGACCATTCAAAATGTCACCTCCAATTTTTGATTCAATTACTATGAAGATCTCAAGGGGTTAAACAATCTCGAAAATCTGTTTCTGATAACTTGAGGGTGCAGATTTTGAAAAATGGGTTGTTTATAGGGGTTTGTGATGCACTACATAGTCAATTCATTCCAACTGTATTTTCCCCAAAATAGTCAATTCTGAAAATCCAGAAAAGCGATATTCACTTGTAAACCCGCGTGACATCACAATAAAATATCCGAACAATTAAAAAATTAGGAAAATGTAAAGTAGACAATGGGAAATGTTATCAGTCAACTTATTTAGTTTGGTAAATCATTTTGCCTAAAACGGAATGATTTTGAAATGGCAAATTTTTTTTTTCAAAAATGTATCATTTTTCTTTTTGTTTTGTAATAAATGCATACTAATGAGCCCAAAATACCACTAAGATATTACACCATGTGGGGGAAAACAGTCTCAATCGTTTAGATAAATTCAGTGTTTAAAGTTATAACCCTATCAGCGACGCAAGTCAGAATCCTAAAATCGGCTGCGTCCTTAAGGTTAATATTCAAATGTTATTTAGCCAATATTAGAATACAGCGTATGTACCACTAAAGTAGAAAACTCCACCTAACCACAACATTTACAAGGTTACAAAAGCCTGCAAATTTGCAAAAGTTCATCAGTTTACAAAAATTTACAAAGTGTAACAAAGACAACCAAAATTCATTTTCATTCATCCCTTTTGGGATCAGGTCACAGTGGAAATCCTCTATACTTCGCGCTGTAAGCAATTTTTTTAACTATGCAACCCGATTAACCCTTCAATCTCTCTACACAGCCCACTGCCAGGCTGGGAACCTTGGTGCAGATTTATCAGGACCTCTGCCTTGCGATTCTTTGCCCCAATCCGTCAACCCACCTCACGCCATGGGGCCCGAAGGGGGGCGCGCCCGGCGCACTGTCCCCGCGCCTGAGCACTTGTTTCCGCCGGCGCTTTTCATATTTGAATAGCCATGTTAGTTTTCACCGAATTTTTCTTTGTTTTCTTTTTCTTTATCTGTCAAGCTACGTTCTAGTTCTACTTCTCACTGTAATGCTTATTTTCAGATTTTGGTTGTTTCATTATGCTATTTTGATTTGTCCTTGTGTATGCTGGACATACCTGAAGTCACCAGACTTTGTCACCTGAGGGTCCTGCGTTGTTATATCAGGCCTGGAGCTTGGTACAGGCAGAAGCTGTAACAAGTAAAGCAAGTCTGCTCCAAATGACTTCATGTCCCGGTCCAATCCTCAAAGCAGGACACCTGATAGAGAGGGGGCGTGGATGCAATCCACAATTGATCGAATATTTGAGTTGGAGCCTGCAATGCTGATCCAAGGAGTTGTCGAAACTCTGTCATGCAACGGTGGACCAATCTCCTGGAAGGGAGTGTCAAATGGCAAGAATAGCAGCCCAGGGTCTGGTACTCTTGCCACCTGCCCCCTTAGACTTTGTGATTTTTGGTGACCAATTTTGCGTGATTGGTTTGCCGAGGATCCTCACAATTTAGACACAAACTGAACCCCTGGGCAGAGACTATGTGCTGGGGAAGTCCATCGATTTGGAAGATGTGATGGAAGAAACTGGCTGGCAAGACATGGCAACTAGCAAGGAAAAAAATGGGACATTTGAAAACTGTCGGTTACCCCCCGATGACAGTTGGCCTGATGAAAGGCGGCAGGTCCGTGATGAAAGTCCAATAGCCACATTCGTTCCACGTGCACTGGGTATCGGCAAAGTAGAGAAGCAGGTTTAAGACGTGACAGCTTAGTCCGTCACGGAAGCAAGGAACCACAAACCCGAACCAATCCTGGCAGTCTGGCCCCATAGAATTGTGAAATGAAAGGCGACATCTCAGGGTGCCCATCCCAAATGTGAAGCTTCCCCAATCAAATTTCCTCGAGAGCAGGTCATACTAGGTCTTGTTGCCAAGTATTATACACTCAGACTACTAAAGCACCACTGATTTATCAGAGGTAATAGCTTTATGATGTTCACAAAATGACACATTTGTGTCACATGAATAAAACAACCCATAAAACAAACATGGTGACACAATGCATCACTAGTCCAGATATAATAAATTACATAGTATCCAAATAACATAGCTTAACTTTGCTCAGTACAACGTTCTTAATATTCATGTGCAAAGTGGCTATTCAATACAATGGGACAGATTTATCAAGCCATCTAAAAGTCAGAATAAACTTAGTTGCCCACAGCAACCAATTGTAATTGGTTGCCGTGGGCAACTAAATTTATTCTGACTTTCATTTTACCAGTGTTCATGAATATTTTAAAGGAGAGCTGTTGATGGTTGCCTGCGGCACAAGAGATTCTGACTTGTAGACAGCTTGATAAATCTGCCCCAATATACTAATGCATAACTAAACAATACGCAGTATATAAAGAAAAAGTGCTTAGTGCATGATGAAATAAATACCCAAAATGTCTTCATAAACATATGTTAAGTGCCTAATGCATATAAATGGTTATGAAATGAATGCCCAGCTGCATATCATATATATACATCTATATATATAATATATATATATAGACAATACATATATAATACTACATACAATCACCGCCACTTTATTAGGTACACCTGTCCAACTGCTCGTGTAACACTTAATTTCTAATCAGCCATCACATGGCGGCACCAGTGCATTTAGGCATGTAGACATGTCAAGACTCTCCTGCAGTTCAAACCGAGCTCTTATAGGGAGAAAGGTTTGATTGGCCTTTGAACGTGCATGGTTGTTGCCAGAAGGGCTGGTCTGAGTGTTTCAGAAACTTGCTGTCTACTGAGATTTCACGCACAAACCATCTCTAGGGTTTACAGGAATGGTCCAAAAAGAAAAAACTCCAGTGAGCGGCAGCTTCTGTGGGCGAATGCCTTGTTGATGCAGAGATCAGAGGAGAATGGCAGCTGTCGATAGAAAGGCAACAGTGACTCAAATCGCCACCCTTACAACCAGGTAGGCAGAAGAGCATCTCTGAAGCACATTACGTCGAACTTTGAGGCAGATGGGTACAAACATCAGCAGAAGACCACACCGGGTGCCACTCCTTCACTAAGACATAAACTGAGGTACCAATTTTGCACAAGCTCATCGAATTGACAGTAGAGAAGATGTGGAGAAAACGTTGCCTGGTCTAGATTCTCGTTTCTGTCTGCGACATTCGGATGGTAGGGTCAAATTTGGCGTCAACAACATAAGCATGGATCCATGCCTGCCTTGTTCAACGTTTCAAGGCTGTGGTGGGTGGTGTCCATGTGTTGGGGAATATTTCTGGCACTCTTTGGGCCCTTGGTACAATTGACTCTTGCAACGCCACACCTACCTGAGTTTGTTGCTGACCATGTCCATCCTTTATGAACCACAATGTACCCAACTCTGATGGCTACTTTTCAGCAGGAAAGCGCCATGTCCATAAGCTGAATCATTTCAACTGGTTTCTTGAACAACATGACTGATTCACTGTACTCAAATGGCCTCCACAGTCACCAGATCTCAATCCATAAGAGATCTTTGGGATGTTGGTGTGAAGGGAGATTCGCATCAGGGATGCCGCCGCCAATCTCGGCACTGTGTGATGCCATCATGTCAATATGGACAAAATCTCTGAGGAAGCTTCTCAGCACCTTGTTGAATATTAGCCATGCGAAGATTTAGGGCAGTTCTGAAGCTGTGAATTTCCCCACTGTGGCCTAATAAATGATTATCTTTCTTATCTTTAAAAGGGGGTCCAACCCGTTACTAGTATGGTGTCCTATAAAGTGGCCCGTTGAGTGTAATAGATATATATATACATCATATACACCAACAATATACAGCTAAGGACAAGAAGTGCACCGTGTCCATACAAGTTTTAATATATCCAACCGGGCTGCATCACATTAACTCCTCAGAAGCAGCCAGTTTATGCTTAACGGGGTATTCCCCATTCGGCAAATTATGCTATTGCTACATTTATAAAAGTTAGATATTTTCCAATTAATTTCTGTATCAATTCCTCAAAGATTTCTAGATCTCAGCTTGCGAACCCTTCGATAGAACAGCTTCTATGTTTTCTACCATTGCAAGACTCTTTCCATAGTCACACAGTTGTACACTTCGGTTAGTATCACAGAGAGTAACTCGGAGCTGTGGGGTATAACGGCCGGGCACCTGTGTGAACCATGGCAGAGATCTAGAAAAACCTTGGAATTGTTACAGAAAGTATTTGAAAATTATCTAACTTTTTATAATACAAACAATAACATTATTTGTTTGAAATGGGAATATCCTTTAAGAGAGACTCAGTCCCATTTTTTGGATTCTGACTTGTGTCTCTTTATATGGTTATGACTTTTGAAACACTGTTACTTCTCAAAGTGATTCTGAATAGTTTTTCCCTCACATGTGTGCTTCATTTAGTGGTAAATTTTGGCTGATGAGTTTTGTGGTTTTTATAAAAAAAAAAAAGAAAAAATTATACATTTTTTTTTTGATAATGTGCCATTTTCGCATTCAAATTTGCTTCAGACAGATAGATTTATTACTACCTATCAGTTCTGAATAAAATTTCTATTGTCTAGATGGCCAATTTAGTCATTATACGTTCATTTAGCCCTAAACTGTACACATGTCAAAAATAAAAGAGAAACCCACCTTACATTTATTATGCAGCATGTGTCCGCTACTTGTTTTATGTAGCGTGCAGGACGGGAAGACCGCCCTGCAGCTGCCAGGGTTACTTTTTCATTGCCCCTTTTGCCGGCTATAAAATTTTCGGTTTTTTTCGTTTATTGGGGCATGTGATTAACAATTTTTTTTTGTGGGATGAGATGCTTTTTTTTTTTTCGTTTTACGATTTTTGGTTTGGTATCCTATGTTGTGATTAGGAATATTTTTTTTGGGCAGGAGTAAAAAGCAGACTGATTTTTAACTTTTTTTTTTTTTTTCGGTTTCACTGTATGCCTATAATCATGTTCTTTTTTATGGTTCAGTATGAATACGGGGATACCATAGATGAATATTTTTTTTTTTACATTTAACTAATTTGCCAAATACACTTAATGTAGGGGAAAATCTAATTTTTGCATAATTTTTGGGAATTTGCGTATTCCAAGTGGGCATCACATTTTACTTTTTTGGCTATGGAGCTGGTTGATGGCTTGTTTTTTGCAGGACAATGTTTGTATGAGCAACATTATAATTCGGAGTGTAGAATTTTTTTGATCACCACTTTTTTATTGCATTTTTGTGAGAATTCATAGGTAACATCACAATTTTTCGGGATCTTTTTAACGCTTTTTTTGTGTGGGTCACTAATTATTTCCTTTACATGTCTCTTTATAGGGTATGGGGATTATGGGCAGATTTATTGATTTATTACTATTTTTTTTATTTTTAATGGTTCCCATGGAACTGAACAGCAATCTTCTGCTTGTTTCATGATATATTTTGCATACAGACGGTCCACCTACTTAAGACCAACTCGACTTACCTACAACCCCTAGTTTACATACAAACGGAAAACGGGGGAACTATGAACGGAAAGAGGAATTAAAAAGTAGTATTCACGGAACTGAAACAAAAGCCACACACAGAAAAAGAAGTACAAGAAGCACCCAGAAAAAAAGCGAAAGGGAACCGAGGGGGGGAAGTCACTGACGAAAGGCTTAGTTCAACTGGGACGACAGAAGAAAACCTTAAATACAACGAAAGACCGGAGACTAACAGAGAATAAAACACAACCTTGCAAAGGAACTTTGACAAACTTGCAAGGGAGCCGAAACACAATGTTATGAAGAAACTGAGACCTGAATGATCAATAAGGAGTAGTGATACAATAGAAAAAACTGGCAAACTTCAAGAGAAATTATAAATTATATGATGGTCACATGCCCCTCCTGCATCTTATTGTGTAATTTATTGTACTTATCCTAGGCTAATATCACAACTGCACCGTTTATCAAAGGTTGTCTGAATGAATCTTCTTGTTTATTCTGGTTCTTATGACACCCAACATTTTTAAAATCCCATTGTCACAGATCAAATTTCTGGCTGGGATTACATGATAAATATCAGTTCCGACTTACCTCAAATTCAACTTAAGAACAACCTACAGACCCTATCTTGTTGTAAACCCAGGGACTCCCTGTACTGATTGTATTGCAAGAGGTATTAGCAGTTCAGCCTTGCACATGGCATAGTCGGCACTGTAGGGCAGATTTATCAAGGCATCTGAAGTCAATATTTCTATTGCCCATGGCAACTAATCACCGCTCCCTTTAAAATATTCATGAGCATGGTAATGAAAGCTGAGCTGTGATTGGTTGCCATGGCAACTGGAAATATTCCGACTTTCAGCTGCTTGATAATCTGCCCCTGTGGCTTTAAGATGCGTTATAAGCACCATATTTCAGGCAGCGCTTCAGGCAGCTTGGTTCCTTTTGGCACCCAGGTGCATGCCGTAGTCACAATCGGTGCCCCCAAAATGGCGTGGGAGGGGGTGATCATGGTGGAAAACCTCCCAAAAGCATGTAAATGCAGCTGCTCGCAGATTTAACTGGGTTAACACCCGTGAAATCATAGCCCACTCTGACCGCAGTGTTTAAACTGGGGCTTTGTATTATTTTACAGCCGGCAACTCGTGTGTCCTGATGACGGTTCGGCTCAGACCGGTTCAGCATCACAGCTGAATAAAGCTATCCTATAAACCTAATCACCTAAGTTGCAGTCAAAACACTGCCCTCGAAAATCGTGCGCAATGGCACAACTTCCTGTGGTTGCCAGAATGATGTCGGGCTACATCGAATGAACGCAACTGTTGCACATAGCGGGTTGGGACGGCTCGTACAATGACGCAACTTCCGGTTCGGCCACCAAGTAGTTCGCTATAATCAGATGGAACCTAGCCTGACGTAATATCTGGCTGCCAGATAGAGAATTGGCCCCGAAATGGAACAATAGCCACGTTGTAATAGCCGATTGTGACATAACAAGTAATTGACCCATGGCGTCATGTACCCTTCGCTGAGCTCACTCTGAAAGCAAAGAACAAGAGCTAGCAAATAGCATCAACCAGTAGGAAGTTTGTGGCATCATGCATGAAATTGTTTAAAAGATGTGAAAAGGTGACAAGTTTAGCTAATAAAGATAAAAGTGATGTGTTGACAGTAAATAAGCGCAGTGAAATAAGTGCACATTATTGAAAGTGGTGCATAATCAAATATATAACAGGCTATATCATTATCCATAGCTCCAACTGGACCAGTTACTGTACCCGACCACATTAGGATGCTGAAACCCAAACAGCAAAAACAAAACAAACGTAAAAACCAATAAATCCAAATGAGAGAATGGACAATATGACTCTAATTCTAGCTAATAATATTGCAGTGTAAACTGACAACCATCGTACAATAGCTACTTATGCTGTTCGCAATTTTATAATATGGAATGAGGAAATCCACCACTAGGGGCGTATTTTTTGTAACTCACATCCCTATGAGAATGTCCACTGTCCACCTATACGCATTATATAACTGGTCCAAAAAATCAACTGAATTCGGCTATAACTATACCAACCATTTAATAACAGATATACTATCTTACCATAAAAGCGGATTACGTTTGAGACCCCAAACCAAATATCTTACACGAAGGTATGCAAAGACATTTTGTCATTATAAGCCAAGCCAGTCTGTAATTTCATTATCCACTTCATCTCATTCTTTCTAATTCCGAAAACTTTCCACCTCCTGATCAGGAGATTTATCTTACCACATACCAAACTCTTGCCATCTGTTTATTGTGGGTACTCGTGAAAATTCCATGTACTTGACCCCCCCCGCCAGGACAGGTCCGTTGGATTCACTACGCCAGATTGTCTGTCCAATTGATAAATGAACCACTTGAAATGACAGAGGGTTAATAAAGCCTTACTTGGTCGCTTCTCATCACTACCATGTCACAATGTCACAGGGAAAGACCCCCACTTTGGTCCCTTTTGACACCGATATATAAGTTTTAGGATACTGAGGAGTCTAATTGACTTCTTCCACCATATCACCATTGCTTTAACTCTTCTTAGCCACCATTGTGGATGTGGTGCTAGATGGTAACTTAAGTCCGGTCTGACAATAATATCAGCGAGAATCGCTTCACTATCCCTTACACTGGTGAGGTTTGTTCTTCAATATGGTTATGTTCCCCTCCTTTTTGACTCTTTGTTGTTGCTCCCACCATCCATCAGTGGAAATACCTCTTCATGTAAGCAGTGTTTTTAAGGTGCACGCTTACAATCCTCACATGTTTTGCTCCGTATCACATTGCCATAAGGGTGCCAAGAGGTATTTGTCGAAGATCCACATGAGCGGCCAGTCACCAAGTTGCCAGGAGGATCACAATCCAAGGATCTTGTCTTCCCCCATGACTCCAAGGAACGGAGAGGGTGTCATCCTAGATCTTTTCATGCCTCTGGAATGGATAAGGAAATTAAGGGGAAGAAAGTGCCAATGGGCTTGTCGTGGATTGAGCCACTGTTTGGCGATGATGGACGTTCTTTATGATCTGTGAAGATGCAACCGATAAATACGCTCCATCCAGAAGGTAACGCCACTCTTCTAGCAGTTTTATGCCAATAGTTCCCCACGTCTCCCTATGGAGTATTTTCATCTCGTAGAGGAGAAAGTCTTAGAAAAAACGCACTAAGTGCAGCCTTTAGTACCCTTTCTGGGGAGCACTGCTCTTGCTCCTACTGAGGTTGCGTTCAACCTCTATCATGGTATCTCTGTATCTGGCCAATTAGTACGGGTGCCAGAGGCAAAAGGCAGTTTTGTAATTTAAAGAAGGCCTCTCTTCAGAAGTCCTGGTGCCCTCCGTGGTGAGGTGCCAGCGGTAGGGAAGGAGATATAATTGGTGAATTGAGATACTGTGGTAGTAATTTGTGAGCCGATACCTCTGTTGGCACTTAGAACTACTGGAGTAAGCCTATTGAAAGACAGTAGACAAACTAAGCATATCCATCTGGCTACCTCTTTCGTACACTGAATATAGCCAAGACATGGAAACTCTGCGGTGAATAGGCATTCTCAAGTGGCATAAAGGACTTGGGCCTTTAAACTACTGAGGACTTGCTGTACGTGGGATTGTGGGATCAAGGTCCTGAGAGAACACCTAATGTTATCCAGATAAGACCACAACACAGGCATAGTTAGCGAGTCTTCTAAAGATGTCTTAATAAAATTCCTGGAAGACGGCTGGTGCGTACAGAGTACCAACCAGCATCACCAGTACTCAATGTCCATCACGGTATTAAAGCGGTCTGCCACTCATTCTCCCTCGCGGATACGATGAGGTCGTAGGCCTTCAAAGGTCCGTTTGGAGAAGACGTGACTCCACGTAGGCATTCAAACAGCTCAGTGTCAACGACATGGATATGTTATTACTGTGACCTTGTACGACCGGGTCAGTCACTGCATGGACGGAGTGACCTATCCTTTTGGTCACAAAGAGCCTGCACCAAGCCTGATAAGAGACTTATGTTATGGAAACCCCCCCTCTGCAGGTTTCCTTTGATGTAGTCTGACGTTGCTGGTCAGGCTTGGGGTCTTGAACCCCCTGCCCACCGTGGGGAGATTACACTGGAATCTCAGTGGCACCCCGGTCTTCACCAAGCCCCGCCACCAGCGGGATTCTTGCTGCGGCGTGGTGCGTCCACAAGTGCGACAGCCCGTGTGGGCTCCAAGAAACAAGGTTACAAACTCACCGCCAGGCTCGATTTCAGGTACAGGCAGTATAGTCAGGAGGGCTTCACAAAGTCAGGTCCGGGATCAAAAAGCAGAGGTGAGAACGGGACATGGACAGTAATGCAACGCAGGAGCTTTCTCTTGGCTCAATATCTGGTGGGGGTTGATGGTAGCATCCGGGCCTTTAATGGAAAACCCGGAAGTGCCCATGCCAACGTTAGTGCTCTGGCCCTTTTAAAAACTACAAGAGTCCAGCCGGGAGGGGACAGAGTCCTGGTTAGTGCCAAGACGGGCATTGCCCACAGTAGTGGGTTCCGTGGTCCGAAACATTGATCTGAAACATGGACACCCTGACTTCTGCGTTTCTGTCACATAGAGTGGGTCAACCCGCCCCGCAGAGGAGACGTATCCCTGCATAAGATCCACAGGGCAGTCTAAAATGGTGAGGCTTGGCTACTTCTCGAAAAGACGTCACAAAGTCCTAAGGCTGGAAGACCTCCAGAGATTGAGAGCCTCAAAAAACATGACTGTTATACTGGATGATGATCTTCCATACACGATAACTTTGAATCGGACCCCATAAGGATCTCCCCCTTCTTGTAGTGAAGAACGGGTTGCCGGAGCTGCACCACAGTAGAAGACCCAACAGATGAGAAGTGGACATGGTACACATAGATAGACAATTTCTCTTTGTGCAGCACACCATCTGCAAGGACAGAGGCTTGATGCCCGTTACTCGAATCGTCAGAGAGGATTTGGGCCACTTGACAGAGGGATGACCAAAGGCTTCTTTAGGCGAACCACGGGGAGTATGATGCCGGAGACCTGAGTGCATCCACATTCCTCCTGCAAGCCCAGAAGGCCGAAATCTGGAACCAAGCACCTATTCAGAGCTGACAAGACAGGAATATTCCAGGCAGAGAAGGTTTGAGCTTTAATAGTTTGCTTTAGAAATTTATATAGAGGGCAAAGGAGGGTTTCCCCCTTATCAATGGTTGGCAGGATATACTTTTAAGTAGCAGGCGGGTGGAGGACAGGGGCTGCCCCCTGAGTCCTCTGCTTGTATGTGTTTTGCCATTGGCTTGTTTCTGCGCTCACTGCAGTGTTGGTATTTTCGGGGGTGCCGATCCCCCATTCTTGCCTTTGAAGTAAGTTTTCTTATGCGGATGATGTGTGATATCTGAGCCTCATGAGGTGGAGATTTGTCTGCACCCAACAGAAGTTACTTGGAGGCCTCTGGTCTCTGTCAACTTGAACGAGTCAAGCTTTCTGGACCTCGAGTTCTGATCCTGGGTTTTTAATCCTGCCACAATTTGCCAATGCCCTCCACCCATATTAAATCCTTGGGGGCCAATTTGAGTGAATATCATGCCAACTAAATCGACCCGGCTACCCCTACCCCCCCAGTATCTGAGTACAGCTTGAACTGTGGTCAATGGGAAGCTTGGAGACGTCTTACACTTATCAGTACCACCAGAGAACCCTCTACGCTCGTGATCTGTTTGTGCTTTTCTTCCATCTCCATTTACACTTAGAGACGTGTGACCACACTTACATGAAAAGTCTCGGTTCCTCATGGGAAGCGACTTCCTCCTTCCCCCCCCCAAGTTATTTTGATATAGCTTGGTTTCCCCGTTTTTCTATCTTCCCACTGACAAACTTTAGATTCCCCCTCACATTAACTTCCATGTAATGTGTCTTCTGGGATGTCAGAAGGAGTAGAACGATGTAGCTTTCATCTCTGTGTGGTAGGCCGAACTCTGGAAGGGGGTACTGACCTTCTGAACATCCAACATCTAAGGTGAATTTCTCCAGTATCAGGACATTTCTATGTGTCGCCTCTCCATATGGTAATATTGCTGCAGGAACAATTACCTGATATAACAGTGATCTACTAGAGATGAGCGAGCACTAAATGCTCGGTACTCGTTTTCGAGACGAACTTTTTCCCGATGCTCGAGTGCTCGTCTCGAATAACGACCCCATTGAAGTCAATGGGAGACTCGACATTTTTCAAGGGGACCAAGGCTCTGCACGGAAGCTTGGCCAAACACCTGGAACCTCAGAAAAGATGGAACACCACAGGAAATGGACAAACAGGCAGGCAGCATGCATGGATGCCTCTGAGGCTGCTTAACGCCCATTATGCCAAATTATGGGCAACAGCATGGCCATGACAGATTGAAAATGAACTAGATAGCATCTAAAACATCCATAATTGACCCTGACACTATAGGGACGGCAGCACGGCAGGCTAGAGAGTGCTGGCACATACCCAAATGGACTCAGGCTTCAAACAATGGTGGCAGAGAGGAACCAAAGGAGGTGAGCAAGAAGCGCTCAAATAATATCGGTACATGATAAAAGTTTGCCAGTATATTTTGTGGATTACACAGCAGGGTGGCGACAAAGTTAACATGGAAGCCATGAAAACAACCCAAAATTCTGCCTGACACAGCTCGTTTGATAAGGGGACCATGTATGGAGGCAGTGAACTAGTAGTAGATTAAAGGTATTGCAGTTAAAACTATGTTAGTTGGATCTTGGCATGGAGCTGGCGCTCCGCTGCCAGGCGAGCTTTCGCCAATCCAAGCCCCTGTCTCTAGGCTACTCCCCAAACAGCACTTCTAAGAACCTTTTGTATAAGATCAAGTGTAGTAGCGTTCTTATAAGTTTGGGATATGGCGGGTGAGGGGAATGTAAACAGATGCGCAAGAAGCGCTGAAATAATATCGGTAAATGATAAAAGTTTGCCATTATATTTTGGGGATTACACAGCAGGGTGGCGACAAAGTTAACAAGTTTGATGTGGAATGCCCTGTAATAGCTCTTGGGCGGTGTGCCTTTTATCGCCTAGGCTCAGCAGTTTGAGCACAATTATAGTCATGCCATCTAGAAATCTCTATCATCTTTTAAATTTATCTTCTACTCATAATAAGTTATAATTATAATCTTCCTTTATTGTATATATCGCACACAGATTACGCTGCGCTGCTCACTTGTGCCTCGCCAATTAGTCCCCTGTCCACATGGAGGGCTCCACAATCTTATTCAACCTACCATAATGTTTTGAAGAATATAAAGGGAAGGAAACCTGGAAGGACCGCATAAGGAACCCAGATACGATACGCCATGAGGATTTGACAGGAACATGTTGAAACTGGGTTTTTTAAACAGTGGGGACTACCTAGATGGTTGACCTATTGCCATGGACCAATTCATTCACACCTGTTCTGTGGTGTGGTGTGACATATTATACGAGAGAACATGTGGACTCAAGACATGGGAAAGCCTATCCAGTGGCAGTTGTTTGTTCCCCCGTAGATGTGCCCAAGGCAAGAAAGTCTGTGTTTCCAGATGGTAGGGGAGTACGTAAGCCAACTGCTGTAGACCAAATGTAGTGGTTTTGTTTTGCAATCAAGTAGAATACCATCCCTGTGTCCACACCTACATTTTCTTCACCTTGGTTTTAGTTTGTAGTTGGCAGAATAATAAGAGGGCTAGTTTAGTGAAACAAACAATACAGGAGGTAGTGGTGGTGAAACAGGTTTTGGGGGAAAGATGCAACGACACTTGGCAGCCGGGGGATCTCATCCCAACTATTGCTGGCATTGAAGTCTCATCCCGTTATTGGAGGCCTCACACAGTGTGCTACTGGATTGGAGTTGGGAAGAGGGATGATGAAAGTGGGAGCAACCAATGTGATGCTAGAGACTGATCTGGGGCATGGTTTCCAGAATAGCCCATGGCTGCCAACAAGGCCACTGGCACACCCACGCTACACGTGAGTTAATATACTTTGGTACCTGATATTGCAACTGTGCCTACAATTGACTGTGGTGTTATAGTCGATTAATAATAGAACTGTCTACTGTTTATATGCCTAAGCCTGTGTAAATGTAATGCCAACTGTGCCTGCATAGTTGTGAATGTAGAAACTAGTAGTTTTATTCTCATCAGGCTCTGTTGTTGATTGCAATGTTTTATCTCATTTTGCAGATAGAATGGCCTGATCCTATCAATCCACAGGAGAGAAAATGTGGCGCTAACATAAGGGGTGCGCTTGTAACCCAGAAAATTTTTACCAACACACGGTTTGGTATAAAAGCTAATTAGTATTTATACGAATGATTAAATCATCTTTCACGTCCAGCATTCGGGTGAAGTTTTCAGATAAAACACTTCCTCAACTGCAGTTCGAGTTATGATAATCTATCTGATCGAATGTGGTTGCAGACTCAATTGTGGCCGTACTATACAAACCTCTGAGGGAAGCGCTCAATAAACACGAAGCAATATCAGTAACGCTTTCCTCTACACACGTCTATCCAGACATGCAGCACAATTCCATAAACGTAACATATAAAGATTTCAGCATCACCCCAATCGAACACATTCCCGTCTACTCACAGAGATATAACCACCTTATAAACGAGAGATGTATTGGATTTTTAGACTCCAAACCCTCACGCCAGCTGGTCTGAATGAGTAATTAGAAAATATCTTTTATATCCGTATCCCTTACATTTAGCAATTTATTATTATTTATTATTATGTCTCTATTATATTATATTATCATTTTCATCATCCCCTTGCTTATATTACCTCTACCATATGCCTTCATTGTCACTCAATTATTTATTATTTTTATTATTTATTTATATCATTAATCATTATGTATATCAATTGATTTTCTGGTTTTAGATTCCATGATCACAACGAATATCTCATTTCCTTAGGTGTTCTCACCCTCCTTTAGCATTGGCCTTACACTGCACTTAGCATTGGCCTTACACGGCCTTTGTGGCGCAGCGCCCTCTGCGCGTGCGCCACTTACCGACAGGGCCCGGCACTAGCCGGGTTCCTTCTGCGACGCGCCACCTCTATGTGCCTTGAGCACCGAGGGCGCATGCGCGGTCACGCTACCCATTTCGCCGGCGCACCGGCATCGTACTGTTTATAGGCAGGGGCGCTGCAGCGCGCGCACATTCTCTACCAGCATACGCTCAACTTTCATCTTGCTGTATGATTATTGGTCTGATGTAAGGGTCACCCCGAAACGCGTAACCCAATGTTTGAAATCCAATTTTAATCATTCAAATAAATACTAATTAGCTTTTATACCAACCGTGTGTTGGTAAAAATTTTCTGGGTTACAAGCGCACCCATTTGTTGCGCCACATTTTCTCTTCTGTGGATACTCCTTGCTTACGGTTCCATGGATACGGTTCTTGTGTGCGCATGGGAAGCTGCTGAGGTAACCCCACGAAGGACTCATCACCAAGGGCAACTAAGACCCTCACATTTATATCTGCAATGGCCAAGTGGCCACCAGGTGAGCCCCTCCTATTACTTACCTGAAAACAAACCTCCCAAACGTTATCACACGAGGCGCCGTCTCTTTGGTTGTCTTTTTTGTTTTCTCTCTCTGATCCTATCAATAAACATGATTGTCACTTCATATGAATTAGGTAATGATTACATGATAACTCTGAAGTGGAGGCTAGAAATGACAGTGTTGTTCCTGTGAATGTACCTACATCTAACTTACAGATAATATCTGTATGCACAATAGTATTGTATAATTAGTGACTGTCTAGAATCAGACAAGTTATTAATGTACCTATAGATGGTGGTATGTCGATATCACCAGCCGTGCCCTGAGATGGAGAGTGTGGTGTGTCCATTTCCTCTGCAACCAGTAGCCAGACTGTCCCAAAACTCACTAGTCTTTGAGTCTGGGACCCTCGGCTGTTTTGGTTATAATGAAAGGGAGAGAACTGACGGCCTGTCACCAGTGGCTGATGTCAGTCCAGATGTATTGTCATTAGCAAAATGTAGATCAGATATAACTGTTCCAGGCGCCCTGTAAACTGCAATGGTGGTCTGTACACACATCATATGGACAGATTAAGGTCATCATGACAGGGATGCATGCACCAGCTTGCAGCAGGTCAGAAGGATGAAAGGTGAAGCCTGTCTAATTTAGTGGCGTCAGAAAAAAGAGGGAGGGACCCACTGACCGGATTCACAGAATCCCAGCAGAGGGAACTACTGAAATCCCTCCTGCTATTCCTATAGGGTGGTCAGGCCAATACCAGTCTGCTAAGGCCCAGGATAAATTAGGGGTCATACCCCATTGGGACTCTCTGTGTACAAATGCCCTGTGGCAAAGAGGATACATCTGACACAATAAAACACAATATTTTTCTATGGAGCTCAAATTAGAGGTTCAAGGAAGATATTGCAGGTCTGTGAGCAATCGACAATCTTGAGAGGAGTATGTTTCTCACTGAGCAAGCAATAGTGGGGATACAGTGGAGGGTGAATAGAAAGACAGGAGGACTGGGTAGGTAGCTGGGTTACTGTAAATAGAGGGTCCAAGAAAAGGAAGGCAAATGTTGTAAGATGTCAGTGTCAGAAATGGCAGCCCTAGCAGATCCGCTCTCCCTAACACCCGGGGAGCACCCCAGCTAGGGGTAGGGGGGATGGTAGTGCAGGAAAACCAAGGCAAGCTAGTGGTTGACGGGGACTCTATAATCGGAGGAGGGATGATAGATAATTTGTCCCCAAGACCGCCTCAACCGAATGGCTTGCTGTCTCCCTGTGTGCCAGCGTTCGGCATGTGGTGGAAAGGGTTGATACTTACTGGGAGCGCTGGGGATGATCCAGTTGTCGTGGTCCATGTTGGAACCAATGACAGAATAGACGGTAGTTTTAAAGAATTAGATTCAAAGCTTAAGGGAAGGACCTCCAGGTAGTATTCTCTGGAATACTACCTGTGCCATGCGCTAAACAGAGAAGACAGCATGGGTGCTCAGGGAGTTAAATGTATAGCCAGATCCTGGTGTAGAGCAGTGGATTTGGGTTATAGAGAGTGACAGAGTATTTAAACTAGGATTGAAGGAGGAGGAAAAAGAAGACAATAAAGGGGTAGACAGGTCAGGGATGGGGCAGCTATGTTGGTGTGTGTGGTGCAGTGGCCAGTGGAATGGGGGGAGTAAGGCAATAGATCAGTAGGAGATCCACAAGTTACAAAACAATAGTGCTGAAAATGTGCCAGTAAAATTCTATAAATCAAATAAATAATTGTGGAAAATAAAAGTGTATTTGACAAATGGCAGAAGTATCGCAGGTAAAATGTGGGAGCTTGAGGCGCTGTGGTATTAGGAGAAATAATTAGATGTTGTCTGGTGTCGAGGAGACATGGCTCGCTGCATCACATAATTGGGGTGTTAATATCTCAGGTTTAACATTGTTCGGAAAAGACGGGGCAAATAGGAGAGGAGGTGGTGTATGTCTGTATGTCAGAAGAGACTTAAAAGCGATGTGTGAATGAGACAGTAGTTTCAGAAAAGTGTGAGAGGCTGAAAATTGTGGGTTGAGATCAAAGCAAGAGAGAGCTTTGAGAAAATTATTTTTGGTGTAATTTATAGACCCCCCCCAATATCTCTAAATGAGGAAATAGAGGGTCACCTATATAAACAGATGGAGGGGCTGCACAGGAGGGGAAAGAAGTGATAAAGGAGACTTTAACTTTACAACTATAAATTGAGGTCAGGACTAGAGATGAGCGAGCACTAAAATGCTCGGGTATCGTTATTCAGACGAACTTTTCCCGATGCCGAGTGCTCGTCCGAATACGAGCCCCATTGAAGTCAATGGGAGACTCGAGCATTTAAGGGGACCAAGGCTCTGCACAGGGAAGCTTGGCCAAACACCTGGAAACCTCAGAAAAGGATGGAAACACCACGGAAATGGACAGGAAACAGCAGGGGCAGCATGCATGGATGCCTCTGAGGCTGCTAAACGCACATTATGCCAAAATTATGGGCAACAGCATGGCCATGACAGAGTGACAGAATGAAGCTAGATAGCATCTAAAACATCCAATATGACCTGACACTATAGGGGACGCATGCAGGGCAGCGGAGCAGGGCAGGCTAGAGAGTGGTCATGGCAACATACCCCAAATGGACTCAGGCTTAAAACCAATGGGTGCGAGAGAGGAACCAAAGGAGGTGAGCAAGAAGCGCTCAAATAATACGGTAAATGATAAAAGTTTGCCTAGTATATTTTGTGGATACACAGCAGGGTGGCGACAAAGTTAACAAGTTTGATGTGGAAGCCATGAAAACAACCCAAAATTCTGCCTGACACAGCTCGTTTGATAAGGGGACCATGTATGGAGGCAGTGAACTAGTAGGCGATTAAAGGTGCTGCAGTTAAAATATGTTAGTTGGATCTTGGGATGGAGCGGCGCTCGCTGCCAGGCGAGTAGCTTTCTCCAATCCAAGCCCCTGTCTCTAGGCTACTCCCCAAACAGCACTTCTAAGAACCTTTTGTATAAGATCAAGTGTAGTAGCGTTCTGTTATAGGATATGTTATAGTGTTAACCCTAAAAACGCTTTGATAAATGTTGGTGAGGGGAATGTAAACAGATGCGCAAGAAGCGCTGAAATATATCGGTAAAGATAAAGTTTGCATTATTTGTGGATTACACAGCAGGGTGGCGACAAAGTTAACAGTTGATGTGGAATGCCCTGTAATAGTCTTGGGCGGTGTGCTTTTATCGCCTAGGCTCAGAGTTTGAGACCGCCTGCTGTCGCTTAGCGACGGCATGCTGCTGTGCCTAGAGCACCGACTGAGCGCCATGCCCACGGATGGTAATTGGCGGAGGAGGAGGTGGAGGAGGGTGGGAGGGGAGGAGGAGATAGTAGGCTTGAGACCTGGACCGAGGTAGGCCCCGCAATCCTCGGCGTCGGCAGTATATGACCAGCCCCAGGGTCAGACTCGGTCCCAGCCTCCACCAAGTTAAGTGTAGTAGCATTCTTATAAGTTTGGGATATGGCGGGTGAGGGGAATGTAAACAGATGCGCAAGAAGCGCTGAAATAATATCGGTTAATCATTAAAGTTTGCCAGTATATTTTGTGGATAACACAGCAGGGTGGCGACAAAGTTAACAACTTTGATGTGGAATCCATGAAAACAACCCAAATTTCTGCCTGACACACCTCGTTTGATAAGGGGACGATGTATGGAGGCAGCTATATGGACGACTTTTGGAGGTAGCAATGGAGACAACGTGTGGAGGCTGCTATGGAGACAATTTAATTTGGATAGTGCTGTATGTGGCAGTCCAAAAAAAGTTTCAACACAGAGGAGCAGGTAGGTGGCCCTCCAGAAAAATTGAATAGATTGAGGGCCTGTATGTGGCACTCCCAAAAATTGTTTAAATCAGAGGACCGGGTAGGTGGCCCTCCAGAAAAATTAATGCATAAAGTACTATAGCTAGAGCCATGGGCCTGTCAAAAAATAGACAGTTTCTGCTTTTTAGTGTACAAAGAGGAGGAGAAGGAGGAAAATAGGGAGGAGGAGTGCATAAATATTACGGTTGAGCTTCCTTCACCTGGTGGAGATTGGAAATTATGAGAAACTCAGGCTTTATTCATCTAATAAGCGGCGCATCTGTTTACATTCCCCTCACCCCCCATATCCTAAACTTATAAGAACGCTACTACACTTGATCTTATACAAAAGGTTCTTAGAAGTGCTGTTTGGGGAGTAGCCTAGAGACAGGGGCTTGGATTGGCGAAAGCTCGCCTGGCAGCGGAGCGCCAGCTCCATGCCAAGATCCAACTAACATAGTTTTAACTGCAGCACCTTTAATCTACTACTAGTTCACTGCCTCCATACATGGTCCCCTTATCAAACGAGCTGTGTCAGGCAGAATTTTGGGTTGTTTTCATGGCTTCCATGTTAACTTTGTCGCCACCCTGCTGTTTGGTCCCCTTGAAAAATGCTCGAGTCTCCCATTGACTTCAATGGGGCTCGTTATTCGAGACGAGCACTCGAGCATCGGGAAAAGTTCGTCTCGAATAACGAGTACCCGAGCATTTTAGTGCTCGCTCATCTCTAGTTATTACCCAAAATTTCGAGCATCGGGAAAAGTTCGTCTCGAATAACGAGTACCCGAGCATTTTAGTGCTCGCTCATCTCTAGTTATTACCCATCGTTTAATCAGTTCTGACATTGCTACACCCTGGTGTCAAATTATTCACAGGTGATTTCTGACAAAATATGGGTTTCATTAATAAAGACTGGTGCGTTGTGCTCCATTCTCAATAATCCTGGCACCGGTGCATGACACGCTGGAGCTACTAAGGGGTTCTGGATCCGTAGTAATTCCGGCACACAAATGAAAGCTATGCCAGGTGGTGTAGATATTGGCTATAATCTGTGTCAGGATACTGCCTCGCCCTGCGTGACGTCTAATGTTCAAAAAGTGGGTGAGGGGTGGATATCGGGTCACAATTTCCTGCCAAGAAATTTGGACTTTTCATACTTTGGCGTACAAAGCATAATAAAAGCTTCCTATGTTACAAAATAAGTTCAGGTAATGACAACCACTGCTAAACTATTCGCCAGAATTTTGGGTGCACGCACGATTTTCTACAAGCCACGCCCTTTCTCGTTCGGTCACACCCATTTCCCAGAATGTCACTCCCCTAGTCAGACACAGCGGAAAAGTGCCAAAAAAATAAAAGAGAAAGTACAAATGGAAGATGTATATATCTTAAAATATAACTTTTATTTGTGATATTAAATGGATAAAATAAATAAGGCAAAAATTGTTAAGCAAAAACAGATGGTCAGATAGACCCGCGAGGCACACCGACGCTGTGCGTGCTGATGTTCGAGGAGAAAGAGATGAAGGGCGTCTGCCGTATTTGCAGAGATATTTGCCGTATTACTCCGCGATCGGTGTGTGGTCCTGAAGATTATGTAGATCCTGGGTTGACAAAAGAGCCAATGGGTATCTTCGTCCAGGTGAGTGGTCATAGTACTCAGAGGTGTATACACATGTGGAGATAACCAGGGTAAGGAGACGCACTCATGTGGGTGTGGACGCTGGCGGTGGGCCCTATTAGGCTAGCAGGCTGAGTGAGGAAACCAGTGTCCCTGGATGTCTTTAACCTAGCGGGGCAGCATCCCTAGGTGGCTGCGTCCCGATGGAACCTTCCCCCGTCCCGGCCCTACTGACCATAAATAAGCGGGGAGGGTAGGAGGGGGGGTTTCTATTTTATGACTGCTACTGTGATAGTCACAGCATGTGCCCACAGTAAAAAGGACAAGGCATTGAATTGATAAGAGAAAGTGATTAAGACAGAGTAGGTACGAAGTCCCTTAGTGATTATATGTACATAGTCTTGGTACAAGGTCATGACACCAAGGTACCTATGTGCTGAATGGCAGTAAGGTCAGGTCTTCCCTACATGCCATTTTTTCGCCTTATGGAATACGGACTCATCAGGGTGAAATAGACCTATTGGAAATACAAAAAAAGACACCAGGGTCGTAAGATGGGTGTAAGCAGAAATATCGGTGTAATAAGACCAATAGATCATTGCTACCCTTACTGTTGTATAGGTAAAATGCAGCAATTTAACTGACTTAACCGAACGATAAGGTCAGCGTGGCCTTAATAACAATAAGAGCCAAATTGATCATAGGTAAAGTTATGGGTCTATACTCAAGTTCTAGGGTGCAGGCACAATGGGATCCTCCAACTAGGTGCACAAAGGTGTGAACCCGGGGGGCGTATAGTGATGCTGCTCCCATTGACATATAGTTGCTTGAGCTGCCCCATTGACACACTGGGGAGTCATTTCCTAAGGCGATTCGAGTTTGCCCGACGTGTTACCCGAATTTTCCGATTTGCGCATCAATTTTCCTGTATTGCCCGGGATTTTGGTGACACGCGATGGATTTTTGCCGCATTGGCGCGGTGGCACGAACCGGACATCGGGGCGCTGGCCGAACGAAAACCGACGGATTCGGATAGAACCCGCCGCCATTTTTTTATAAAAAAATGTGTCGCGAAAATTGCCTTTACCTCACCAAGTTTAGGCCGGTTGAATTTCAGGGCATTTCCAGCGACTCGGCGGACTTAGCGCACCAGCGACCATGTCGGTGGTGGACGGCGGAGTGAACCCTTAGTGACATCCCGGGGCCGGGACCCGAATCCGCGCAGAGAACACGTCCGCTGGATCGCGAATGGGCCGGGTAAAAATTCTGCCCCACTGTGTCTGAGCGCTCACCCCTCTGCAGCATCACTATACTGCCCGCGCGTTCACACCTTGGTGCACCTATTACTGGAGGATCCATTGGCCTGAACCTAGACTTAGGTTAAGAACTCCAGAACTTTTACCTATGATCACTGTTGGCTCTTTAGTGTTATTAAGCCACCCTGACCTATCGTTCTGTTATTATGAACAGACTTTCCTCTGGGCACCTAAACTGATCCCTCTTGAAGCTGCTAGTATTAACCTAATACAGTAAGGGTAAGCACTATCATCACAGAGCATCTAAATAAGAACCACCACCTCCTCCCTCCTCGCTCTATTTTAGGGTCAGTAGGCCGAGGACAGGGGGAAGGTTCCAGTCGGGACAGCAGTCCACCTGGGTTTAGAACTATCCAGGACACCTGGGTTCCTCACTCACCCCTGCTAGGGCCTAAATGGGCCCCCCCCGCATCCACCACCCCAATGAGTGGTCCCCTTACCCCCGTTATCTCCACATGTGTAATACACCTAAGTACTTATGACCACTCACCTGGACAATATACCACATTTGGCTCCTTCTGTTCATCCCAGGTCTACATACTCTTCCGTGACTACACACCCGATCGCGGAGTAATAACGTCAACTATCTCGCAAATAGGCAGACGTCCCTTCATATTTTTCCTCGAACATCAGCAACGCGCACCGCTGTCGGTGTGGCCGCGGGCTTTGACCGTCTGTTTTTGCTTAACAATTTTGTGCTATTTATTATCCATTTAATATCACAATAAAAAGCTTATATTTTAAGATCATAACATCTTCCAATTTGACTTTTTCTATTTTTTCTTGGCACTTTTCCGCGTGGTCTGACTAGGGGAGTTACATTCTGTGGGATGGGTGTGACCGAACGAGAAAGGGCGGCTTGTAGAAAATCGTGCGCGTGCACCCAAATTGCGGCGATGTTTAGCAGTGGTTGTCATTACCTGAATAACTTATTTTGTAACATAGGATAGCTTTTATTCCACTGCCTTTGTACGCCAAAGTATGAAGTCCAAATTTCTTGGCCGGAAATGTGACCCGAATTCCACCCCCTCACCACTTTTGAACATTGAGTCACGCCAGGGCGAGGTCAGTTCTGACAACAGATTATAGCAATATCCACCACCTGGCTCGCTTTCATTTTGTGCACGGAATTTACTACGGATCAGACCCCTTAAGCATCCAGGTCGTGTCCATGCAGCACCGGTGCCAGGATTATTGAGAATGAGCACAAAACTGCACCGTCTTTATAATGAAACCCATATTTTGTCAGAAAATCACCATGTGAATAATTTTGACACCAGGGGGTAGCAAATGTCAGAACTGAGTTAAACGATGGTAATATAGAGTGAGCGAGCACTAAAATGCTCGGGTTACTTTATCTCGAGACGAACTTTTCCCGATTGCTCGAACGCTCGTCTCGAATCAACAGCCCCATTGAAGTCAATGGAGACCAGCTTTTTCAAGGGGACCAGGCTCTGCACAGGAGCTTGCCCAACCTGGGACACAGGAAAAGGATTGAAAACACCACGGAAATGGACAGGAAACAGCGGGGCAGCATGCATGGTAGCCTCTGAGGTTCATAATCGCACCATTAATGCCAAATTATGGGCAACAGCAGGCCATCGACAGAGTGACGAAGGAAGCTAGTACATCTAAAACATCATAATTGACGCCTGACACTATAGGGGACGCATGCAGAGGCAGCGCGGCGGCTAGAGAGTGGCATGGCGACATCCCCTAAATGGACTCCAGGCTTCAACCATGGGTGGCAGAGAGGACCAAAGGAGTTGCGCAAGAAGCGTCAATAAGATCGGTACATGATAAAAGTTTGCAGTATATTTTGTGGATTACACAGCAGGGTGGCGAACAAAGTTTAACATGGAAGCCATGAACAACCTAAAAAAAAACCCAAAATTCTGCTGACCAGCTCGTTTGATAAGGGGACCATGTATTAGGCAGTGAACTAGAGTAATTAAGGTGCTTGCAGTAAAACTATGTTAGTTGGATCGTGCATGGAGCTGGCGCTCCGCTCCAGGCGAGCTTTCGCCATCCAAGCCCCTGTCTCTAGGCTACCCCCAACCAGCCTTCTAAGACCCTTTTGTATAAGATCAAGTGTAGTAGCGTTCTTATAAGTTTAGGATATGGCGGGTGAGGGGAATTTAAACATATGTCCGCAAGAAGCGCTGAAATAATATTCGTAAAATGATAAAATTTGTGCCAGTATTTTTGGATTACACAGCAGGGGTGGCGACAAAAGTTAACAAGTTTGTTGTGGGTAAGCCATGAAAACACCCAAAATTCTGCTGACCGCTCGTTTGATAAGGGGACCATTTTGCTTACAGTTCAAGCCAGTAGCTGCCCTGGCTGCCCAGTCTCCTTTCGAATAGTTTTAAAATAATAACCCCTCATCCATAACTTCTGTAACTGCTGCAGCCCCCCTACCCTCCTCTCTTATCTCAGTCTATCGCCCACCCGTGCTCGTAGATCCGCCAGTGATCTTAGATTAACCTCTACACTAGTACGGACCTCCCACTCGCGTCTCCAAGACTCTCTAGAGCTGCACACCATTCTATGGAATGCTCTGCCCGGATCCTCAACTAATACCTAACCTCCAAAGTTTCAAACGTGCTCTAAAACCCATTTCTTTAGGCAAGCCTATACACTCATTAACCTGCAATGAATTTTTACTCTTCTACTAACCCGTCCTGTGTCGTCCTCCCCATCGTTATCCAGCAACCAACAGTCACCAGACTTCTACTATCAGTCCATTCACGCCTGGACCTGGTTATAAGATGAGGCTATGGGTTCCAGAGCGACACCCGCCAATTCCATTTATTATATTTTGTTCTAATTCCCTAAGAAGAATGGCTTGACCATTAAATATTCTTTTTACCATCGTGTTACCCCCCCATCATCTTCATAACCGTAGCTCTGGCGAGCAGGGACCTCACTCCTGTTTGTTTCCATACAAATGTTGTGCTCCTGTTACCTTACATTTGTATTTGTTTTCCTATAAAAAAATTTGTAAGCGTAACGGAATATGATGGCGCTATATAAATACAGATTAGTATTATTATTTGGAGGCAAGTGAACTATTAGTAGATTAAGGTGCGGCAGTCGTAGTATGTTAGTTGGATCTTGGGATGAGCTGCGCTCCGCAGCCAGGCGGCTGTCGCCAATTCCAGCCCCTGTCTCTAGGCTCCTCCCCAAACAGCACTTCTAAAACCTTTTGTATAAAATCAAGTGTAGTAGCGTTCTTATAAGTTTGGGATATGGCGGGGAGGGGAATGTAAACAATGCTAAGACGCGCTGAAATAATATTTGGTAAATGATCAAAGTTTTAGTATATGTTTTTGGATAACACAGCTGGGGTGGCGACAAAGTTAACAACTTGATGTTGAATCCTATGAACACCCCAAATTTCTCCTGACATCACCTCGTTTGATCAGGGACGATGTCTGGAGGCGCTATTAGACGACTTTTGGAGGTAGCAATGGAGACAACGTGTGGAGGCTGCTATGGAAAAAAAAGGAACAATTAATTTGATCGTGCCTGTATGTGGCAGTCCCCACAATTTTTCAACAGAGATTCAGTAGGTGGCCTCCAGAAAAATAGAATAGATGATGCCTGTATGTGGCACTCCCAAAATTGTTAAAAACCGAGGACCGGTCGGTGGCCCTCCAGAAAAATTAAATGCTAAGTACTATGCCTAGAGCCAGTGGGCCCTGTCAAAAATAGCCAGTTTCCCTCTGCTTTCTGTACAAAGAGGAGGAAGAAGGAGGAAAAATGAGGAGGAGAGGTTGGATCATTTTCAGGTTGAGCTTCCTTCACCTGGTGCGAGTGGGAAATTATATAATCCAGGCTTTAGTCGCTTAAAAGCGTCAGCCTGTCATCGCTGTCAGTCAAAAACCCCAGACAGCGGTACGCTTATCTGTGATTATGCCACCACTGCACTGAAACACGCTCGGACAAGACGTCATCGCAAGGGCAGGCAGAACATCCAAGGCGTACAGCGCCAGTTCGTTCCCACTGTCCACTTTGAAACCATAGTTTTTTAGGGATCTGTTTTATCATTTAGGACGATGGTATGGTCATCTTACGTACTCCCTCACCATCTTTTTCTGTAAAGATCCCCTACTCTGCCGAGATCTGGGGACATGTACAGTGTGTGCGGGGTGACATAAGCTGGCAAAATCCTTGGTAAGCGTACCTTGCCAGTGCGGGACAAGCTGGCCTGCTCGCCTACTCTCTCTCCCTCTCCCTCGCTACTTGTCCCGCAGAACTACGCACTCTGAACAGGCATCCTGCGCTAGCGCTGTCAAAGGGAAAATAACTGTTCGCTTGTTGAAACCAGGGCCTGCGGTATTCATGCATTCTCACACTCCTTTCCTCTTCAGGGATGAGAGTGGAAAGATTTTGCTTGTACCGTGGTCCAGGAGAGTGAACACACCATCGGTGCTGGAATAAATTCTTTGAACGCGAGGGTCACGGGATAGGCAGCCTACATGAATCTGCCATAAAGAATGCGCCAGAGTACCAACGGTCAGAATCCATCCCCCTCACTGGCCCTGACTTTCCTTTCTCCTCCTCCAACTCCTCTTTCTTCTGCCCATAACACGCTGAACAGTGAAGGACCTCAACCATGGTCCCCTCTTGTTCTCGCCACATACTCCTCCTCCTCTTCCTCCTCATCCTCCTCCAACCTCCGCCTCCTCCGATATGCGCTGAGAAACAGACCCTAAGGGTTGGGGGGGGGGCCCTTTGGCTATCACAAGGGAATCTTCTTCCCCCCGTCTCTTGTTACATCGCAAGCTTCGCGACTTCATGCTGATCAGAGATTTTTTTTTTTCAACAGGCCAAGCCGCGGGATGGTGAGGCTGATGATGGCGCATCGCCACTGACCATCTGTGTTGACTCCTCAAAGTTACTATCCCTGACGGATATCAGACAATCCACTCCACTCCTCATTGTAGACTTGAGGAGCTTGACTGACCTGACTACCACCAGTTCTGTTGGAAGTTGACCATCTGCAGTCTACAATGGCTCTGGCGCTGCGGTAAACTCTGGATAAACATGGTCCATGTTGACTTCACCACTCGTGGGCACGTCGCACAACAGTCAGTGAGCGTGCAAGTTGAGAAGGGCGCGCTGCGCTTCCCCGGAGAGTGGCAGCATCTGTGCTTGACTTCCTGAATGCCTCAGATGCGGCGCACCTTCGTGGTCAAATCTACAGATTGTGGGTATGTCTTGGAGGAACGCTGAACTATCATATTTTAACACATGGTCCAGCATGGCACTGTGTCCAGTAGGCTGCCGAGTTGCAGAGCCCCCCCACCAGTTACGGCCGTGTTGTCACACCACAACCATGCCTGGCTTCAGGTTCAACGGTGCAGCCACATATCAGTCTGCGCCGTGATGCCCTGTAATAGCTCTTGGCGGTGTGCTTTATCGCCTAGGCTCAGCAGTTTGAGCAACAGCCTGGCTGCGACTTAGCACGCACTGCTGCTGTGCCTATAGCTACCAGACTGAGGCGGGCCGGTGCCACGATGGTAGTTTCGGAGGAGGAGGGAGGAGGGTGGGAGAGAGGAGGCATGTAGGCCTGAACACCTGGACCAGCGGTAGGCCCCGCAATCCTCGCGTCGGCAGTATATGACTAGCCCCAGGTCATACTCGGTCCCAGGCCTCCACCAAGTTAGACCACAATTGCCGTCATCGATATATAGTGGCCCTGCCTCGCACTCGTCCACTTGTCCGTGGTCAGGTGACCTTGGTCAGAACGGCGTTGGTCCGGGCCGGGTGCTGTTGTCTGACACGTGCTGGTGCAGGGCTGGGACGGCACATCGGGTAAAGTAGTGGCGGCTGGGGACCGAATACCGATGGGCGGCCGCCGCCATGAGGTTGCGAAGGCCCGTCTCTACACCTATAGGGCCATCTCCGGCTAAGCATCTGGAGATGCACATTAAGGGCTGGGCGGCGGGTGGGTTTGCACTATATTTGCGTTTCGCTCATCGTCTGGGTATGGGATCTGAACGCGATGTGATTCTGTGGAAGGATCGTGGAGGCGACGTAGGGTTTTTGTGGCAGGGTCCTGGGCAGGGGGCTGACTATCGCTGACACAGTGGAAGGATCCAGTGTGTTCACTGCCGGAGGTGAACGGGCTTGTTGTCCACTGAGTGGGGTTTTTTTAGCAAATCATAATGCCTGCCCGCATACTTGGTGGTAGTTAAGCTAGTAGTGTGGAACCCCTGCTGAGCCTGGTTTGGCAAATGTTGCACACCACGTCCGTCGGTCATCCCGTGTTTCCTTAAAGAACCTCAACTTCTGAAGAATCTGCCTCGCCGCACGAGCCTCGCCACGGGAGCTTCACTAGTTGACACATTTGGCGGTGATGCCCCATCTCTGGCCCTGCCTCGTCGTCTTGGCCCCACCACTGCCTCTTCCAACCTTTCTGGTCGAGACTCTCCTCCTCTCAGAAAGCCACTGTGTTCACGCCTGCCTCTCGAACCCGAGCTTTGGGCGTCACTCCTCAGCCTCCGATCCCTCAGTCTGCTCCCCCCCGGACTTCCTGCCCCTGACAACAACTTCCCCCTGTCCTGACAACCGTGTCCTCCTCATCGTCGGACACCTCTTTACACATTTACACCCTTCACTACGTCAAGAAGGTCATCAGCACCCACAGACTGGTGACTGGTGGAAAACTGGGCATCGGAATTGCTCAGCACAACCGGACAAGTGGTTTGTGACGTGGGAAGGGTTCCAGAAAACAGTTTCCCGAGTAATGCCGGTTCAAATGCCAAATTTTCCTGGGAGGGGCAGACTGGGGGGGAGGAGGCTGAGGTGCAGGAGCTGGAGGAGTGGGCGATTTCGGTGACATGGGTGGACTGCGTGGAAACGACATTCAATCCACGACATCACCTGTTCGCACTGTTCTGCTGCCTCAGACAGTTGCTCTAACCACGAGTCCCAGTACTTCAGACATTAACCTAGGGAGTTTAGCTCTGCGGCGTCCCCTGCTCCCGCATAAGCAGGTGGTGTCTCACCCCGGCCAGTACCACGGCTTCTGACCCTGCAGTACTGGAGCCCACGTCCCCGCCCTCGTCCTCTAACCCTAGCCCCGTGTTAACATTTTTAAATGAAGTTATAGCGTTAATTTTTTTTTTAACTTTTTTTTTTTGTGTTTTTTTTTTTTTTTGTGTTTTTGAGTTTTTAAACCAACCATGCGCTATCCTATTGGCTATGGCTATTTTCTAGCCAGTATGAAAGCACACTACTATTCCCGATGAATTACCTTAGTTTATTAAACAAAATAAACGTAAATAAAAAAGGACAAATGGGCAGACCTGTGCCTAATTGAAATCCAAACCCTACTAAATTTTCCCACTCGGTCTTTGCAATGTATATGTGCGTCACTAAGCGGCAAAACACAGCGGTCGCAAGTCCACTACCATTGCTCCACATTTGCTAGTAGATGCACTTGCAGCAGTACATCCACCAGCCTATCAACCAGAAATCACATAAAACGCTACGTAGGCTTAAGCCTTTTGATTCCTCCTATGGCTTTTTCTAGCCAGTAATGAAAGCACACTACTATGCCAGATGAGATTGACACTGAGTTATTACTCAATAAACGTAAAATAAAAAGGAAAAATGGCAGACTGTGCCTAATTGAAATCCAACCCTACTAAATTTTCCCACTTGGTGTTTGAGGTGGATATGTGTGCCACTAAGAGCTAAACACAACGGTAGCAACGTCCCCCTGCTAAGTCCTCCACAAAATGGTACTAGATGCAAATAAAAAAAAAAAAGTAGAATGCGTTATTGTAGCCCTAAGAAGGGCTGTTGGGTTCTTGGAGAATCACTCTCACTCCCTGCCTAACATAAGCTAATAGAACCCCTAACGCTTTTCCTGACCAGCATCACTCTCTCCCTAAGCGGCAAGCCAGACACAGAATGATCCGAGCAGCGTCGGGCAGCGGCTAGTCTATCATCCGGGTCACTGATCTGCCGCCAACCACTGCTATCGCCGTGTAAGGGTACCACGTCCTGCTGGGTGGAGTGCAGAGTCTCCCTGGCTTGTATATGGCTCGTTTCTGGCCGCCAAAAGCGAAAAAACGGCGGGAGCTGCCATTTTCTCGACGGAAGTGAATTTTGGCGTCCAGCAACGATCAGTTTTCGAGTACTCTAATGCTCGAACGCGCATCAAGCTCGGACGAGCATGTTTCGTCTCTCTAGTAATAACAATTGGTCAGTTATCCATTTTTATGGGGCAATTTTTGGACATAGAACAGGTTTGCTCTCACATACTTTGATAATCTCCCCTAGAGTACTAAGAAAAAAACTCATAAATGTATTTTTCTAGTGGCTAGATCCTTATTAAAAGGGGTTGGCCTCTTTCAATAAATCTTTTCTTTCAGACATGTCTCTTCGTGCACTTGTGTCTTTGCCTCCTTTGAGGGCTGCAGTCTTTCCATGTTCTCAACCATCTGCCCTCACATTACACACAACTGCCGTCTCTGTTTTCTGCTCCAGGACATCCATGTAATGTCACCTTCTCTCCACCTTTTCATTCCTTTCACACTTACAGAGACTGCAGAGGGAGGTGGGGAGGAGCTGGATGAGTCATACTGTGCTGCTGCAGCTCCACCTGTTCTGCAGAGCTCAGAGATGGTAAGCAAGAAGAATAGAGGGTTTGCATCAGAAAAAGTGGGCTCCTGGGCAAAATTAAAGTGGGCTCCAAAATAAAACATTTATGAACAGTCACGTCCTAATGAGGCTTCTTTAGTCGCACAATAATACAGTTTGTAGTTACAACAACCGTAAGTAATAGTAAGCAATCTGTAATATCGGACTTTAGGAGAATTTTTAATAGGCCGAGACAGATTATAGTACGTAGATGAATGATAAAAGATAAATTGAAAGATATATCATATTTTATTTAAAGAATTCATAAAAATATGAAGTATATATATTAATACCTGATACGAATTAATAGATTGATTAATCAATAGAAAAAATAGTTGGATGATAATGGTTATAGACAGAATATATATATAGTGAATAGACAAATTATAGTAGACAGAAAACTGACGGTGGGCCGACTAGAGATTGGATGTTCTTGTTATTGGCCGCACACTTTTTTTAAGGGCCTCTTATGTGCGCTGATTCCTGAGACCTATATATTATGGGTTAAAAAAGGGGTAATACAGTGTGGAGTAAGAGACGATCTTATTACCAGTAGGTGTTTCCTTTAGATGGGAATCATATATTTAGCTGTTAGTGTCCATTAAATGGCCCACACACAATAAACTTAGACCTGGTGCAGTTAGAAAGGCTTTTGCTTTCCGGTTGTAGTTGGGATCTTCACAATGGGTTTGGAAGATATGTGCGTAAGTGCCAACAATAACCCCCAAGTCCTATAAACATTGGCAAGAGAAACAGAAGACTTTCTAGTTCTACACCGACGTATCTGCGCAGGAAAGCTTCTGCAAATGAAAAGTTTCACAGTATATATGTCTGATGTTGTTCATGGGGCAAAACTCAAAGTTTGATATAGGCAAGACATAGAAAAATTTGAGTGTAGAGACCAGAATGGCCCTGGCCATTAGCAATACGAAGACTCCGAAAAAACTTTGGTTTAGCCATGATACTGAGAAAGTATCTGGTAGAAGGGTTGGCGATGCCAGGGTATAGAACGATAGTACATAGGACGTGAATAATTGGAACTTGAAGGAAGTAGAAGCAGGCAGTCTGGTGATTATGAGAGGGCGGGGGAACGGTTGTCCCACTAAGTGACACGATATAGGGCCTAAAGGGGTGACCTGGAACACTGCCCATATAAAGGGTGCATCTTTTGTCCCATCCATTCACAGGTATTGGTCTCCGAGCACGGAGATACCTTAGGAACAATGTTGTTACTATGTGTCGGAGCCATCCGTTCGGTGGAAGATCACACAATGGATCAACTTATCATGGCGGCTCTGGAACACTGATCACTATATATACATTCTTTAATAGAATGTGTATACATTGGCGCGTGTCTGTGGACTCGGTGACAGTTGACCGACACAGATATATCTGATACGCGGGTTTTCCCATAATGTGTTACGTAGTGTAACCTATGCTTATAAACACGAAGATGAGAGGCCTAGGCCTATTCAGTGCGATTGACTGTTGCGAACCAGTCCACAATCACATTCATCCTCGTTTGGTCCTCATCATGCGCTTGAAGGCTCTGACTGCTCGCAAACTCGCGTTATCTAGAATAAACTCAGGAACTAAACACTCAAGCTTCGAACACTAACAATGGAACTATTAAATATGTTCGAGACCTATATTTCATCACGATTATCGCCTAAGTCAAATTCAAGTGATAGGCTGTCGTCATGGTGACCAGCCCCACAATCTCAATGGGCTTGAAGGAGGTGGGGGCACTCCTTGCATGTTGGACAGACTCATCTCTGTCTTTGTACCAGCAAGGGGCGTTCTGCGTGTCTCTTTGAGCTACAAGTAGGAGGAAGTCACTAAGGGTGCTTACCTCTATTGCGACACTAGTAGGTCATATCCATTCTACACTAAAGGCACCGGTGGATCATAGAGTGAGCCCTATGGACAATTGTACAGGTTTAGGCATTGTGCAGCGGAGCTATATGCGTGGGCAATGAGCTATGACGTGTGTCTGCGGTATATTTACCAGCCAACACATGCTGTAGAGCGCACGTAGCTCTAACACTAGTACTAGGACTCGCAAGCGATTGTACACGCTGTGTGAGATTTATCTAGTAATGCCAAACCAGGTGCATACCTAAGTAGAGCATTGCGGCCCGCATTAGCTGGCTCTGGCAGATGTAGTGAGCCACCCTGTTCCCCCGTGCTAGCAATATCTATAAGTAGTTGTATACGTGCACAGGCATGCACTATATTAATCATCTTACAACCATTACTATATAGGCAGCAATGCAATATCTAATACACGGATACACCCCACTGGTTTACATAGCCCATTTACTGCCGGGATACTATACCAGTTGGCCACGCTATCCTCATAGATCAGGGGGGGGCGGGAACCAGGGGAAGGGGGGGGCGGACAGGCGCAGACGGGGACACCAGCGAATAGAGAGCCCACAGAATACACACCACACGGCATGAGTGTGGTTGGAATAATAATGCGGCGCGCAGCAATCAATGGTAAATCATCCCGGGTTATATACCATTCACCTAGCTACACACCTACCTATTCAAGTCACCAGCAGAGACAATCATAAGGGCACGCACAGCCACGTACAGTCGGACCGTGATACATAAGAGGGACGCTGACAGCGGGGGGGGGGGGGGGGCGCGGGGGGGGGGACAAAATAACCAAGAGCGGGGTCCAATCTGCTGGGCGGCGCAGCTGTGCTGGCGCTAGTAAGTAGGCAGCTACCATCGACGGGAGGGGGTAGTTGGGGTCGCATCAGAGATAGCCGGTGACCGTAGTATATATCGGGATCTGCATGCGATCTACCAGGGGAGGAGCAGACTCTCTACAATCTGTGTTGTTAATTGACAGTCAATGCATTTGAATACATATCAACTACGGTATAAATAGTGTCATGAGTCGAGGACTATCTAGTACTAGTGAAGACTACTGTATGCATGGGAGAAGGTTGACACTAGCATGGATATCTGGATGTAACAGAGATCTATAGATGCATTCAGTTATCAATTAAATCGTTGATAGTACCACATTATCATGTTGTACACACGTAGCGGCATCTGATTGGATCGGTAAACTGCTGGGGCTAACGTAACTGTTGCATCCAACAATATTCGATCTCAATGAAACGTCGGTGCTACATATTACAGATTGCCTCCTTTCAAAATTCATTGTCCGTTATTGGATGACTCAGCATGTGTGCTACGTCACTATGAGTCATGCTGGGATCCTATCATCAGCATGCATGGATACTAAAAGATAGTGCACGCATTTCACTCGACCTGCACGGGTTCAGCTAGCAAACTTCAGGTAACCATATACGAAAAAATAGGATGATAAGAGGCCCTACGTCAGTTACCTATTATCTTATGATGCCAATACGTGCAGAGCCCAGCGTTAGAGATTATTGTACATAGACAATAAAAAAAAACTAGGGTGTGCATGATAATAAGACAGAGAACATCACACGGGCATCGAAACGGCGGCACCATCAAGATGAAAACATCATTACATACGTATGGGAAGCCATACACTGTGAAGGGGCATAAAGGGATGGGGGGAAAGGAAGAATAGGGGTGAGGGTAGTATCGTCAATCATTATGTTAATCCCCAGGTCTACGGACGGGCCCGTGCCGTAGCTAGGGGTACGCGTCACAGACTACTGCTGTCTTGTGGCATATCTCAGCATGCTTCGGCCGCGCATTGCGTAATACTTCATCAAAAAAGTCCTCAGCGGGAGGAGAAAAAAGAGGGGGGGGGAATACCCGTCTGGCACATGTGTGTAATCATCGACACGAGGTTGCCCACAGGGGGGACACTGCTCCGCAGAGAATGTAAACGGCGCTACAACAGAACAAAAATACGATGCGACAAAATCATGTATCTCGGAGTATTTCGCTGTAATTAGAACATCATTTTAAAATAGAAATTGAGGTATTAGAGAAGATAGGGAGAAAGCAAGGCCACTGGAGACAGTGAAGGCAAATATATCAGAAGTGATTAAAAGAATTACAGTATCCAAAATACTGTATTAAATCTTACAAAACGGCTGCACAGGCCATGCGTAAAATAAGACTCCTTCACTGGCCCGGAGAGAAAACAGAGTATCGGGGGGATTGTACAAGATTTAAAAGGTGAACATTTGTTAAATGGAATATTAAGAACAAAATCGGGTATAGCCATGATAGTGAGAAGATCACCGTGATCGCGTCATTATCTGAAATTCAAAGAAATATACTCTAGCGAATGTGTATGCCTGTAACAGAGAACATTTGTCACATGGTTTAGCCTATTTAGACTGATGACAATTACTGACATAGTTACAGAATAAGTATTACCACAGAAGGAACGAGAATTATAGTTTTTCTGAGAGAACAATGGTTTTACTATCCAATGAAAATGACAGATGTCGAATGCATCACACAAGTGTGGGTCCCACACGTACCAGGGTCTATACAAATAACAATCCGCCTAAAGGGACTAGCGTCAGTGATATTGGACTGCTGTGTAATAGGGTCGTGCGGACAGTGTTGACTGGCTTACTTACATGGGTAATTGTCTATCACGGGATGAAGAGAATTGGGGAGTCCTGCGATGTAGCTCCAAATGACAACTAATGGGCGCGAAACTCTTTTAGCACCCAGGGTAGGCACTGCTACTCTTCCACTTCCTCAAGCCCCATACAGGACACGTGTAGTTATGAATCCTGTAAATGCATCGTTCGATTAGTGAGGCGCCAGGACTGTAGGACTGTACAGCATTCAAGAAAAATAGCCGGGAAATGCTCGTCGATCGGGATATGGTCACAGAGAAAGATACGGGCATAGGTCCAATGACCTACCAACGCGCACCTTGATCCCCGGGTCCTTCCTTAAGGAAGCGAGCAATAATGTGGAGCGGAACAAAGCAATCTCGAATAGTATGCCACTATGTTAATATGGACACGGAAATAGAAAATCTTATTATGGCCCCTTGTAAAGTGCGTTCTCTATTGAAGAAATCCTGACGTACTACCGTTCTGGCCCCTTCCATTATTTGTTAAGGCAAGGATTTTTGTTTATTTGAACACATAACGAAACTATATCATTTGTATTCCAAATGATCAATAACAAGAGCCAAAAATACTAAAAATGAGGAGAGTGGGTCACACAGGAAGCGTCACATGAAATCGCTAAAGAAACAAAGACAATTAAAAAAAATAGTGCATCTACATTTTTTTTGCCAAGCAATTGGATTTTTTTTCCCAGCTTCCCAGTACATGGAACAGAATATTCAATGGTTTCCCCTGGAAAGTACAATTGTCCGACAGATTACCTATCCCTGTAAACAGCTTGTCATACAGAAATGTCTGGCTTGGGGCAGTCTAGATACTGGAGATGGACGGTTTATATGGAGGGCGGTGGCTACTGGCTGCAACTGGAGTCAGGGGCTTTCTATATACTAGGGGCAAGGCATGCTATATACTGAGGGTCATGGTCTGTCTATATACTGGGGGCATGGACTGGCTATATACTAGGCAGGGGCTGCTGTCTATCTACTAGGGAGCATGGGCTGCTAGCTAATATACTGAGATCAGGGGCTCTGGATATATACCGGGTGCAGGGAGACTTTCTATACACTAGGGGAATTGGTCGGCCTATAAATATGGGGGCAGTGGATGGCTATCTACTAGGGGACAATAGCGGGTTGCCTATATACTTAGGGCATGGGCTGGCTATATACTTGGGGTATGCACGGCAGACTAATCTGTGAGCAGGGCTAACTGGCTATATACTAGGGGGCATAGGCTATATACTGGTGGCAAGGGATGGCTGGCTATATACTAGTTGGCATTGTCTGACTATATACTGGTGAAGGACTGGTTATATACTGAGAGCAGGGCTGCTGCTTTATTACGGGGCAGGGTTTGGCTATATACTGGAGCTGCAGGCTATATACTGGATGCATGGGCCGTCTATATACCGGGGGCAAATGGGCTGGCTGGCCATGTACCTGGGGGCAGGGGCTTCTGGCTCTATACTGGGGACATAGTCTGGCTATTATGGGGGCATGTCTGGCTATATACTGAGTGGCAGGGTCTGCTGGCTATAACTGGATCAGGGGCTGGCTATATATACAGGGCTGGTAGGCTTCTTTTGAGTCACATGGGCTGGGTATATATGAGCAGGGGCTGCCTGTGCTTACTACACTAGGGAGCATGGCTTGCTGGCTATATTCTGGAGGGCAGGGCCTGCTGATATATCTGGGTGCAGGTGCTGGCTATATACTAATGTGATGCAGGGGATAACTGGCTTTATACTAGGGGGCTAGGCTTGCTGGCTTATATACTGGGGGGCAGGGAAGGGCTGACTATTTCTATGGGGCCTGGTCTGGCTATATCTACGGGGCATTGGCTGGCTGGCTGGCTATATGTAGAGGGCCCATAGCTGGCTGCCTATCTAGCTGGAGGGTAGGACTGGCTTATATACTGGGTATGCGCAGGTAGGCATATATACGGCAATACTGGCAGCGTGGTCTAGCTGGTATATACATTGGGGGGCATAGGTATGACTTACTACAGGGTCAGGGGCTGGCAACTTCATAACCAAACTTGATACTGTTCTGCTCACAGTAATCAATATAGAAACCGTGCCCCCCACTAGCTAGTATAGTAATATGGTCCTCATAGAGCCAATTTAGGTACATGGCCCCCACAGTAGCCATATAATAATATGGGCCTCACAGAAGCCCTTCATTATCATGCCACCCAGCATCAATATAGATACAGTGCGCTTCACAGTACCAATATATCACAGTGTTCCCCCACCTTATCAAGGTCATGTGGACCCATATTAGCCAAGTCACAGTGGTCCCAACACAGAAGTCAGGCTTCTCAGTGCTCCCCACATTAGCCATCCCACCCGTTACGTGCCCCCCATACATTAACAAATTTAAATAATTACTTCTTTACCCTCCTCTTCAACCTTCTTTCTTGGAGTTGTAGTGCCTGCGCCATGTTAGGTTTACCATTGCCCTCAGCAGACCTGACCCAGGGGGACCCATCATCATCCATTGCTGCCTGCTCAGCATCTTCTCACAGTTCGCACTTTTCTTTGTTCACTGGAGGTCTGTGAAATGCCGGAGAGCTTTGGCGCAGGGAGCTAACGTTGGATCCAGCCCCGGAGGACGGAGGGTCTGCCCCATGTGCTGACGAAGTTATCCGTGCAGAGCCCTGGGCAGAGAGTTAGACAGCTGGGGGCCCCCTCTCCCTGTGGGCCTAGCACCCTGCTCCCATGTAGTTACACTGGTTGAATGCTCTATATTGTAATCAGCGATCAGAACTCTTAGGGTTTATGTACCCTTAGGAGGGTAAAAAAAAAACATTTAGAAATAAACAACTATTACAATTTCAATTCAGCCACCTATAAACATATTAGGTATCACTATGTCCCAAAATGCCCAAAAATACTGATACAAACAATTATTCCCTGCAGATAACCCAATAACAGAAAAAGTCCAAATGACCGATTGCTACTTTTCCAACATATCTGCCATCTATTGCGCAGGGGGCTGAATATTCCAACCTCTCATGTGGCACGTCACCTCCCTAACCTGCATGTTATAAGGAGGTGACGTCGAACGAGAGGCGTGAAATAATTGACAGCCCGGTACAGACATTGCGACCTGGCACTCTGGGCTGTTTTTCCGAAGTCCTTTTTATGACAGCGACCCCCTGGTTGTCAGGATTATAGAAGACCAGCACCGTATCAAGGAGAAGAGGACTAATAGGTAAGTATCGTAGTTAATTTGCCTAGTTGTAAGATTCCTTAATCCCCCACCTGAGAGGGCAGATGCCTTTTAGGTGGGTAAAACCTTGTGCCCAGGTTGTCTTTAAATATTTAGGATACTTATAGTCTTCCTACTCATACATAAAAGAAAAACATGAAACCTTTGCCATTTCAATTATTAGAATACAAGAGGACACTGGAACATCATTACACTGATGAGACAATTGGGAATGGTTGTTTTATGCAGAGCTAAAATATAATTTGCCTTGGGAACTTTAATGGAATTATCAAGAGAAACTGTAGGCCAAAAAACGCCATCAGTCTCTAGTGTCTTTCAGTCGCCTATTATTTTTTTTGCTGGTTGTATTCCTTACGTGGTCTTATCATACTTTTTGCCGGCTTAGTAATAATAATGACTTCACAATATGGTAGGTCTTCTATCAGGGAGTACAGGGTGTAGACTTATGAACAGCATCAGTATCAGATTGGCGATGTAGATGGTGGGTGAACCTTGTATTACAAAAGTGGCATACGCCTCTTGGTATACACATTATATTAGCTTAAACTACCCACAATAGGAATTTAAAGTAGGACTAGAGTTACTGCAGGAGTAGTTCTAACTGTATAATATAAAGGAAACTGTTTACATTATTGCTCAAATTCCTTTAATGGGTTGGCCACTTTCAATAAATCTCTTCCATTAGCAGGCTTGCATGTATACTTGTAATCTTGTGTCTTTGCCTCCTGTGAAGCTTCCGCATTTCCCTGCTCTCCACAAAGGAACGTATCTATGATACAGCTCCCCATATTCATCATTGCACAGACATGTAACAAAAATCCTACCTGTCACGGGTGCTGCTGCAACCCATGTCCCAGGCGCACCCGTGTTCCTTCTCTTGTGTCCCTCACATCTGTCGCAGGCTCCCTCACCGGTCCGCGCTCCAGCGTTGTCTCCCCCGCAATTTAAGGGCTAGTGCGCCCCTGATTGGGCCTGTCATCCAGCTTTTTTATAAATAGCTGGCCTCTTCCTAGAGCTTCGCTGGATCTTTTTCTCTCATGCCCTATGACAAGCTGTGTTCCTGCTTTGTGCGTTCAGAATGATTTCCCGTTGTGAACCCCGGTTCTGTTCCTGGCCGCCCCTCCAAGCAAAGTCACACCTTGGAGCAAGGTGAAACAAGTCAACTCGCTTTTCGGCAAGCTCTGGTGAAACCGTGATGCCGTGTCCGTGTCAACTACCCTTGATCTACAAGTAAGCTCCGCCCGTGGATCCTGCAAGGTTACGCTTCCCTGGACTGCTGAAATATTCCACCATCATGCCCCAGCATCCAGCAAGATTGCCGTGCAGGTCAGCAACTCGGAAAGTCACCGCCCTGTTGCAGCAATTATTGGCTACTCAGCACGTGTCAAGTTCCTTCGGTCCTACCGGCTATTCTGAGAAGGTTTTCTCTACCTTCCAAGTATGGGTCATAAGGTAACCTGTAAAAGTTGTGTTAATGGCCAATCCCTTTAACTATAACACATGTTTTCCAGGTTTTCAGGAGCCTGTTGTCAAATAAACCCTGAATAGAATTTTCATATGCAGCTCCCATTGCTTAACATGAGGAAGACTTTCTGTATTGTAAAATAAACTAAAATTAACAATATTAAACCTATGTGTATTCTGAAAGCGTACAAAGGACGGACACAATACTTCATTCCACAAAGCAATATTGTAGCCAAACGTGCAACAAGGGAAAAGAGAACACATGTTTTCCAGGTTTTCAGGAGCCTGTTGTCAAATAAACCCTGAATAGAATTTTCATATGCAGCTCCCATTGCTTAACACGAGGAAGACTTTCTGTATTGTAAAATAAACTAAAATTAAAATTAACAATATTAAACCTATGAGTATTCTGAAAGTTTACAAAGGACGGACGCAATACTTAATTCCACAAAGCAATATTGTAGCCAAACGTGCAACAAGGGAAAAGAGATGCATGTACATCATTAAGACAAAAGAATAGGTTATATTTAATCATTGCATTGCCATTTCATTAACTCTCACTATTGAACTATTTTTTTTACTTTGCTTCCCGATTTGTTTTAATTCTCTAGTTGTTTAGATAATTAGATACATTAAGAATTGTTCCCTTAGATGTAAATGTGCTTGTCCCTGCACAGTGATTGAATATGATAATCCCTTTAAATCACTCTTACGTAGCACACTGTGTGTGTCCTGCCATTGACTCAAGCAATGCATTTGTCAATATTATTTGGAATGTGTACCCAAATGACCTACTTAGATGTTCAGTCTGGCAATCAAAACATCATTTATTTTTAACCTGCCTATTCTCATCATTAAGCTTACGCTGGCCGTATGCTAGATAGCTTGATTCTGTTCATTTTGTATTATAGGTTTGTGCTGTGATATACAAACACTTTTACCAATCAATTTTTGTAAGTTAATTTGGTTTTTGTTGTTTTTAAATAAATCTGTCATTGCATCTACTACGTATTCATGTTTGTTATTCTCTGGACTCAGGGCCGGTTTTAGACAAAGTGGGGCCCTCAGCAAAACTAAAAGTGGGGCCCCAAAATAATACTATTTTATGAACAATCACATTCAGTTAAAGGCTCCCTTTAGCCCTGCACAATAGTAACACTTTGTAGTTACATACAGCAGTATGGTAAGTATCTGTAATATGGGGTTGTAGGAGAATGTTATAGGAGATTGGAAGAAGATAGGGAGATTGATGATAGAAAAAAGATATGAAAGATTATATAAATTTATAGTTAGATGATAGATTTATAGATGCATGATAGATAGATAGATAGATAGATAGATAGATAGATAGATAGATAGATAGATAGATAGATGATAGATAGAATGGAAGAGAGATAGAAGAATGATAGATATTTAGATAGGAGATAATTATGACAGATAATAGCAGGGAGATATATAGGTAGATAGAAGATATATAGATAAATACATAGACAAAGAGTTATATAGATAAATGGTTAGATAGACAGATATATAATATATAGATGATAGATCTATCACCGGGGCATTCAATTATTGGGTATTAATTGAGCAATACATCCACTGTCCACAAAAGTCCACATGCAGGGGGCTCCATCAGGATAGAGGGCCCTGGGCAAATCCAAAGTAATAAATGGTCGTGGCACTTCTTAAAAAACAATATATTCTTTATTTCTTAATTTTAAAATTGCAGGGGACATGGCAGAGGTTTTGCCTACCCGTTTTGAGCGTTAGGTGCTCTTAGTCATGCCATGAAACGAAACACGTAGGCAAAACCATTGACAGTTATGCTAATGAGCCTAAGCGGCTAACCTAGCCCCCTGTAACCTGTCTTTACAGGCTGTTACACTGTCTCAGTGAGAGGGTGAGACAGTGTAAAAGCCTGTAAAGCCACTTAGGGTTTGTATCAATATACTACAGTAAAGTGCAAAGTATTACACACTGTAAATATTAGTGTGGAAGCCTTTTAGACCCTGTTAGATCCCATTAGACATCTGAAATAGAACAGACAGGCATCTAGTTGTCCTCTCCAAGTACTTACTGTATCTCTGAAATGCAATTGTGACTGGATCTATGAGTAAGTGCCCCTGGTTTATCATCCTTTTATTCCGTTTATCATTTTGGCAGAGATTTTAATTAATACTAATGAATTACTAATTAATACTGTAAAGACAGTTGAATTGATTGAAAAAATACAGTAAAAATGTCATTTTACAAGACTTAAAATAATTCTTAAAAAACACGTACCCCAAAATAGGGAAACACAAAAGGCCAAACATAGAAAGTTTTTTGCCCAATGCTCCCATTTAAAGGTTAATCAAAGTTAATCCATAAATGTTATTTACCTCAAAATGGTGGCATTTAAAAAAACTCAACTCATCTTAACCACTATTTGTAATTTTTTCAGCCTCACTTTTCAGCCAACACACTACAAATAGTGCTTGGACATCTTAGCCAAACACAGGGTGCAGGGTTTAAGAGGTTAAACAGATTTTTGATGATTTTGTATTTTTTCCATTCCACTAGCTTTGCTATATTGAATGTAAGGTTCTATGTTCTGCAATTAACAGTCTTGACAGTGGACCTAAAGGGACTTTCCCAATTTAGCAAATACAGGCGGCCCCCTACTTAAGAACACTCGACTTACATACGACCCCTAGTTACAAACAGACCTCTGGATATTGGTAATTTACGGTACTTTAGTCCTAGGCTACAATGATCAGCTGTTACAGTTATCAAATGTGTCTGTAATGAAGCTTTAGTGTTAATATTGATTCTTATGACAACACAACATTTTTAAAATCCAATTGTCACAGAGACCAAAAAAGTTCTGTCTGGGATTACAATGATAAAATATACAGTTCCGACTTACATACAAATTCAACTTAAGAACAAACCTACAGACCCTACCTTGTATGTGACCCGGGGACTGCCTGTACATGTAATTGTTTGCATGATAAAAAGTTATTTAAAGTTGCAACATTCTTTCTGTACCAATTCTTTCCATCAAAGCCTCCACAAGTCCCCTAAAATTGTGGGCTTCTTGATAAATGTGCCAAGAACCTACACTATGGTTTTCACATATTTGTTACTTTCTATATGTTTTTTTTATAACAGAAAATTTTGAAGACAAGAGATTGAGCAATGGGAAAAGGGAGATTTTGACTGAAGCAACCATTTCTGCTTGATTTATTAAAGGACCTCTCTTTAATTTTGCTCCACTCCACTCGAGGGATTGTCCACTTACTTAAATACTTAATATTGATCATGATGAAAAGTAATACAATTTTCCAAAAATACTTTCTGTATCAATTCCTAGATCTCTGATTACTGTCATTTAATTTGAAGCTCAATTGTTTACTTTCAGTGAATAGAAATCTGTCCATGGTCTTGTGATGTTACACAGATGTGCGGATTGTTATATCAAAGAGAGTAATCAGAGTAATGTGCGCCTGTGTGACATCACATGACCATGGACAGGTTTTTATTCACTGAAAGTAAACAATTAAGCTTTGAATTAAATGACAGCAAACAGAGATCCAGGAATTGATACAGAAAGTATTTTGGAAAATTGCATTACTTTTCATTATATGATCAATATAAAGTATTTTTTTTGTATTTTTAGAAAACCATGAGGAATTGATACAGAAAGTATTTTGGAAAATTGTATAACTTTTCATAATATAAGCAAAAGCATCTATTTGCTGAAACTAGACAACCCCTTTAACCCCTTACCGACATGTGACGTAATACTACGTTACATGCCGGGTGCGGGTGCATGGAGAGGGCTCACGGGTTGAGCCCTCTCCATAGCGGGTAATTCTTTGCTGCATATTGCAGCAAAGGCTTACCGGTAACACCCGCATGTTTTCCCGCTGTTCGCCGACAGCCCATGCGCTGCCATCTTTCCGAGGATCGTCGCTTCCCGTGACACCATCGGGAACAGTGATCCGTCGCCATGGTAGTCTTGGGTCTTCGGTTAACATTTGTAATGAATGAGGAGTAAAATCCACATATACTGCCATACTGTAGTATGGCAGTAAACGATAGGATCATACAGTCAACTTAGGGTTAATGTACCCTAGGGAGTCTGAAAAATAGTAAAAATAAAAATAAAAAAAGTTAAAAAAGATTATAATAAAAAAACCTAAAAACTCAAATCACCCCCCTTTCCCTAGAACTGATATAAATATAAATAAACAGTAAAAATCATAAACACATTAGGTATCAACGTGTCCGAAAATGCCTGATTTTTAAAATATAGTAACTGTTTTTCACTGCGTTTAACCCCGCAACGGAAAATCGCAACCAATGTCGAAAATGGCACTTTTTTGCCATTTAAAAAAAAAATTTAAAATTCTATAAAAAGTGATCAAAAGATCGCACAGTCCTAAAAATAACATTGTAAACATCATCAAAATCCACAAAAAACTACACCTCCCAAAGCTCTATATGCCAAAGTATAAAAAGACGGCAAAATCCCCAAAAATTTTTAATACAGGAGGTTTTCATTTTTTAAAATGCATGAAAACATTATAAAACCTATACAAATTTGGTCTACCTTTGATTGTACTGACCCAAAGAATAAAGTAGACATGTCATTTGGGGCGCACAGTGAAATCTATAAATTCCAGGCCCACAAGAATACGGCACAAATGCAGTTTTTTTACCAATTTCACTGCATTTGGAATTTTTTTCCAGCTTTCCAGTACACAGCATGGAACATTAACTATCACCATTTTGAAGTGTAATTTGTTACACAGAAAATAAGGCATCACACAGCTCTGTAAATGGACAAATAAAAAAGTTATATATTTTTGAAGGTGGGGAGTGAAAAATGAAAACGCAAAAACGAAAAAGGGCTGCAGCGTTAAGTTGCTCATTCTGTAGGAGTTTTATTTGTAGAAGTGACCTTACCACATCACAAGTACAGGAGAAAATTAGAAGATAACATCTTTGTAGAATCGCATCTTTAAAATGCATGTTTATTACTTAAATATGTGCAATGCAATCCTGACATAAAAGAAACACTGTTATTGCATTTACTTTATCTAACGTATTCTTTGTATTAATAAGAATGTCTGTGCTAAGGTTTAAAGTTTCAGTCCTTTACTTTGCCTCTTCATGTTTAGAAAGTTGACTTCTAAAGAAAAGGAGAATCTGCTCCATCTGATGAGAAATAATTTAAAGATAATAAACATTTATGAACAGATGCTTTCACAATATAGAATAGGGGAGAGCAGCTTGCCTATTGCAGGTATTGTTAATGCAATGTCATACACAGCTGCCTCTAGTGCCGCAGCATCTCCGAGGACCACAGGTGGCTTTACCAGCTGACACTTCATATTAGGTATGGGAATATGAAATGGACATCCAGAGACTCTCGCAACATGAAATGGATGTTAGAAAAAAAAGAAGCATGAAAACATGTTCAAAAAAGAGATATTTTTCTTACATATTGTACTCATGAGGCTCATGTTTTTGCAATGTAGCTCACGTTTATATCACCTGTTCTGTGCCAGTTGTGTTACAGTCATTCTATATATTAAAGAGCCGTTAGCTGATACTATTAATATTACAACCTTATTCAACCTTATTCAACCACAGTTACATCATCCCCTTTATGATACGTAGTGTAAAATGTATTGACAATAGATCAAACCAATTGGATAATTTATAAAAACGGACATTTTTAATTTTATTCTTTGTAAATATGATTTGTGGACAGGATCTGCATCAAAACCTTTGGCATGTTCCAAGACTCCATAAAGGGAACTTGGCAGGCCAATTTGGGACACTAAACACCCTTATAGACCAGTGGTTCAGTGTCCTAAATGACCCTTTAGCTTGTCCTTCTGTGCCCACTACCAAACCAAAAAATACCTTTTATACTTACCTATAGATGGGTCCGATAAGGTGCATCTCTTGTTCTCCCTGCGCCTGTGCAGAAATTCATTGAAACCGGGGCCGTACAATGCAGGTGTTATTGTGCAAGCGCTGTACTCACGGCGCATCAGCATTGAATCCAAGTGTAGTACGCCAAAGCTTAAGCTTTCATCCTGTTTCTGTCACCATCACGAATACTTATTGATTGTGTATTTATTTTGGTATCCAATTTAAATTTATCTAATGCTGCACATTTCCTTCCTTATCTCAGTTTACCAACTACTGTAGCTGTGCCTTTTTTCTACCAATTAATTATGACTAAAATTGCCCTCTTGGCAGAAAGACTTTGCTCAAGCTGCACCAGTTCTCTGGAATTTGCTATCCCTGGCAATCAGTTAAATTTATAAAATTCATGGTTTTAAATACACACATACTATATTTCAATACATTCAATTTCAATTCAATGTTTTATTCTGTTCCCTATGAATTGTAAAGGGCTGCAGAATATGATTTCACTATACAGAAAATATTATTGTACCTTGGTTGCTTTTTTAATGCGCATACGTTTCTGCTATCTTCACTGTTGGTCACAACTAATTATTCACACATGACTTTTACTCCTTTTACCCGAAATTTGGTACTGAGCGTTTACTGTTTATATTTACTACAATGTTGCATTTTCATTTGCATTCAGCTGTTACAAATAAGGCATAATAGACCAAAGTATTTGCTACTTTGCTGTACTCTTTTTTTGTATGCTTTAAAAATCTAATTAAATATAGAAAAATAGAACATTAACCACTGCCTCTAAAAAATTAATTTAATAAATATTCATTTTCCTATTCATCATCACTGCTGCTAGTACTTTCTACTTGTATGGCACCTTTAACCTCTTTCAGTATTATTGAAAGCATGAACTTGAATGACTGGCAAATTGTTCTTTTGTTCATTTTTATAGGCGTTTGCTGTATTTTTGAAATGTGCTGCTGTATTTGTTAAACTAGGGCAAAGTCTTGACTACTACTCTACACACTTATCCCTGAGCAAACAATTCTAAATCACCTGCCAAGTTATGTGACTGCCCCTATGTGATTTTATCACATTAGGTCTCGCTGGTTTATAAATCTTCTAATCACTTTGCCAAATACTTTGAGCAATAACTCTTTTATTGCACAGGGAGATGGAAAAGAAGAAGCAAGCGCCTGATTTCCAGTATTATTAGAAACAATTGTGTTCCATCCTCTTTATGATGTTGATGTGCCCAAGAGCATGATACTTTTTTTTTTTAAGTTGGGATCCAAATGCTGAAAGTGCAGTTTCCATGGGTTGTTTTAATGCATGTATTTATTCATGAACAGTCTTACTTATCCATAACATTTAATAACCTTTGAAAACAAGCCCAGGCTTCAAGCTTACCCAATCCTCCAACCTAATTATTTCAGCAAAAGTACATTGTCTGTTCCAATTAAGATATAATTACACAGTGTACGATATGTTTTTCTTCGAAAACTTCCATGCCTGAATATTAAAAAAAAGGATATTTTCTGCACCTGGAAGGCGGATGGAATAATATCATACAGATCCTTTACTCTGCAAAGAAAGAAATTTACATGTATCTCTTTATATCAGTTCTAGGTTGTTATTATTTTCTGTCTCTTTTATTAAATCAATTTGGACGTCTGCATATATTAATATTTCAGGTCATCACCTTTTGAAGAAAATGCAGTCAAACTTCAAGTGAAAATGAGAGGTTTGTTGATGAAAGTTAATGCACAATGTGTAAAACCTAATTTACTGCAATGTTTTTCATATTTGTGTGTCCTCAAAAAGATGTTCTACGATGTTTTTAAAAAAAAAACCAATATATTATTTGGAGAGCAACATTAACACAGGGGAGCAAAATGAGCGGACATATGCAGTAAGGAATACATAATGCATACAGAATGTACTGTAAAGAATTCTAGTTCAGGAAACTTAGCTAATTTATATAACTGCAAAGTGTTGGATACCTTTAAGTAAAGCAGATTCTTGTGTTCAATATGCTGTGACGTAGCTTAGGTGAGACCACATTATTTGTGTTGAGGTCACAGCTAAATCCTTAGAGCTAATGCTTGTCTCAAAATGGACATAACTGAACAAGTTAAAACTGCCTATGGAAATGGAGGAGCTGGCGCAATTGAAACACAAAATGTGGGGATACATCATTGATTAGACTTGCTTCTTGCTTCTTGACTAAGGCAGACCGGCTATCATGGTTGTCCCACAATGACCTCACAGGGATGATCATCCATTTCAACAAGGCCAGTGCCAGCACTGGGCATACCTGGGAAAGTTTCGGGGTCCAGGGCTGTTGGGGGGGGGGGCACATAAGGCTGAACATAAGGAATCCATGGGTGTGAGGGGAATGTGTGTAATGAATCCATAGAGTGCCAGGGAGGCTTATATAAAATAACCATGAGGGAGCTGTAGATAAAATAACCATGAAGGAGCTGTTTGGTATTATAAACTAGGAAATATTTTAGGGAACAGGAGACTGTTTTTGTTTCTGAATTTTTAATGCTGCCACGTTAGTTCACTGCAAAAAGGCCTACTGTCGCCCAGGGGCTTACTGAAACCTAGTGCCGACCCCGCATTCCAATATGGTAGCATGAATGCTGTTGGCATGTAATTGCTGCAGGCAGCTTTGCCAACTCCTGGTTTGTATGAAGAGGGCTAAGACCCATACTTCCATTGCAGCATGAGAATGAAAGTTAAGGGCCGACTAGTATGTGTATATTATTTATGTCTGTTATAAAATTGTATATAGTATGTTCTGTATAGTTCTATATGTAATGTCTGCATGTATGGGTTTCTCTACCACAGTTTAACAGTATGTTGTTTTACAAGTGTATATATGTTTTATACTGCATGCATGTGTATGGCACATTGGTATTATGCAGGTGTTACTGTCAATCTGTAACGGTACCAACCTCTGTGAAAATAACTATTTAGCTTACTATTTAGCTTACTTTGACATACAGCATGTTTACTTACCTGTCACTACCAAAACAATTTTTTATACTACTATGAAGGTGAAATGTTATTTGCTCTACTAAAAACAATATATACCATTCACCTGCAATTTAAAGTAATGTCCTTAATACTAAATGAAGTCAACCTTAAAAAGAATGTAAGACTTAGCGAAAGCATTATGTGTCCTTTCAACTGTGTCCTTGTACAAATGGTAAGTATGTAGTGTGTAAATACAGTATTTCAACCCTCAGTATGATTGCAGCCCCCTTGACACTGTATTTTCAATATGGTTAGAAGTTAATGTGAGATATTGCAAAATGGTTCTAGAATCTTTATGCCCCTTTTTAATTCACACTATTTGAGACATGTCATAAAAGACTTATATCACTGTATCAGTAATTGTGCAAAAAATGTACTTGGGGGTAATATGGGAATTAACTAAAAAGCATTTCAAACTTAAACCTGATTATCTAGACGTCCAATGATAGATACTAAACCACACTTACTATCCAGCATTATATGCTTAGATTATACTGACTAAGCATCATTTCTTATTTTACACTTTGACTTGCAAGACACTTCATCAAAACTTTGGTGAACTATGTTAAAAGTTAAGCCATACCTGTACACTGGTTTATATACTGAGGTGATTATCTCCTGGTCAAGACATATCTAGTGATCACTTCTCTACACAATGAAGGAACTAACTTGAGCATATTAGTTCCATCTAACAGATAATTTTATAGCCTAGCCAGAACCTGTGTTTTTAATGAGATAACACTTTCACATTCTTTATTATTAAATAATTCACATTAAGTTATATTTAATTCTCATCTGCATATAGGCATCTATTGACCGTCTTTGACAGTTTTTAGGTAGCTACAAGCACTGACATAGTTGCAATTCCTAGTGCATGGCAAGGAGTTGGGACTATTTTCTCCATATAACAACACTAAAGAAAAAGATGGGATACGTACAAAGGACTAACCATAAATGACAAAATGTATTAATTGTAAATACATGATGACACCAGGTGTCCAGACTGCAAATGACAATGTAGAGAAAAAATAGACAATGAAAAATAAATGGCAGAATGATGCCATTTTCCCTACATTGTCATTTGCAGTCTGGACACCTGGTGTCATCATGTACATCTATTTACATATTCCTTAATACTGTCTGTACGTGGGAGGGACTATAGGGCTCATTGGCCCTTGGCAGCCAGCTACACCTCTTGGTGTGTATCTTTTTAAGTGTTTTTATTTTTTCTTGTCCTGTTTACATGTGTGGTTGTTATTTACAATTAATAAATTTTGTCATTTATGGTTAGTCCTTTGTACGTATCCCATCTTTTTCTTTAGTGTTGTTATATGTTGTATTTAGGGATACGTGGACATTATTCTTTAACTAACTTTTCCAGTAGTGCCCGCTCACATTATAGTAGGGACTATTTTCTCCATTATGCCCAACCAAGTGGGTACAGAGAGGTGTGAAGGGGGCCATTCCCAACAGCGGAGCACTACCTATAGCGCCTCACTTATAGTTTGCACCAAGAGCTGGCAAAGGACTATAGCAGATTTCTACACAAAACAGGACATGGCATAGAATTGGCCAACCTTTGCTAGTCTGTTGGATTTCTACACAGGCCTTTGATTAGGTGTTCTTGTCATACTTGCAAGTTATCATGGACCACAGAAACTGTGGTCAGGTTTTCCAGAGTATAATTGACTTTTTATAAATGGGATCTTACTCCAATTTAACTATGTACCCCTTATTCCTGACAATGCTAACTAGAACTAGAAAGGTTTCCACTCCTCCTTTTTAATATACTGTATATCTAGATACCTATCTACATTATTTGCACATCACTTCAAGCTTTAAAGAGCAGATATTGGTGGCAAGGGAGATTAAAGGACATCTACTACCAGGACCAAGCATTGTAAACCAAGCGCATTGACATACTGGTGTGTATCCCCTCTGGCAGGATATACTCTTCTTTTAACTTCTTATGCCCTGTTTTTAAAATTATGCAAATTAGTCTGAGGTGTTAGGTGTTAATGGAGTCTGGACCCCCCAGGTTCATTTGTATAAATCTTAAAACCTTTATTCTTAAAATCAAGGGCATAAGAATCTTAAAGAAAAGCAGATCCTGGCAGAGGGGGCATCATGTTGTAGATGATTCACTTCTGTTTTAGGTAATATGTCTCCTCCATGGCATACTTTGGAGTGAAAATTACAAAATTTCATTCACAGCAATAACATACTAACCAACAAAATGTTTGAGGGTGGCAACAACATAACCTCTCTTTAGAGTTTGAACTCCCAAAACCCTGACTCTAAAGTTATTACTGGGTGATATAGCTAAAATTAAAAATTTCAAATCTTTACCGTATCTTTATCTGATGTCAAGGCAAAATTCCTTGATTCCTATCTTTGAGAAAGGGTCGTCCGACCCGAAACGCGTTAGGAGGATATACTATACATTCCTGTACTTTTGTTTTACCATTCTGGTTTTATCAATAAATTATTTGGAGTTGTAACCAGTGATACATTCGCTGATACTCTCAGTCGGTGGTCAGCGCCCGTAGAATCTAGCCAACCCATCCTTATATAATGTCAAGGCAAAATTGGCTTTCATATTTTTTAGATGCCAAAATAGAACAGAGGGACAATTTTGCTGCCAGTTTTGTATATTCTGGGTAAAAACATGCAATTAAAAGGAACTGGTCACCTAACACATCTCTGTGTTTGTGGTTCAATACTTGAGGACAGGGATTGGCCTTTGAAACTATTTCATATTGCTCATAATCACTTGCTTATTTTAAATTAGGATGAACATTTACAGTCTTTCTAGGACCTGATCAAAAACTTATGTTCATGCAATAGAGGCCTCTTTGAGGAGAGAAAGAAGGGTGCAATTGTTTTTTAACACATAGATAACTTTATAGCTCTTATGCCAAACAAGATGCAAATGGACATAAGAGGAAGTTTTGTATCATGGTATCATAGTAAAATAGGTTAGAAAAAGACATCAGTTCATCAAGTCCAACCTATACATTATATTGCTTTGATCCAGAAGTTGGAAAAACCCCACAAATGCTGGTCTAAAGCAGTGAAAAAATCCTTCTCGGCCCCTAATGTGGCGGTCAGAATAACTCCCTGGATCAACATAAACTACTAACAAAAAGTTTTATTCCCAAACAATGCTATATTTTTCCTCTCCAGAAAGTCATCCAGGCCTCTCTTGAACATGCACATAGAGTTTCATTATAACAACCTCCTGCAGCAAAGATTTCACTGAGACTGCATAGTCTCACTGCTCTTACAGTAAAGAACCCCTGTCTATGGCAATGGTAGAACCACATCTCTTCTAGGCATAGAGGATGCCCCCTTGTCCTGGTCACAGGCCTAGGTATAAGAAGATCTTTGGAGAGATCCTTGTACTGTCCGTTCAGGTATTTGTACATGAGGTCTCCCTTCAGTCGTCTTTTTTCTAAACTGAATAATCCCAAATGTTGTAATCTGTCATTGTATTCTACTACCAAAATAGAACTAAGGGAACATGAGGCTTACCACATCCATTATAAAACATATAAATGTACTGATATCTCATTAAAATGAACAAAATCGACAATATGGATGAGAGCATAGAAGAAAATGGTGCTGGGCAGCAAGACATATAATTAATACAAAGTATAGACAGGTAGTTGTAAGCAAAAGTACAGACCAAAAATATTCATAAAGTGCAAGGTGAAACCCCTGGACAAAGGTCTTTGACCGAAACATGTGTTGGCGCTGCTGCTGGGCAGCGCGGTCCATAGTTTCATCTGAGGTAATACTTGCTTAATGGTTTGCCCGTTCATGGATTGCACTTGCACTTTATGGATATTTTTGATCTGTACTTTTGCTTATAACTACCTGTCTATACTATGTATTAATTATATGTCCCTGCTGCTCAGCACCATTTTCTTCTATGCTGTCATCCCTATTGTCGATTCCGTTCATTTTAATGTGATATCAATAAATGTATATGTTTTATAATGGATGTGGCAAGTCTCATGTTCTATTTTGTAGTTGTATGATATATTTGGGAAGCCACTGCACATTGAGAGCATTCAATTTGCACTATTCTATGCATATGTACAGTACATTCTGGTACTAGTTATTATTGTTTTTTCTTTTTGGTAATTTGTAATGTCATTGTATTCTAGTCCTCCCATTCCCAACTAATTTTTATACACTGGTGCCCAAAACTGTACACAACATGTCTGGTCTGACCAGTGATTTGTATAAGGGCAAAACTATGTCCTTATCATGAGAATCTATTCCTCTGTTCATACATCCCATAATTTTAGCAGCAGATGCCTGTCTTTAATCACTTAAATTGAGTTTACTATCCACCGATATGCCCAAGTCTTTTTCTCCATCAGTTTTACCAAGACTTTTATCATTTAACACATAATTATAATTTTCATTTCTTTGACCCAAGTGCATGATTTTCAATTTATCTACATTAAACCTCATAAACCATTTCTCCACCCATTCCTCCAGTTTCCACAAATCCATCTGTAATGTTATACAATCCTCCTTTGTATTAATTACTTTACAGAGCTTAGTATCATCTGCAATTATAGAAATTCTACTTTTTAATCCCTTTAAGAGGTTATTAATAAAAATATTAAAAAGAAGTGGCCCCAATACTGACCCCTGTGGCACCCCACTGGTAACTTTGACCCTTTGTTTTCTATCACTAAGCCATTTGCTAACCCAAATACACAGATTTTTTCTCCAAGCCCCATCATTCTCATTTTATGTACCAACTTTTTATGCTGCACTGTGTCAAATGCCTTGGGGAACTGCAGATATGCAATATCCACAGCCTCTCTAGGTCCAATTTAGAACTAAACTCAACGTAGAAGCTGATCAGATTAGTCTGATGCTGATGATAAGGTTATGCAGAGTGAGATATTCCAGGATAGTATCTCTAATAAACCCCACAAATATTTTCTCAATAACCAATGTTAGACTCACAGGAATGTAGTTTCCAGGATCATTTTTGACCCTTTTTTAAATATTTGCACCACATTTGCTATGTGCCAGTCCTGTGCAACAGAAACTGTCCTTAATGAATCTTCAAATATTAGAAATAATGATCTGTCTATCACATTACATGTAGTACTCATGCAGTAACCGGGGATGTATGCCATCAGGGCCTGGGGATTTGTCTATTTTAGTGGTGTTAGAAGAACGCTGTATATCTTCCTGCATTAAGCAGCTGACATTCAATGGAGGATTTACATTATTATGTCATTTCTGGACTTTCCTGGTTAAATATAGTTGAGAAGGAGAAATTCAATCGATTGTCCCTTTCCTCATCCGCTCCACCATGACCCCCAAGTATCAAATATTTGGAACCAGGATAAACAACTTGGTCAAGACACTGCAGTAGTTGTTGAATACATTACCACTGGTGGAGCAGTTTGTGAATGTAATGTCTGGGCTGGTTGGATGTTCTGAGATCTACCTTTTGCAAAGTTTTGTGATGAATGTTTCTTTGGCATCCTGATACAGGGCTGTGAGGATTAGGCTCCGTGGGACAATAATATTGTTTTTTCTCACTTTCAGGCTCTATGTAGAGGACTCACAGACTATTAGCAGATTTCCACAGCCAGCGGTTTTAATCAATGCTGCTACTGTATATAAGCCATCTACTTTGATTTGATAGCAAACTTCATCAGGGGGTGTGGATCGGTTTCAATTACAGGGGACGGGGACGGTGTTATCCCGGATACTGGAGCATGTGGATAAGGCCCATGGGTAAGACACCTTTCATAACAACTATATTGATTTAGGCTTAGTTCAGCTTTGTAATGTTAAAATGTGACAGCAACACACTTATAAGGTGTTCCCACATTTAAATATTAACCATCCACTTTGTAACATATTTTCACTTTACATAACCTGTATAGGATGTAGACAGACTTTTATTATGTATGCTCATATGCACCAATGGAGACAACCCCTCTTTCATGTATCACCATCCATGGCCTAATACATAATTAATATGCCATTTTTATATTTTTTCATGAATAAAGATTTAACTTTAATATAAAAGGAGTCATTATCTGTTGCCTTGATGCCCCATAGTGGGGGACACTATTAGTATTATAGTAGTACATTGTTAGAGAGATCAGAGCCCCTAGTGTTCACATCACCCCTTACCTAGAATCTATGGAAATTATTTTTTTTTAAAAACATAAATATATTGGAAATACCCATGTCCCAAAATGCCTGATCTATGAAAATTCGAAACAAAATGATTCCATTCAGTGAACACGAAAAATGGAAAAAGAATGTCCAAATGTCCACAACCCAATAAAAATTTGAATAAAACAATTACAGGTCCCAAAACAGTAAGGGTGACTGGGTTACATGTGTAACTAAATCAACTGTATCCTAAGTACATGATACAACAAACTCGACTTTTATAATGCAGTTTCAAAATCATACATATGTACATTTTTGTAGAACTTTTGTCACGTATGTTATTACACTTAAAATCTACACTAGAAGGGTAAGCAAAGAAAAGTAATCTACCAGAGGCAACATTATATTGGAATTTCTATGCTTGACCCTTTCAGATGTTAATCACAAAAAATAAAGTAGTTTCGATTTTAAAATCCCATGAAGAATATCTCACATTTGTTGACTTCATCTTATTACCACACAGTCAGTAAGCCTTATCTCCCTTTACAAAAAATCTTGATTAGTGGGATTTCAATGTCTAAAATATATCTCCTGTTGACTGCTGTGTAGCTACATATCTGAAAATCCAGACAGATGTAATTGCTTTGATAAGTGTAATTGATGTGGTGTTTGGATCATTCTGTCAATCATGCGCATTTTACCACCTGTAAAGGAAAATCTATGCTTGCACATTATTCAGTGCACATCCTTCTTATTCAAACAGGACATCTGTAGATTTATTTATAACCCCAGGAATAATAATTGCATGATTGGAAACAAATAAGAGAAAAAGAGTCAAGAATTGGTTTAGCTGATGACAAAAGAAACACATTTCTTAAACCCTCACAGAAAACATGCCAGAGGAGAGTTACCAACCAAAAGTGAATTAGAGCCCAAACTTCAGGAGGAAAGTGTCTAGAATAAAATATGGCAGTATTTTGACACACTTTTAAATTAAAGAACAACTGTAAAGTTTTTTCTTCACAAATCAACAGCTCTTGGAATGTAAAACAACATTGTCTAATATCTTTGTTACCTATATCCAGCAGTTTCTTTGCTATGACACTCAGATTAGCTCAGTGCTACAGTGGCTGCTTCCTCTGCCTGCGCTGACAAGCCCTGTGAATCCTTAGTTTATCTGTCCGACCTCTGGTAGGGGAGGGGCTACTTCTTTTTTCTCACATGGGATGAGGTCATGTGACAGAGCTTTATTTGTGTATGTATCAGAGATAGATGCATTCAGGACTGTAGATACAGATTTCTCCTACATAGAATAGCAGAGTACAAGATCTCACTTGTTCCCTATCATTTCCTCCATCCCAGCCTGTGATTCTACAAAACTTTCTCTCTCTCTTTCTGCATCTCATGCTGCTCCCCTTTCCCACCTTGTACTCAGCACTTTGTGTCCTGCACAGAGAAGCTATTAAAAGCCTATACACTTCATGTGACGGTTTAACTTATGATTTCTTCCACTTATCACATGTTCCCCTCCGTGTGATGGAAGCTGCCAGGCTAGTCACGTCCTGTATGTGCATTATGCAGTGTTCAGTGGATTTACTTGTGGATTTAATGCTAAATTACTTTGAGAGAGAACACAAGGCACCACGGGATCTGTGGGCAGATTGAATTGGCCTCAACTTCAGGGCGGGTACAGAAAGAGCTAGGTCTCTGCCCACTTCACCTCTAGTGGGAAAGATTTTTGTCAAATACTTTCAGAACAGAAAATTCCATAGGTTTGGAAATAAAAGGGCAAGCAGCACAATATGGACAATGTTCTGTTTGTTTTTAAAGGGGAAATCAAAAATTTGCTAAAATCAGTACAACTTTACAATTATGCTTTAAAATAATGTTTCAAAGAATCTCAGCTTTCTGGTTACATAATGAAGAGAATAGTTTAAAACTTGAATACCTTTATATATCATGATATATGCATATTAATATCACAATTTTTAATGTTTTGGTAGGCTACATCCTTAAAGGAAATCTACTATCAAAATCCATCATGATAGACCTGGGGCAGTGACTGTGGTAATCTTCTTATATTTGCTATCCATTACCTCATTCCTTATAAAATAAACTTTAAAAAATGTGCTAATTAGCCTAAGGGGCTACCCACAGCTACCCCTTGTGACCTGCCTTTACAGGCTGTTACACTGTCTCACACTCTGACACATCCTGAAGTTCTTCTGAGGATGCCCCTCAATGCTGCAGATTCATGGGCTTTTGATAACAATGGGGAGCGTCCAAAAAAAATTGATGTCTAGTACATCTCTAAAGTCTTGTGTCCTCTTGTGTGCTTCTCTTACAAGGGCAGTCCTAAGACATACCCTCACAGCTACAATGTCCCTATATTGAAAATAGCAAAACATTCCCATACTGAAATTTAGGTGCTGAAAGTAGGTAATTTATGAAAAGGCATTCTCCACTGCTGAAGGGGCATTGAGACTGGCATGCAAAATGTTCTTCTTGATAATGTCGTATTTACAGAAACTAGTCAAGGGTTCTGTTGTGGACAGCCCCATGCAGTGAAACATCCATTGCAGATTACATGGAGTCAAATGTGGGCAGAACTGCATGTGAAGCACAATAGCATGAATGTGATAGCACATACATGTCTTCATAGATTATACAGCTCAAGCACATCTCAGTTCCTGCATGACCTGTGTTTATCATAGCTAGATACAGTATAACAAAGATATCAGAGAGAAATAGAACACAGCTAAGCAGATATATAGATATTAGACAAAAAGACAATATATCTATGAGATAGATTAATAATAGAAGCAATGATATATAGCTAGATGGATAGAGTCGTCACAACAGATAAAATTGTGAAGGTTTAAGAATGACAATAATAGCATATGTTGCAATATCATATTTCAATCATGTCTGCAAACAATGCATCAACAATTGTCTAGAACATGATGACAGATAATGATGGGAGAAAAAACAAATAAACCTATTTTCGTCTTTGTTTCCATGGAAACAGGATCCCAGACATGTTTTGAAATAATTTGCTGCTGCAAAAGCACAAGTATTAGATACAAATACACTACAGACATCTATTTATGTCCCTAATACAATATTTGACATGTATAACTTAACAATGTCATTTCTAACAGGCCACTTAATCTTCCAAAAATAATGGGAAATAACAGGGATATTTGTGCCAGTAGAATGAATGGGATATATCATTTCATTTCTTTTGTGACTGTGTTCCATAGTTACCCATAAAGCACAATCAATGTATCAATCTATTGATCTTTCTTTCTATATATTACTGATCCAAGAAATTACAATGATCTCATTATCTACTTGCAATTGACATGAAATATTTTTTTTACATTATGATTCGAAGAATATTGCAGCATGATGTCACTAGACAGATGTCTTTATTATTCACTACAATCACAATTGCTTTGTGTATTTTATATATTTTGGTGAATTTAAAGTTTTTCTTTAAACCTATTTGCTCATTTATTTGTGTGCTTAAATGTGTGCTTAAATGTGTGCTCTAGCAATAGCCATCACATGCTGAACATGATTGCTATTTCTGCTTATTAATTTTGCCCTCTCCCCCAATTTAACCAGGCCACCACTAGGCAACTATTGCTTTTTAAACTTGCTGTTCACTCTCTTTTGTTTTTGTGTTTTTTATCTCTTGAAGCCAACCCTCTGAGAGAATATAGGAACAAGATTTGTGGGGCTTGGTTTTCCTGCCTGCTCTGGTCAACTCAGTTAAGTGTAGGCATCTCGCAAAAACCTCCTCCCAGGGGCATAACTGTAGAAGTTGTAGTGGTCACAGTTCTGACTGAACTCACAACCCAAGGAGGCTAGATGTTAGATGTTGCTGTATAACATTTTGATTTCACACAATTTAAACATTATAAATCCTACAATCTTTTCTGGGCAATAAGATTCATTTTGAAGGGAAACTGGCAGACAGGTCGAGATCATTAACCTTAATGTAAGCAGCGCTAGGTCAGTATGTAGTTGGGCAGAAACATTGGTTTCAGTATTCTTTGTCTACTACATTCAGACAACATAACCCTGGACATAACTAAAATGTAATCACTTCTAATTGTGCAGCTGGCATACACACAATGAAGGAGATTTATGAAAAGTTGCCTATAGCAACCAATCAGATCTCACCTTTCTTTTTCACATTGTTTCCTTTTCCCACTGTTTATAAAATGAAAGCTGAACTCTAATTGGTTGCCATGATAAACTAGAACAGTTCTGCTCTCAGACAATATTGATAAATGAGGCCCAATATATTGGGGCACATTTACTTACCCGTCCCAATCCCCGAGGTGTGTTGTCGGACAAGGATTCGGAGCTGCCGTGATTCACTAAGATCATGCGTCCACTTTCCTGCATGTGTCGCTTCTCCGCTGAGGTTCACCGGAGTTCACCTTCTTCTTCCCGATGCATCTAAGTGTATGGCTTGCGACACAATTTTGAATGTTAAATACCGCGCTAAGTCAGAATCAGTCGGGTTGTCTGACGGCCGCGCCCCCGATTTGTGTCACATGAAAGTGGGCGTGATTGCGGCAAAATACGATTGTGTGGACCAAAAACCCCAGTTAAATGCAGTGCAAAACGGAAAAAGTCGGGAAAACCGACGAAAATACGGTCTTCGGACCCTTAGTAAATGTGCTCCATAGAGCTGGCCCACTGTATCTAAGCTGCCGTTATCTAAGCATCCATCTTGAAAAAAGCTGAGCTGCCTTCATAGCAAAAATGTATTATTGATATGATATCCCCAAACTACATATACATTTTATAAAATGTGTCTTTGTGCCTGTTCCCCACTTTTTGTTGGAACCCAAGTTCTGAATTAGGATCTAAATGAGCTGCTAAATGGTACTCAAAGTTGCATGGGGTGAAAGCAAAAATTTTGTTATGAAACCTCCAATTCCTTCTCCAACAGCTTTTGGCATTGCTTTCAGATCCAGCCTCATTCCTCTACCCTGTAGTGCTGTGCTTCTCCCGTAGCAGATATTTTGCTAGTTACCCTTATTGGCAGGTCCACTGAATTAAATTAGAACTCCCACCAAAACAAAGTCATAACATGGTTTATTTGAAAGGCACATTATGTACAGTATATTGAAAAGGGGAAATCTACCAGATCCCTATTTTTGCTTTTCTTTCCCCAACTATGCCATGTGACTAGTTGCTATCTATGAACATTACATTCACAATAGTAGAAGGATAGAGAGGGACCTTTATTGCAGGAGAGCTGCTTTATACCACTATACAAATAAAGCTATATACGGTATATATATATATATATATATATATATATATATATATATATATATATATATAGGACTTATTCATTTATTAGTATTTTAAAATAAGTACTAGTATTAAGGGAAGTACTAAATAAGAGGACAAGACATGGCAAAAGAAAGTAATTATTTGTGGCGATGCTTGCAGAGTTAAGCATTCACAGGGATTACTGGCGGCCATGGATAGGCTTTAGTCGGGTTTTTTTTAAAAATTTGTTTTTTTTTATTTAAAAAGGATGAAAAAGCTACTTGTTTCTTTTACAAGAACAGGAGACTAATCGCTGCTTCTCTATGGAGGCAAATACTTCAAAGCCCGGCATATTGGATATCAGGTGGCACAGTATGTACAACACTGACTTTGAACTAGGAAGCTGGTTTTAAATCCTGTTAAGCTCTTTGTGAGTCTTGGAAAGTAATTTTACTTGTGTGTGTCCCACACTGCGAAATCTTTGCGTATTTGATGTGCAAAAACAAATTAAATTAAAAATGTGTGCCCTCAAGTTGGAAAAAATGAGCGAGGAAGATCAAAGAAAGATAGAGGGCTGTGAATACAATACAACAGTCCACTTTCTAACAGGATTATGCAGCAGAAGTTGCTGTTGTCAGTCAAGAAGATGGTAAGATTAATAGGGCTTGCTCTCTACAGCGCTGTGCTATGTTTTAACTTCAACAATCAACTGCTCTTTTGTTACTTGGAAAAGTACAGAGATTAAAAGCCACATTACACATAGACAAGAGAATTGACTCCCTGGTTCAGTAGAATATTAAATAAAACAATAGTAAAAGTAACAAAATATGAGAATTAAGTCATAGAGGTACACCCTAAATGATATAATAATGTTTAATATGGTAATATAATAACAGCTATTTTTTTTAATAACTTAAGGAAAAAACTATCTTTGATGCACACATATACTGTCCTGGTAAAGATGGCTGGCTAGAATAAAAGTTTTAAGAGATCTCATCCCCTGGAATTTTTTGCAAACCCTGGTAGAGACTCTGGTGGATGTAATAATAATTATAATATTATTATCTTAGAATGCAATCTTTTTTTCTCTAATATTTGCAATTTTTGTTGGCACATTTGAATATTTGCGCCAAAATTTGCTAACGGTGCAATTATTTTTTTTTAGTGTTGTTTCTGATATATCTTTAAAATCCAGAGATGAATGTATGAAAAAGGAACAAATTGTGGCTAAAAAGTCTCAAATAAACTCCAGTCCTGATCAGCCGTCAGAAAAACTTTAAAGGGGATTGCCAAAGAGTTTGCAACTTTTGTGCAACTCTTTTATAAAAAGCCCCACACACACAGCTGCCTTATATATCTATATAGACAAGCTTTTTGCTCTAGTTGTACGCCAAAAATTGAATCACAAAACGAGTCAAAAAATAGAATGGATTCTGGATTCACAAGTAGCACCACAATTTTGCACTGAAAAAAAAGAACAATTCGTAAGTGTCGGAAAATCACCAATATTATGGCGCCGTCACTTCATACATAAGGTGGAAAACGGGCAGCAAGAAAAAAAAAATTACTGCCAGTTGTCTGTTTGAAAGTTGGTAATAAATCCTCCCCATAGGTTCTTCTCTACATGTATTCCACTAGGTATAAGTAAAAAACTTTAGTTATCTTATGACAACGGCGCCAGTTAAGGCGTATGATAAATTCAGCATCAATTGTTCCATTTTTCACACATGGTTTGATTCATGTGCATTGCTTACTAAGGAATAGATAACATCAGGACACAGATTTGGCAAGGTCGCTGGTGAAGGCAATGGGGGTCATATATTATTTGTGTAGCAAGGTCCTTTTTTTTGGTAGGCAAACTTTGTGGTTTATTAGACTGCAATCTTTTGATTGTGTCGCAAGGGCTTAGTAAATTGGTGCACGACCGAAAATATCTGAAATTACTCCACATTGAGTAATTTAGAAAATAGAACTTGCTCTTGGTTGGTCTTATTTTTTTTACCAAAAATTGTGTCAAAAAGTGTCGGAAGAACTAGAAGTGCAGGAAATGTGTCAGGATTCACAAGTTGAGCCATAATTAAGCAACAAAAAAAAACTGTGTGAGCATTGGAAAAGAAAGAATGTGTGGCACCTGCACACAATAAATAAGGCTGGACAATGTTGTCCAGGGAGTCCCACCTTTCAGTTTACAAACAGTTTTCTGCCAATGTTGCAAGGTACAAGACTCTTACAAAATTGTTGTGAAGTTCATTTTGACAGGTCACTTGTCAGGACAAGGGAAACCTAAACACTTTTAGCCTAGTACTTTTCAGGTATCATTGCTATGTATATCTCAACAACACAGTGTCCACTTAAAATGAAGACGAAACAAGGTATTCCTACTGTCTTTAGGAAGTATATAAGCACTGTATTGTTGGTTACAACTCAGAGAATATACTGAGATATAATATATTTGTACGCATTAGCCCTCATTATATTTTGCAGGATTATTCAACAGTTTAAAAATGCCTAAATTAAGCGTAAGGGTTTACATTTTTTATTGGTTGCAAACTGAAACACAGTGGCCACAGTTATTAAAGTGTTTGCACCAGTTTTCTGTCTGACTTTGCACTGAAAACAAAGTGCAAACTGCTTGCACATACGTTTATAAAGTGTTTCCATCGGTTTCGTGGTTGCGCTGTGTCCGACAAGACAGAACAAATGTGCACCTAAAGGGGCGTTCCGGTGCACAGTCGGATCATGCACTATAATTCTGTCTGACGTGCGCCACACGTGCACCACAATTCTACAGCATCAACAAAGAGTGCCAAAAAATGGTGCACACTTCCAGAGCAGTGCAAGGGGGGCAGATTCATGAATAAGATGCACCACAATTCATGAATATGTTGCACACTTCACAGCCAAACTACACATAGTTTTTGATAAATGTGGAGCAGTCTGAATCAATCAAATGGATCTGGAGACATTTTCTTCTTTCGTTAGGAAGGGTCACATGTAACCTTTGCAGGACCACCTAACTCACAGCGATATTAGAATTCATTAAAGAAAAGAGCAAATTTGGAGTTCCAGTCAAATGGCTTAACCTTACTGCTTGTCATTTCAATCACAGCAACAAGGAACTGGGCAGCAGGACATATCTGCAAGAACATATCTAATAAGATGAAATTAAAATTTTTATGGCCTCAATCCTTTTCTTATGGAAATTAAAAGAATCCATATGGTTTGCCATATTTCAATATTTTCCAACGTATATTAACAATTCAGTATTCTGATACTATGGTTCCTTAATTAAATGTGTCTTTTTCTTAAAGCACATTTATAATACAGATGACTTTTAATATTCATATACTGTATAGGACAGTGTAAAAGGGGGATCGCAAAGTTCCAGCAAGGTTCCATCTTCAAATGAATTAATATGATGAAAAGCAAAATCTTTGTGCAAATAGAAAAAAGGCTTCAGGCAGAAGCTGAATGGTAAATATTTTATTACAATAATCTCTTTGCCAGATAAAAAAAAGTGTACAGAATGAATTAAATGGCTTTCAAGATTTTCTCTGATGCATTTTATTTCTATTAAACAGGCTAGCCATGCAGGTTAAATGTATGTAATCTATGGAACAAAGAGGTCAGGAGTTATCATATAATCTGGGATGACATAAAAAACATAAATCATTGTAATCCAGGAGGAGCTAAAAAAAGTATTTCTTCATATGGACAGAAGGTCAGCTCTCCAAAATAAATAATTTCTGTCTACATAATATAATGGGGTTGAAATCCTTTCCACAAAAACTTATTCAACAAGTAGGGAGTGCTGTGAGATTTCTATGTATATCATTTCTTCAGATGAAGACATTGTGCATTTAGTCCTTCATTGTTACATGACAACAACATCGGGGCTCTTTAACATTGGGATTATTTTTTCACGTCCGTGAATCAGTGATTTCCACAGATGCCTCACAAAGCAATTGATTTCTATGGGTGTTTTCACATTGACTTGTATTTTCCCTGATCTGTTGTGAAACATGTCCTATTTTTTCCATGAACACGGATCATGGAAGGCGATAGAAGTCTATGGGTCCACAAAAAAACTAATGAAATTGTGATGTTTTCAAAGCAATGTTAAACCTTCAGTGTTTTTGCGGACATGGAAACAAAACGGAAGAAAAACACAACGGAGACAAAATGTAACAGACGCGCAGCTGAGGCTGAGCACCAACGCCAATGTGAAAGAGGCCTTAAAGGGTTGTTTTAAAGGGTTTTCACCCAAACCAAAGCTTGTTTTATATATAAAACATTTACAAATGTTTTTTTTCTTGCTCAAAGATTTCAACTATTTGCTGTTCTGTGCATCTCCTTTCACATTTTATGGAAAGTCAGTAGGTTGAAGGTGGGAAAAAATTACAGTTTACTTATGCCAAAAACTGATGGATCTAGGCAGCTAGTAAGGATTATAGAATTCAATATATTTGGTACATGGAATGTAAGCCATGTGCCCAATTCCTTAAAGTGGTATTCCGGGAATACGAGACAAAAAAATAATGCTATCAAAATTGGAAATAATCAATATTCTATACAAATGATAAAAAAAAGTTAGTTTTTTTCTCTATGATACATAAAGTTTGAAAAAGTAGGTAATTTTACTTCCAAGATGGCTGGCACATTAATGGTCTACTTGTTTATACCTCATTCAGAAGGAACCCAGAACCTTGGCTTCTTCAGGGGTGTCTGGCTACTATCTTTATACTTGGCCAGGTGGTATATTCAGGCACTTCGGGATTTCTATATATGAAGTGTTCTTGCGCTACAATGGACTGCCCATTGATATGGTACTATAATAATAAAAAGGGCCATGTTTGAGAAAGTCACTGCTGTCCATTGACTGATGTTATGTTGTAGAGCTTGTCTGAATAAGGTATATATTAATAGACCATTTATGGCTTAATCCTATGTTATCTTTCATGTAGAGATGCTTGATTGCTGCTTAATCTTGTTTTTAGTGATGCGTGTAGCCCCCAGATATTTTCATGTACATTAGTGGTACCGACCCTTGTTTCTTTATTTCTATAAAAGTGATGCTGACAACCAAGTATTGGTATCCAATATCTGAGGGGGACTATCAGTCTCTCTCTACACTAGGAAAGGAGGACAGTTACTGCTCCACTGGTGCAGGGAGAGAACAATTGTCAGTAATACAGGCAGTCCCCGGGTTACGTACAAGATAGGGTCTGGAGGTTTGTTCTTAAGTTGAATATGTATGTAAGTCGAAACTGTATATTTTATAATTGTAGATCCAGACAACAAAAAATTTGGCCCAAGTGACAATTGGAGTTTAAACATTTTTTGCTGTAGTGGGACCAAAGATTATCAATAAAGCTGCATTACAGACTCCTTACAGCTGATTATTGCAGTCTGGGACTATAGTAAAGCATTCAGAAAGCTTCACCAGAGGTCAGAGGGGTCTGTCTGTAACTATGGGTTGTCTGTAAGTCGGGTGTCCTTAAGTAGGGGACTGCCTGTATTGAAAGTGTGGGCTGAAAAGAGAGCAATAGTTGTGACATGCTGAAGGATCTGCATGGAAATGTGGCATGCTGTCAGTACTGGTGCTAGGGCGATGAATGTCATTGTGGCAAGTGAGAAGGAATATTCCCCTCACATCCTCTGCACTAAAAGAAGAGTAGACACAAAATGAGCAACTCAGCCAAGTTGCTAAATACATATTTACAGTGAGCTCCTGTGCAGCCATATGCGTCAAAGTTCGATTTACTTATTACAATTATTATTATCATTTCAATACTAGCCTTCTACCCACCCAAAACATGCAGGATATCTACAAATGACTTGCTATTAATATTAAAATATTCCCAATGTGTTGGTCATGTTTACTATCCATGAATGGCACAGATGCAAAGAAAGTCTTTTAACCGCTTTGACCCTTACGAACTGTTGGTAGTACTATGTAGAAGGTCAATGAAATATGTGGCATAATTAATATTAATATTTTTGCCACATGCTTTTCCCTAACAACTCAATCCAGATCTATTTTGTTGAAAGTGTCAAAGCAAATAAATGGCAACCCAGTAACAGGGAGCAATTAAGTAATTATTCCTACTATTATCATCATGTTAAGTATATATGTGTATGGATCATTATAAGGGAAAGATTAAGCTAAGACCACATTTCTAGGATGCCCACATGGCAAAATATCATCATTTTTGGACATAAAGGTGTAGTAAATCAATTAGTTGTAAAAGAACATCAAAACACCAATCTTTCTTTATGTCATCACAGGCAGGGGGGCTAGGGTGTATTTTTGGGGAATATTTCTTAGGTGGAAGTTTCCATATAGAAATTGGTCATTCTTTGGGGATCCCTGGTGGATAGATTGATCATGTATTTCTGCCCCTCCAGGCACCAGACTTGTAATGTTACGTAATGTATTAAATTCTTTTTATCTTTTTTGTTTACCGATCTGTTATTTTTGCTTTGAAAGTATATTTCTATTTTACCTTTTTCTATGATAATCACTCTGTTTGTAAGCAATGTACTATTTTATATTACAAATTCAATTTCATAAGATCCTTCTGGTGTTCTAACAATTCCATGAATCTAGAAGAGACATTACCTACACTGATTTCTGTGTGGACCCTTAAAAGTTTGGGTTCTGTCGAATTCAAACTTGGAAATCTGGAATTAGGTTCAGAACTTTGACCTGAACCGAACCCCCAGGACATGTGTGATCGATTGCAAAATATTAACTACTTACCACATGTAAGTGCCACTGCGTATGTGCCATTAGCATCTTTGCTGGTGGCATTTACAATGTTAACATTTAAAATTGTTCTAGGCGTTACTGTCAGTGAGCTGGAACTGAACTTCTTATTAATTTTGCAGTTCGGGTCCACTACTAGTAAGTGTTGTATTGTATTTAGGCTTTTTAATGTTTTCAGATTTTCCTGATTTCTTAGTAGAGAATACAACTATGTTCTACTCACTACATATACTGTTCCTATACAGATCTATATTTTAGTTTCGGCCATATGATTATATTACTTTAATGATTTTTATTATACATCAAATATTGAACACTGCAGTGTTTTCTGCTATGGTTTTCTCCTTAACACATCACTCTGCCTCTACAGTGACTTTGTCAAGTTAACTGCACTATTATCATATTTTGTGAAAGTCTCAAACAATAGACAATATTTTTCTTCTTCTTGTGATAGCTCTATTTATTTTTTTGGAAACCCGTGAAAAGACCATTATGGACTCTTAAACATGCTTCTATCTTGTCAATCAATCCAATAGCAATTACATTAGAGGCCACATAGCACTGGCAGAATTCATTAAAAGCAACAGAGCGGTGTGTAAGAGTGCACATTCATTCCAGGTGTCTGTCTCCCATCTTATCTGCATGTAAATGATGACAGAAGCAAGTGACAATATATGGAGTATGTGTGAATTAGAAAAAATATATAGGGGGCCTGTACTGCCTGCAATGGAAATCTGTGCAAGGGTACTGGCAGCGAGGATTTATTGCAGAGCCATGGGAGATCGGCAGCACCTGTCATATACAATTGCTTTTTTTTACAGTTAATGACTTAAGGGCCCTCAGGGTATCACATAAAATTCACTGTTGAAAAACATGACTTTACAACACCTATGTGAACAAAGAAGAAACATTACATGACTGAGATAGTTTAGTCCTATATCATTATTTTTATAGAATCCTTTTTTTATACAGTTAGTATGCTTCTAGATTAGCTGTCCCCGGCCGTGCAAGACCATCCGAGCCCCAACCAAAGAACATTGTCTAAATAAAAAATTCAGAGACTTACCATTCCTGATCCCCCAAAGCAGAAGTTTTCCTTTTATCTCCTCTTCTTTGCAGCATTATGCGCTTCTGAAGCTAGCAGACACGATGTGATGTCATCATTGCGTCTGCTGACTTCAGAGTGGGAACTGCCGAAAAGAAGAGAAGAAACAAGAAGACTCCTGCTGCTAAGTGGAAGCTGTTGGAGGTGAGTATACAAATAAAATATTATATATATATATATATATATATATATATATATATATATAGATGGTCTCAGACTGTCTCTTCAAGTAACTGTCTGTCACTGGCAGTCTCTTTCAGTTATTGTCTGTCACTGCAACTCTTTTTCAGTGACTGTCTGTTGCTGGCAGTCTCATTCCAGTGACTGTCTGTCACCAGCAGTTTCTTTCAGTGACTGTCTGTCGCCAACAGTATCTTTCAGTGACTGTCTATTGCTGGAAGACTCATTTCAGTGACTGTCACCGGCAGTCTCATTTCAGTGACCATCTGTCACTGGCACTCTCATTCCAGTGACTGCGTGTCGCTGGCAGTCTTTTTCAGTGACTGTCTGTTGCTGGCAGTCTTTTTCAGTGACTGTCTCTGTCACTTTGTCTATGGGGAGATATATTGGAAGTGTCTGAGAGCATACCTGTGGCAGAACAGCAACCAATCAGAGCTCAACTTCTAACTGCCACAGCAGCAGCAGACATTGGCTTCTGTATATGGTGGTTAATAAGTAGATTTTGGAAAGCATGGGATGAAAATTTTGGCTCAAAACTTGGTCTATGACATGCCCTGAGTCACAGGAAACAACTGTGCAAAATTTGTTGATTGTAAATGTGACAGTACAATCAGCTTCATATTTATTTAATATACTCCTCAGAGTGTAAAGGAGGTTGGGTGGGTGTTGGGTTGTTAGGGGCATAAATAGGGAGAAACCGCAGATATGGGGACATTATAGGTGTATGATTGAGGGGGAGCTAGAGAAAAAGGGGTATTATAATCTCATCTTTTCTGTAGCCCCCTTCTTATAAAGAAGGACAACAGAAAAAGGGGGTTACAGAAAAAGGTGGCACTATAAAGGGGGGAAATAGAAATGGGAGGGGGCTACGGAATAGGAGCACAATCAAAAGGGAGCTACATAAATGGAGGCACTATAAAGTGGGCTACAGAAATGGCAGGGGCTAAGGATAAATAAGCGCTATAAATGGGAGGGGAATTATAAAGGGGGCTATAGAAAAGGGGAAAGCTGCAGGAAATGGAGCATTTAGATGAGGGGCTGTGAGCAATTGTATGGGTTGGGATAAGTATAGAGTAATTGAGGGGCTCGCAGATGTTTTTCCAGGGACCATGATGGGTGGGTTACATGACCTGGTCCCTAGAGAAATACGAGAAAGTCTTGCACTAGATTTCTCACAGTTTCTAATGTTTGATACTTTACACCTCCTATTAATTGACTTTGTTTACACCAGAAAACTTACAGCAGAATCAGTTTAGGCCCACTGTTCTTTCTCAGTCACTCCCCCTTTGTAATACTAGTCATAAAGGGGTACATTAATCATCAGCTGGTGCTAAGTATGCCAGTGTATGAATCCCGGCAAGAGATGCAGTGATGCAATGTCCAGTACCGCCAGAGCTATTCTAAGCCGGGCCTTGTGTAGAATTGTGCCACAGGCAGGCTCAGGCTATAGGCAATATTCAGATATAGGCAGCAACGGCCAACAACTTTTCACTTCATGGCCTGGGCTCCCCTACCCCTCACTACCCAACTGGCATAGAGGGCTTAGAAGTCTCAAAGTGTTTAAAACCCTTATACAGCATCTACAACTCTCTAAAAACCTTTATAAATGTGGTGTAGACATCTGTTTGGTGCAGATTAAAATCTTTAACCCCGAATTCTGAATAGTCTTTAATGACTGGGGCATTTTTGCCAAATATTTGTACGTAGTTTTAAGGGTCAGAACTTTTTTTTTGCTTGCTACCATAAAAATGTTTGTATTTTTCTGTAGTCAGAAGTTAACAAATGTTAAGGATTATTTTAATGTATAGATTTTTTGAGGGATTAAAGATACAAAAAGTGAAGAAAAGGCTTTTTTGTAACATATAATATGTTTTTAAATGTATAAATTAACTCAAATGACCATTATAAATCAATTCTGTAGTATGTGACACTCTTTTTAATACCTAATATATATAGTCTTGTGCAAATGAGAGGAAAATTTAGTGTTCATAATGTAGCAGGGATTTTTTTACAATTTTATTAGGTCAATTATTAGTCCCCAGTGGGGACCAATGTCTGATCAGAGCTTTACGGCCCACTCCTCAAGCTTCCACAAATCCCTCTGTAATGCTAAACTATCGACCTCAGTATTTATTACTTTATACAGCTTAGTACCATCTGCAAATATTGAAACTTGACTGTTTAAACCCACTACTAGGTCATTAATAAAAATATTAAAAAGAAGTGACCCCAAAAGTGACCCCTGTGGCACTCTCCTGGTAACGTCAACCCAATCTGGGAATGTGCCATTAATGACGACCCTCTGTTTTCTATCAGTAAGTCAATTATTTACCCAAATACACAGATTTTCCCTTTGTCCCAGCAGTCTCATTTTATAAACCAACCTTTTATGTGGCACGGTGTCAAATGCCTTTGAAAAGTCCAGATATACAACATCCACAGCGTCCCCCAGATCTAGTCTGGAACTTACTTCCTTGAAGAAGCCAATCAGATCAGTCTGACAGGACTGATCTCTCATAAACCCATGCTGATACTAGGTTATAAGGTTATGTACAGTGTAGAGTATGGATGACTCAACATGTCACACATCCCTAACGAGTATATAGTAAAGAAAAAAAGGTAGGATGTGTAAAAGGACAACTTAGCAGTATGAGGTAAGAAATATCAATTTATTTATACAAAACACTAAACACTGACATTTAAAAACATTTAAAATGAGCACTCCAAGAGTAAAGTGCTATCCACAGTGCATGACAATAGCATGTCCTGTTCTCCCCCTTCTAGAGATTGTAATGTATCTAGGCTTGGTGTTGATGTGAGAAATAATGTAATCGATGATAGACTATGCATTGGTTGCCAATATGGTCAGGATATAGACAGTTGCCCACAATCAATATGTAAAATGACGCTATAAATAGAACCAGTCAATGCAATGAAGTCTAAATATAAATAAAGAAAGGTTGATATCACCAAGTTGTATGATGGGGGAGATCACGTGATCATCCTACCTTTTTTTCTTTACTATAAGGTTATGTATAGTGAGACACTCAAGGATAGCATCTCTAACAAATCCCTCATATATTTTTTCCACAACAGAAATTAGGCTCAAAGGTCTGCAGTTTCCAGTTTGATCCTTTTTTGTATATTGGTACCACATTTGCTATGCGCCATTCCTGTGGAACATAACCAGTCTTCAGTGAATCTTCAATTATTAAAAATAACGGTCTGTCTATCACAGTACATAGTTCATGTAAAACCCGGGGGTGTATGCCATCTGGACCCGGTGATTTGTCTATCTTACCTCTTCCTGGGTTAATCTATTGACATTCCAAAAATAATTTACATTATTCCTCATTGTGTCTTCTACCAGGGGATTTTCCTGGTTAAAGACAGTTGAGAAGGCGACATTCAGTAGATTGGCCCTTCCTTTCCTCATCTCCTTCCACCATGACCCCCATGTTACTCCCCAGAGGGACCACACTCTCTCTATGACTAGACACTTAATCTTAAGACTCTGGTAACACTCCCCAGAGACCTTAAGACTCACTGGGCTGTACATATTTGCAGCTAGGAAATAAAATCAAAGCTTGTTTTATGCCTCAGTTAATGAGAGGAGAACAAAACAGGTAACTACAAGAATTTAATGAAGTAAGATCATAACTTGTCACCGTGATGCAGGATGTCTTCTTTATGTCGTCAGCTCACATAACAAGTGAAATAGTATATATGTTTTCTAACTGTACTTTAAAGATCTTTTTGTTTTTTTATGAAGAACCTAAACAACATACATATAATCTCCCCTCTGGTGTGGTGAACTTTTATTATGTTCTTGAAAAAAATCTAGTTTTTTTATATATTCATTCTTGAGAGAAACCTTGGCATCCTTACTTAACTATGCCTTTTTATTGGCTGTTACTTTGCACAGTTCCAGGTGTTAAACTTGGCTTGTATTCTGTTTTTTTTCATTTATCTTTTATGTCAAAAAACTTGTGCCAAGACTCCCTGATCTTCAAGTTTATGATCATTGGATCTTCCTGAGTGATGAGCTGGCAACCCGGCCAAGTGCTACTGGGATAACCAGATGATTCATAAGACTTACCCTAGTATAAATCACCTAAGACATGGGCAGGTGTTTTTTCTTTACATATTCCTAACAAAATGCAAAATTGGTCACGTGAGCTTGTAAAAGCTAACTGTACATACAATTTTTTTTTCTGTCCAACCAATAATTATGTGTCCAAAACCACCCACTGATCCAAAAAACTCACTGCAAGTCCTACTGCAACCCAAGTCCTTATCTCCTATCATTTGTATGTGAACTGAACTCGCACAGCAATGATACACAGGCCCCATTGCTAGACATGTAAATGTTCAAGTTCATGAAGTCTAACAATGTTGTTCATGCTGGTTTCTTTGCATGGCAAGAACATTTGGAAAACATAAATTTCAACTGCTCGGCACTATTTGATTCCACAGCAAATTCTGTATTAATACTTGCACCTGTATATTGCACCTGTCATCATCATTCACTCTTTTACTTCAAAAAGTGAATCTTTACCTATAAAAAAGTTACCTTCAAATTTAAAGGAACTGAGAATAGTCACTTTTATAGAATCAAGGAAACATCACTTTAGATGTTACTATCTTGGACTGAATGAGAATCTAGTGTAATTTTAAAGATGAGAATCTCATCTTGCAAAATACAGAATTACAGACAGTAAAAGACATAGAAATTGTATTATTATATGCAACTTTCATTTCCAACTACTGTGCATCTTTACATGCCTGCATCACCAATCATATAGAATTCTCAAATGTTTTGAAAGCTGAAGTCTTTTAAATGACACCAGAACCATGGTTCAGTTGCTATAGAACTCATGATAGGGTCTTCTGGAGTGATTTTGGGACCTCACATAATTCTCACATTACTTTGGAGCCTTTTTTGTAGGTAAATGGACAGGCTCTAACAGAAAAGTTGGGATGCATGAGAGACTTCTCATATTTTATTGAAAAATATTTAATTGTAGAAGCTGGTGTCAGGTTCACTTTATTTGAAGTTCAGGTAGTTGTACACACGTGAGTACATGCATCTTGTTTAGGATTTGTGCCCCTTGTCCTTTTTTCTTTTTCTGCTTTTCAGCCGGTCAGAATTATCTTAAGAGTTTTGCCTTTTTAATGCATCTGAGGCAAGATCTTTTTTGACTTATTGAACAAAAGTCGCAAAAAAGTCCCCAAAATGTCGCAAAACAGCTGTGAGCTATTCCCTATGCATGCCAAGAGCAGGTATGGATTTGTAACTTCCACAACACTGCAGGAAAGTAGACAACAGCAAACTTTGAAGTGATGTTGTCATAGGCACAAAAAAAGTCGCAAAAGTGCACATTTGCCACAAAAAGTCACAAAAAAGATTCAAAAGTGAAACCAACGTAAAGGTACAAACGTCCCATACTGTGGAAAGTTTCCATGTAGAAAGTTTCTATATAGGCAGCCATTCTGTAGCCAAGTCATTGAGATCTATGAAAAAGGTTTCTAGACATTTTTTGGGCAGGGAAGGGGGGAGTAAAATAACATAAGATAGTCAATAGTTAATTCAGAGATGTTGGAGATCACTAGTGTTAGTCTCTGTTATAATCCCTTCCTGTCTTTACAGAATTGGTAAAAATAGATTATCAAAAATGCTTAAAATGTATTTTTAAACTTACTTTTAAAAAAAACTTACTTTCTAGTGGCACATTCCTGTAAAATTGTTAAAACAATTACGTTATTTTACCCGCTCAAAATCTGAGGGAAAATCCATAGAGGTAGATCTACACAATGCAGATTTGTCTATCGCACTTTCTTTGTGAAATTGATGTTGAATTGCAGCAATTCTGACCTGGGTGGCTTTAAACTTAGTCACACAGCTTTGATAATTTGCTCTTCAGTGCCTCAAATTCAGTGCCTTGGCTCTCTACTTTTCTACAGTAAATGTCAATTTCATGGGACGTTTAAAAAGTCTGCTTCTTAAAGACCATGAGAAACTGGAGATTACTCCTTTGAGATTCATAAGTGGTCTCTACAGAAAAGGAAGTGTCAGCCAACTAAGGGACAGTATACATTTTTAAAACTTATTTTTTTAAAAAATGCAAACATCAAACAAATGGAAAAACATGTAAAAATGTTTCAATCATGTGAACATGAAATCTTCTGTTAAACAATAGGTCTTTCATTGACAATGCATTGCCTTTCATTCAAGCTGCAATTTTTCATGATGGTTTTACAGTTCATTTATATTTGTCTGTAAACAATACTATTATCCCTGACCTCATGTCATTGTGAACTTGTCCCTCTCTTTTACACAATGGAAGTTAAATCTACAAGAAAAAAAGGCTAACATGCAATTGGCAAACGTAATTTAGATATATGAGGCCGCATTCATTACTGGAAAAGTGCATACATTCTTAATCATTAAGTCGTATCCTTCTTCATTGGTCACATAGTTTTCTGCTTAAATCAATGTGAGGTTATGTGGGATGGCATCAGGTCACTTTAACAGCAGCTCGATAGTTCTTCCTCAACTCAGCTGCGTGTTTGTGTGTATTGACATCAGATCAGTTAGATTAAGTCTATTTTTAGTCATATTGAAGACAATTTGCCCTTTTCCATTAAACAGTCTTACAATTAGTGCTTAAAGCAGGCTAAAAGTAACTCCCTCTCCATCCAGTTAAAATATAATGAGGCCTTCCATATATTATTATATGATATATGGCTTATAATGCAGAGCTACTCAGTTGTGTTCATGTTGTTGAATAATGCTAATAATACCTTGGTTAAATTTACTTTGCACAATGATCATCAACCGGTAGAAAAAGCAAGTCACCTTTTCATAACATGCTTGTACTGTGGGATTTAGAATATAAATTCAGGGGCATGGGGTTACAATTTTTATTGGAAAGAAAGGAAACACTCCTGGCATAACTAAAGAGAAAGATCTCTCAAAACTGGTGTATAGGAAAATAGGGGGTTGTCCTGGTAGACAATCATATTGTTGTGTTATGCCTAGTAAATATTGGGGGTAATATTTGTTATGCCTAGTAAATATTGGGAGTAATATAATTTCTCATTTTGGTGATTCTTGAATCCCTTTTTTATGAACCACCACAAAGGCCCTACATTAGTCATTAGGATTCAGTTTGTTTAGTGTAAAGTGTTCCTTTTTAAATTTTGAGTGTATGATGAAATATTAATGAAATTAGTGATTTTGGAAAATTGACCACTGTGTACGATGCCTGATGTACCACAATCACATGTGGAAATGGGCATAAGTGTCTGGGAGGAAAGGAGGGGTAGTAGGAGCAAGGCTATGCCTTTATGAGAACAAGAGGGTTCCAGTATGAAGAAGCTAAGTGGGAGGGGGTCCCCCAGAGATAACCCTTCAGCTGATATTGTAAAGGGTGTGAGATGCTGCTAGGATGGAGTCTTCAAATTTGTACCTCAAGCTCTATGGATCTGGTAGATGCCACTACTCAACTAGAGGACCTTTAGCAGATATGGGGTTTCCATGTGCACAAGTCTCATAGCAGGAGCCTCAAAGAAGTAAATTGACTTTGAATATTGTAAAGGGCATAGGTGTGATAAAAAGTTAAATCAAAATACTTCCAGGTTGGTCAATTATGGGGCAATCAGATTTTCTTGAGCTTTTAGCAACGTTTATAACAGAATGGTGGGATACAGCTTGATAACTCCTGACCTCAAGCCTGTATCTTAAAACTTCAACGAGACACATGAACATCTCTCTTCCTCCACCCTTCCGCCATTTCTGGATTCTTCCCTTAATTAACACTTTGTCCAATCATGAAGAACACTTTTGACTAATCAATTAATGATTCTAAAACCTGAACCAAACAGAGAAAGTGTAAAACAATTTGATATACAGCTAAACATTTCTCCCAGGGTGAAGGAAACATTTTATAAAAGTATTTCATGTTTCTCCTATCTTCAAGGAAACCAGAATTTACCACTTGTAGGTTTTTGTTATCTTTGTGTGTAATTTTATTTTGTATCTTCTTATAGGTACTTAACCCACTTTTGAATAAAAACATTTACCTGAATGTTGGTATCTATATGCTCTGGAAATTTATATAAAAAGTTGGGTTAGCAGTGTCACTGCTAGAGAGCTGAGTGTGCATGTCTAGTGAGATAACAAGGAGAGGCAAAATCCAATGTAAGTGGGATACTTATTGGTCACAGAACACAATAGGTGGTGGCAGCGTGTGTGAGGACTGTCTTTTGGTTAGATTTATGTTCAATCTGTGACCTGAATGAAAGGTATGAGCAAGATTGAGCTAGCTAAATAAATCAACCCCTTATGGTAACACCCAAGTCACATGATGAGCTAGCACGTTCATGACAAAGGGAATTTGTTACTGGGGCATATCTTTCAGTAGTTGTAAGAGAGAGATGGCAGGTTCATGCATAGCCACTACAAAATCTCTGTACAAGGAGCCATAAATAGGTTTGCCGTTGTGGCTAATCATGTGGAAATAGCATTAGATGGGGCAAAATGGAGTGTAATTCCCACTGATACCACTGGGAATTTACATTAAACCCGCAAAAATGCACTTACAGCAAAAGGGATTAGATTTCAACAATCCCAAGTCATGTAAAAAAAAAGAAAGCACAATGGGCTTTGTACTGTAAAATATCCACAGACATCTGCACTGACTAGTCGTTTTCAATGAAATAACTGTATATAAATATTAAATAAAGGCAAAACTGTAATATTATGTCATAGAGACTCAAAGTAGGGCTCAAACACAAATACAATTTTAAAAGGCTCCATAAATGGTTGTATGTCAAGTACTTTATGGATCCACTGTGCAACAAGAACCTATATTTATGAAGATCCAGATGATCCTTTTGCTTCTTCTACTCCTTTTGTGTTAAAGATTCAGTTGTCAGATAAAAGATGTATCAATCGCTCCATAGTTGCGGTGTGGAAGACCTGGGCTAGTGGCTCAACTCCATTTCTAATCTGTGAGTCCAGCTTTTGTGAAGTCACCCATACATGATAAGACCAAAGGTTTTCTTCCTCAAGAAAAGGGACATTCCCTATTAAGTGCAGGTATCTGAAGATATTTCATTTTTACTATAAACAAGTTTGTACAGCTTGCTACTGTTTGCTTCTGCGTTTGTTTTCGCACAAAATTATTGGGGTGAGGGTTACCCAGCAGGGCATCAGCGAAGGCTTTATATCCTGTTTTTTTACGGTGTTAGCCATCTAATTACCTGTGCAATTTAGTTTGAATTTGCTTGCTTCAGCTATGATTTTCAGCTCTGATTTTCAATGTTTGGTAGGCGCCCTGCACAGAACCCCAATAAATTTAAAGGGGACCTATCAGCAGAACGGAATGTATAAAGTCATTGAGGCCGAGAGTTTAGTGCTGAAGTGATGCTCTCCCAATTTGCTGTATTTGATGCACTTATGTCCAGGATCAACACTAAAAACACTGAAATCTGATTCTAAGGCAGGGAGAGCCTGACTCCAGCAATAAACACTTTTCCTCTCTTAACTTTATACAACCAGTTTACATCTCACATGTCAGCTGGTTTATGTACGAAATATGATCTGAAAGGTGTTCGGCTGCTTTACAACATACTGGTAGGGGTTTATTAGCTCAATTTCTGCTGACAGGTTCTCTTTAAAGCAGTGGAATGACCATCAGTGAACGTTACATTTCTAACACATTCCATAGGGGCCTTCTGACATGGATATTGAACCATTTCTCTTTTTTTATCAAACAGAACTTATTGGTCAAATTATATACCCCAGGAATTAACCCTTATTTATCCTCCATACTTTACATTTAAAGTAAGTAGTAAGTAAGAAAAGAGTCAGTAAGGACAATCAAGAGCATAGAATTTTATTATCAGGTCTGCATTCCAGAATGAGAAGAAATAAGAAACCTGGAGTTTGGTCTTTAAGAAAAGTTAAAATTAAATGATTTCAAAGTGATTTTTAATTAATTATACATTTCATTTTGTACCAGTCACATTAAAACACAGTCACACCAAAGACATAAAGTATAAAGCAAGACAAAGTACTAGAGAAGAAAGTAGAAGAAAACAAAGAAGAAAGCAATGTTTATTTATTATAACCTGCAAATTGAAAGCCCGCGCTGCGGGTGACCTGAGGATTATTATTATATGTAAATGCTCTTCGCTGCAGCACGTAGTTATGACAAATGGCTTGTTGAGGTTCATTTATATGCAAAAATAAAAAAGAACATTTGCATTTTTTTCTACAGAGGTTAAACTCACTGAAGCCTGTACATTATATCTGCATCTGACCAAAGAACACTCTACATGGAATATGCTACAGAGAAAATTGCAGTCCACGTTGCATGTCTACTGCGTTGGTAGGATAAATTAAGGCATAGCCTTAACAGCGTAATTGGAATATTATTGAGTTAAATGGTTAAGAAAAATATGCAAAGATATAAAGAAATAAAATATAACTAGGTATCCAGGTTCCAAGGATGTAATGTAGTGAAAATGTTGCAGATGTGTTATCTGATTATTGGTGGAGATCTTGATTAATCTCGATCACATGTATAATTATGTAGGACAAAGCACAGGAATCGGTCTCTACAGACTAGAACGCTATCATCAGTCTCATTTGCCACACTTTACTGTCCATGTGTTTCTGAAATGGATGATCCTCTATGTGGTGCTTCTGCCTCCTGCAGACATCTCCAAGCCTCCAGTGACCATTACTTTCTGATACAATTGGCCTTAAAAGCTTTTACTCCACCAAAGTCACATTTTTACAAATTGCCCCATTGCTTGGCAGTGCAATTAGTTAGCACAACTTTGCTAATGAAGGATTTAATCATTCTCACAGGACAGAATTTACAATAATCCGTGACTAATAATCCAAGCATCCCAAGTCTCTAAAGTGTAATAAACAAGATGTGTGACAGATACATTTACTTCTGGTAGATATGAGAAGGGGAGAAATCATGGTGAAAGTAGAATTTAGTGGAAGAGATGTGGATGACTGGAGCTCACAGGCTATTCCTGATAAGGTCAGTGTATAACTGAGGCTTTCTCCGACTGGCTCCGTTCCAAGGACCCAGCTGGCAATCACTGGAGATCAATGATCATAATGTGACAGGTTGCTAGAATGAAATGTACCCTATGGCATAGGTTGAAAGCTGAGGAAAATAATTCTTCATCATTCCTCCCTTTATCTTGACAGTCAACAGGAAAGTTTTCTTTATCATTTAGCCTGATAAATCACAAAATTAACTGTAGTCTGTGATGTTATACACTAATGTTATATATTTATGTCAGTAGGTTTATGGGATATCCCAGTGACCCCATATGTCTAGAGAGATTTATTAGATCTGCATAAATAAGTGTGTGGTTTATGCCAAATTCTAGAAAAATATATCAAAATGAATGCATTTATCAAATGCCCATGTTATTTCTTAACAATACCCTCTGTTAATTTACACGCAAAATAATTATCACATCTGTTTACCATGATGTATACTGTAGATTAAAAATGACAAAAGTCAAACTTGACTTGTACACATTGTTTTTACAGGAAAATGTAGGAAAAAATGCATCAATTATTCAGTTTGGGTTAGGCTAGGTTCACATCACATTATTTGGCATACATTTTAAGGACACGTCTGTAGTAATCCAGCATGTCCTTACCATACATGGCATATACGTCGGCACATACACGCATGGTATATACATCACCTGGGGAACCCCCCTTGGATGATGGGGGGATGAGTGTATATGCTCGGCAGGGCTGTGAGGAGGGATGCAATACACTGCATCCGCTCTCCATAGCCGTCCATTTCCTCCACTGATGTATACGTTGCTCGGGCAGAGACTGCAGGATGAAAAAACAAAAAAAAGGTGCTGCATTTTTTGGCAGACATAACATTTAGTGGCCAAATGGAGGCAACGACTATGCCCCCGTCTACCACTGTTTGTCAATGTGTACGCTAAGTGTATATGTCGGTAGATTTCCCGATGTATATGCTTAGTGTATATAAATAACATTCTGTGAACCCAGCCTTATAGACAACTGTTCACATGATTAGTTACCAAATATCAATTGTCCAGCGTTCAGACTTTTCAAGGGACCAGGGGCATAATTCCACAGAGTTAGTGGTTGTGCCACTGCCCAAACGTCTTAAGGGACCCAAAAGGAATCATTAAGGTGTCTCTTTCCCTTATGGGACACAAGTGCTATAGATTAAAATTCAATTTCCTGATACTGATTATTCATTGATGCCCCAGGAGCTTTGAGTCATGCTTCTGTCAGGGACCATAGGTAAAAGTTATATCTGGTCTAGCAGCTAACTGTTATTAACATCCCTACCAGTATATGTAATTATATGGTGTATATTATTACAACAATGGGGGAGATTTATCAATATTATTTAACACATTATGGGAAATATTTATCATTTAGCAGACTTTTTGCACCGCTTTTTTTAATGAAGTTCTAGAGGCTATATCACTTGTTTTTTCAGTTGTTTTTGCACCTTTTCCTATCGAGGCACTGTTTTTACGCCAGTTTTGCGTCTAAACACCAAATTAGCCATAACCATGTTTTCCTCATTTATCCTACCAATCCAGATGTTTTGCTGCGCCTAATAATCATTCATCATTAGCAACTTGTTCAATTTAGGAGCAATTTAGACGCAAAAACACTCCAGTCTGAAGGTGGCATAAACTGAGAAGCAACACTGAGCTCTTGTGCAGCCTCTGTTTAAGGTTAATGACCTTCTATTTACAAACAATCTGCAAAAGCAGCAGCTCAGATCAGGATAGGAGAGAAGTTTTTAGGATTTTGCAGATAGTAAACAGAAGTGTCCCATGTAGCAGAATGACCACACTGGTGTATGAGGAGAATACTGGCCAGAATTACAGGGGGCAGCAGGAGATCAGCACCAGAGGATGCCCTCCAGAAGAAGCCACTGCTGAGGAGATCACTGAGTGCAGCTTGTCACACACCTGGGCTCTGCTGTGAGCGTCAATCTCATGCTGAGGTGTAAGTGCCAAATTTAACATTGTGCCTATATTGTGCCTTAATTGCGCCTAAAGTAAAGTGATTAATAAGAGGCAGGAACTCAACTCATCACATATGGTTGTAGCTTGTAATAATGCTGGTACAACTACACTTAGGGCCAGATGTATCAATATTCTGTGCTTAAGTGCTTTTTGAATGCTAGATTTATAATAGTGCCTTAAACTGTTTGATAAAGGAGACATATTAAGTTTTAATGTCTACGCTGGATTTTAGACTTTTTGGTGGAAAGTCATACATTTTTGCATAACTAATTCCTAATCTCCAATACCTGTTGACAAATAATCTGGGAGTATTACCTGGATGGATCATCTGGGTAATCGTAAATGTGGCCATCGTCACAGTACATTGGGCCACATACATCACTCGTTTTTTCTGTTATTTTTGCACCTTTTCATACTGGCGCACTGTTTTTGCGCCATTTTTGCAATTAAAGGCCAAACTAGCCGCGCAGCAAAAATAACAAGCTTTCCCTCATTTATCAATGAAAGCAAACAAGAAGGAACAGTATAGAGGGGAAAACAAATGGAGCGTAGTGCAGGTGTGGGTGTCCAAACCCCACCTAAATGCCTAGTGGCACCCCTTAGGTATACGCAAAGCGGTCAAAACCTCGCATAATTACTAGAAAACCAAAGATATTCCCCAAAGCGGGGAAAGAGAGGAAAGACACTAACAACAAATCATAGAAATGCAGTAATTTTTTAATGAAAAAATATATAAGAAACATACAAAAATGTGTAATAATATTTAAAACATAAGATGCAGACAACTGTACAGGATGGTGAAACACAGACAGATTGCAATCGAAAAAGCGCATAGGGAACACAGTAGAAAATTCTACTTGGTAGGTGTATACCAGGGCTGGATATAATAATAATCCCAAGGATGTCAGTTAGAAGTACTAAGGTGAAAAAATGCCAGGTTGGCACATAGAGAACATATGAGACATCCAGGATGATGTGAATACCAGTCCTTACCAGTGAATCAGGTATGGTGTTGCCAGGGCTGCGACGACGCAACGCCCCACGCGTGTTCGGCTCCTGCTGAGCCTTCACCCCCAGACGAAGGCTCAGCAGGAGCCGAAACGCGCGTCGGGGCGTTGCAGTCGTCGCAGCCACTGGCAACACCATACCTGATTCACTGGTAAGGACTGGTATTCACATCATCCTGGATGTCTCATCATTTTCTCTATGTGCCAACCTGGCAATTATCTGCACCTTAGTATTTCTAAATGACTCTTGGGATTATATATTATATCCAGCCCTGGGATACACTATACCAAGTAGAATTTTTACTGTGTTCCCATGCAGCTTTTTCGATTGCAATCTGTCTGTGTTTCACCATCGTACAGTTGTCTGATCTTATGTTTTATATAATTACACATTTTTGTATGTTTCTTATATATTTTTTCATTAAAGAATTACTGCATTTCTATGATTTGTTGTTAGTGTCTTTCCTCTCTTTCCCCGCTTTGGGGAATATCTTTGGTTCCCTCATTTATCCTAGCAATCCAGATGTTTTGCTGTGCCTAATGCTATTCATGACTTGCGACTTTTCATTTAGGCGCAAAAACAGACGCAAAAACACTCTAGCCCAAAGGTGGCAGAAACTGGGAAGCAGCACTGAGCCCCTTTGCAGAAGAGCTAATTTCTAGCATCAAAGCTCAGCCAGACATTAGAACAGATAATACAGACATTAGATACTCTGCAGACAGGAGCTGCAGACTCTATTTACAGTTCTTCACCTTTTATTTACAAAACATTCCGCAAAATCCTGAGCTCAGAACAAAAGAGACGAGAACTTTGCAGAATGTTGCAGATACTGCAGATAAGTGTCCCCCATTTAATTCTGCACAGTATCCCCTCACGACACCAGTGTGTCTGAGGGGGATACTGTGCAGAATTACAGGGGTGCAGCAGGAGATCAGAACTGGGGGATCCCCTCTAGGAGACGCCTCTGCTGAGGAGATCACTGGGTGCTGGGTGTCACACACCTGGGTGCTGCTGTGAGTGTTATCTTCATTCTGGGATGTGGGAGAAGCAGAGAGGAGCTTGTAGCAGGATCACATGTAAGTGCCCAAATCTAACATTGCACCTTAACTGCGCCAAAATTGCGCCTAAACTGTGTTAAAGTAAAGTGATTAATAAGAGGCAGGAAATTAACTTATCACAGATGGTTATAGTTTGTGATAATTCTGGCAAAACAGTGCTAAATGTGGCCCATTATGTTTTTATTTAAAAACAGAATGGGTATTTACCTAAAGGGGTATTCCCATTCCCATTTCAGCCAATAAATGTTATTGTTTGAATAATAAGGTTATACAATTTTCCAATATACTTTCTGTATAAATTATTCGTAGTTTTCTGGATCTCTGCTTGCTGTTCTTCTGTAGAAGGCTTCATTGTGTACTTCCAGTGGACATAAATTTGACCATGGCCACGCAGGTACATGGCTTGTCATATCATACAGTTCTGTGTGTATTAAAAAATTTTATAATTTTTCATAATACAAGCAATTGCCGAAATGTGAATACACGACTGGGAAGAGTTAGGAACAAAAAATATTTATAAATTGTAACACTTCTAATTTGGCTCAGCTTGTACCTTTTGTTCTAAACAATGGAGGACATTTACTATGGGGTTTCCAAAAAATTGGTTTTCTGCCTCTTCCGACTCTGCTCCGAAAAGGGGTGTGGTTTACGTGCTATGGAAACTCTGACACAATTAATATGTGTCTTTTTCATTTTTTTGGTGCTAGAAAGTGGCAAAGAGTAGACCAAAAGTAAATTGGTCAACAGAATAGAAGCCTTCACTCAGAAGTTTGCCGAGTCACAGCTCTACACCTGTGAAAGTTCGGGGGCTTATAGGCTGGTGGACAAAGTTGGCTCTGGCCTCTGGCTATTAATACAGTGGCCATAGCTGCAGCTCCACCAGAAGCTTGGTCAGTAAATTCTCTGACTGTTTCACACATTTGTGGCATTCAGGAGAGAAAATGGTTTCAGGGACAGGAATATCATATGCTAAGCGCGACAAAATTAAATATGTACCTCATTACCAACAGCTAGTTGGAAAAAAAAATGATGAGGTAACAACACTTTATATAAATATTCTCCAATAAGTTGGATGAACCTCAGCTAAAAGTTAGGATCAGACGACACCTATCTGAGATAACCAATCGTTCAATTAATATACATTTTAGAGGAGATTCACAAGTATTTGTCTGGAAAGGTATAGAAAAAGTATTCAAACCCATCAGAGAGACAGCAGAAGAAAGCTCCTAAATAGGGAATCTTACTGAATCTGTTTTCAGTACCAGGCAACTATAGGTCTTCAACTCAGACAGGACCTAATGATGTCACATTAAACCATAATATGTCCAAAAATATTTATGCTTATTGAGGATTGGTCAATAAGATAACAAACTAGCTTTACCCTCAACTGATCCCTAGGCTTTTTACTTCAAATGTATGGTACTTCTAGGCATCCACAGTATAGGGCCTAACTTGCTGATCAGTGGAGGCTGAGACCCCAGAGCATCGCGAGAATGAGGGGTCCGACTGACCCCTCACTGCTCCTCAGACTAATGGAGCAGATGGCTGCGCATGACCATTCTGCTCCATTAATCTCTATGGAGCTGACAGAGATCGCCGGGTTTGGCACTCAGCAATTTGCTACAGTTATAAGTTTTCTTCCTATGATCACATCTTATTAGTATTTTTTGGAGATGCTGCAGTGTCATATTCTACAGTCAGATGTGTACAACAGGTATCTGATTGTTATATTGTCACTATGAGACAGTTGTATTGATCCATATTTTATTCTTTTTTTCCCGATTTACATTTTCTATTTAGAATAGTTGAATGTCGATTCACTATTAACGAGGAAGCAATTGAGTTTGCTTGTGTGCATTCAGCCCAAATAGAACAGGTAATTTTTCCACATAGTTGGGTCCCTCAGAATAAAATCATATGCTATGTACAAAAATGACCAATTCACTCTTAATGCACTGACCTAATATAAGGTCAATAATTAAATAATGCTATGAGTGACCCTTAAAAGTAAGAGACCCTTATCCTTAAGGCCCCTTCCATACTTGCGTTGCAGATAACATCAGAGTCTGATCAGGCTGCGATCAGAGTTCAATCAGTTTTCAGTCAGAGTTTGTTTAGTGTCTCGGTTTTTCCTGTGTTTTCAAGGCATTTTCAATGCAATTTCAATGCATTTTTCACTCGCAAGATAACACGCGTGAAAAGGACTCAGGACTGAGCTCTCGATTTTCTATAGCAATTGATGCATGAAAAACACATTGCACTTGCATGGTTCTCAGAGTGCAATGCGTTTTTGATGCACCTCCATCCGTACACCATACATTGCGCGTGACTTGCAAAAGTAGAGCATGCTGAGATTTAAACGTGCATTGGGCATTGGGCTTAATTCATGACTTTTCTATATAGAGCATTGGGTCTTCCCAAGTTATGGGTTATTTTTATTGCAGTTCTCTTTATATAGAAGATCCACAATACTGTATATACAGGAGGTCAATCTGCATGCCTTTGGTTGCGACTTACCTCATTCTAATTGGGGCTAGTGTTGCACCTTTAGCATACCATGCATCTGACACTTGCGAATCTAAGGTTCGCTTCAAAGTCAGAGTAGACCATACTGGAGCGTGGGTTAATACTATATTGACTCATTAATGCTGTTATTTTTATGTAATAATACTGTGTAGTAGCTCTGTTTTGTCACCATTTTGCTGCATATACATATAGCTATATGCCTATGGGCTGCCCTCGCTCCTAATAGCCACCGCGATCTCACTCTGAGACTGCACGTGTGCAAAACACTGTATTGTGAGAGACACAATTCTTATATACTGAATACGCATGTCGATATGCACATTGAAACGCCAGGTACAAATTACATATATATGCCCCAGCTGATTCACAACCAGCTCATGTGACACTGGGTTACATAATTATATATTGGCTTTCAGCTAATCTTTTTTGTATTATATGTATCACTTGCACTTTATATTTACTTATCACATATACTTATCATGAAGTTTTCATTATTGTGTAAATTGTAGTTTCTAATAGCTTTTAAAATGAATATATGATCATGGCTCATTAAGAGTTAACAATAAGACACTCCCACATTTGGCATTTAAACCTGTTAACTATGGAATGCACATTGCCTGAGAAAGGTGGTCACACACTGAAATGTCACCAGTTTTGGAATAAACTCTTCTTCACTTTTACCTGCTTGGATCTGGAGTGCTGCTTCATTTTTGGATTTTATGCATACATGGGTTCTTATATACAAAAAACACATTTACTATAGCCTGTGTGAGGACCCTGGTGTAGGTGATAGCAGAATTCTGTGTAAGGCGGACCAATCATAGATCAACCCAGAACCTCTTAGTGTATCGGGCGCATTGGGTGCCTGTGGTGGGGAATATCAAGACTGGTGAACTATGCTTCCAGTCTACATAAATTCCCCCAGTGTCTTTACCTTGAAATAGATTATTCAAACATAGCAGATGTATTGCAGATATTTGCAACCATACATATTCTTTGTACTTGCAGAAATCCATGGGCATTGTGTAGAAACAGTTCTGTTTCCGTGCAGAGAATGAATTTTTGAACCTTATATTCGATATCGGCTATCTATGAACAAACCCTTAAAGGGCTGGATTTAATATTGATATAATAATAAAAATTACTCAAAGCATAGATCTCAGCCTCAAGGGTCAAAAGTGTCTAACAGGAAAAATAATTTTCTTTGGAAAGCTGTAAACTGCCTTGTGATATATTTTCAAATAATATTTTCAGTATTTCTGTTAGGCAACTTTGATAAATGTGGCCTATTGTTGCTGGAGACTTTTGAGCTGCCATGAAGCAGCACACATTTAATGGAGGTTTTATGGAGAAATTATAGAAGTAGAAGTAAAATCCAAGAAATCTGCTATGTCATTGCTAATAACAACCAATTTATGTCAGAAGCCCCAAAGAAGTCTTTAGAAAATAACAGCAGAAAATTGATTGGTTGCTTTGGATAACATATATATATATTGGATAAAATATAAGCAAAAAGCAGTGCGGTTACCAAAAGCAGCCAAACAGATTAAACAGATATGTTAATCATATTCTATTCTTATCTGATTGGTTGTTGTTGTCAATTCCTCAATAACTTCTATACCAGTTACAACCAATCCTGAACCTCCGCTTCAATCATAGGGCAAAATAGAAGGTAATGTAGAGAAGCAGGCTATGTCTTTCAGAGTAAGAAATGGGATGAGGGTGTACAGTATATTAGAATGTGGCATCCAATCATTTTTGCCTCTAGGCTACATTCTATTAAAGCGAAGGGCACCTTTAATTTGTAGCAGATTTATAGACATATAGCCCCTTGAGATTGTGACAGGCAAAATAATTTCCATAGTTTTGATGACCTTATTTTCAGATTAAAAAATAGGGTAAATCAAAAGCTTTGTAAGAAAGTCTTACAGAGCTTGGTATTGTGTGAGTTTGAAGCTGAATGTATTATTGTCAAAGAAAACAGAATAACAAAAGTAATACATTGTGTCAAAGGTAATGCACACCATTTACAAGCCTTCTAATTTCATGGTGCATGACAACACTTGTTCTGCAACACAACGTGGGTTAAATGGAGAACTGACAAAAATGTCAGTCAGAGACCCTGGGAAAATAAGAAATTATTCAAACGCTACTTTTGTAACCTCATACAATCATGTTTCTTTTCAAACCAAGCATTTGTGTAGTGGAACAAATCCAAGGCGCACGTTGCGTGCCAAGGTTCAAATATCAGCACAGAAAAGGCACCTTTGTGAAGGCATGGAGAACAGATGGCTTGAGCCTGGCATTTTCTTGTCCTGAAGGGTTTCTCTGATTGCAGATACTCTTCTGTCTAGATGAACGTATAGCTTTGTTTATGCTATCTCCTTCGACACCATTACCGAATCCAAAGTTTGGTACAAGACACTTTTTGTTCACTTTCTGAAAACACAGTCTATGAGACCAGAACACTCGTAAGGGACAAATCACAGAAACTGGGTGATTCCCAGATACCACCTCCTTTCTTTGATTTATCTCTGAATTTGGCGAGTACTAAATCCACACAAAACCGTGATGTACAGAACATAGGGGAAAAAAGAAGAATGGTGAAAAAAATACTGATCACCACATTAAAAAAAAAAAAAAACTTTGCTTTAGTAGAATTTATTGTCACTATGGATAGATAACACATCGTATGCAGGCCAGAATTTTGTGAGGTTTGAATTTTTTTTTCTTAAACACAAATTTTAATATGTCTAACCTAGTGATGTGTGTCTATAGTTGTCCAAAAATAAGATACAATCTAACATTATTTTTGGTTTAAAGCTTCTTTTTATTGTATTTTTAGGGGATGTATTATTCTTTTTAGCAAAATAAAATCAACATTTATTCAATTATAATGATATCTTCATCTCATGGATCATCATCATAACTCTCTGTTGTGACTAGCAAGATCACTTTCCTTACATTAGACACTCTTGTCCATGTGGCTACCTATAGCTGTCAGCTCCTACCTCCTCCTTCACCTTCATCTGACAGGTTGGGGGGGGGGTCGGGGGGCAAACTTCAAACAGCTATTACTTCTGTTCCATAAATTCTGGTATATTTTTAGATGTCACTGAACCACTATATCACCTGTTAAAGTTAATCTTGAGGGGGGCTTCATGTGAAAATCACACTCCCAACTGTTATACAATTCTTGTGTGATATTAAAGATTGTGTTTTTTAAAATAACACATGAACTGTGTTTTTAGATACCACTGCTCAGAACATATTTTCAAGGTAGGGCTAATATTTCAGCTTTACTATGTTAAGGCTGCAAAATCATGTTAGGGCTTATTTTCGGAGTAGTCCCTATTTTCTGAGAAATAGGGCATGTACATAGAACACTTAGGGGGTCATGTATATTTATTTCAGCTAGCTTTTGTCTTTCATTTTTGAAACTTTTCTTTGCCACTTTTGCTTTAGTTTTTTAAGTACACCTTGGTCTGTTCAGATATTACGTGCCTCTTTTCACTTATTTACGGGTGTTTTTTCATGGACCATGTTCTTACATATAAATTGGAATTATTTTACATGCTTTAAATGTTTATAATTTTGCACATAAACTTGTTGGGCATTGAAAGTTTGGGCTTTTTTTAACAATAATATCTATACATTTTTTCAGTCATATTTAATTGAAATTTATTGGTTAACCCATGCATATTCAAATGCAGAACAGTAGTTGAGAATAGCAAATTTGCCTAATTACATTGCTGTCAACATTGCATTTACAAAATGCATGAGTTAACTCAATGTCAACACATACGTTAACAATGTGTTACCATACACACTTGTTAACACTCTGTTAAGGTGGATGTTAGCACCTTGTTAACACTCATTTTGTAAACTTAATGTTGACAGCAATGTAGTCAGGCAAATCTCTTCTTCTCAGCTGTTTCGACGCACTTGAAAACGCATTTGTGATTGCCATGTGTGACCGCAGCCTCATTTTTTGTCATCTCCCCGGAGTTTGACTCCCTGGGGTTCGCCGCGATGGAGAGGAGGAGGGTTGACCACTCCCCTCTCCATAGCGATGCAGGCGCACGGCACCATAACGCGGGGAAAGGTAGGACATGTCCTTTCTTTTCCCCATATACGGAGCTGTACGATCCAGCATGTGTGTGGCACCATATCTCTATGTGCACCCAATGCCGACCTTAAGGGGCCGTATATATACGTTCCCCAAAGGTTGTGTGAAAGTAGCCTAAGATATACATTTTTTTATACCAACATGAGAATTAGTTCAGTCTGTTTCAGTATGTAATAAAATAGTTATCTTTCCTGATGGAATTATCACTTTAAGTTAATACAAATATCAGGTCTGAGAATACTATTTTGCTGCAACATATGAATTGATAGTCTTTTTATTGAGTGGTGAGGTATATGCATATTATGCTGGATACATCAAATGTATGCTCATATATATTTACTGTTGTGTAGTTTTTTATTTATTGTTAATAAAGTAGATTGTTTTAAATACCACAGTGGATTATTTTTGGAACTACTAAACACTGACTCTTTATGGGTTGAGAGTATTCAATTCGAGTTGACAGAACTTATCGATATCGATATCGTTATATTATGGGAGCAATAATGTAACTTGAATCCACTTGCACCAATGTCACATACCCACCTATTTGTGGTGTTAGGCCAAGCAGTCTCCATGAGCATGTCACTGGCAAGTGTAACATCAATCAAAGCAACAGGGTGACTGGAAAGCTTTGATGGACTGTCTAAGAGTGACTCTCCACAGTACAGCATGTGACAGCACCACATATTCCATACTGTATGACATATGCCAGCATGAGCTGATGCTTTCATTTCTCTGGCACATAGTGAGCTCTGCTACAAGTCATATCATTATTTTTCTTTGATCTTGTTTTTTTTTATCTTTGAATGACATTTTGTGTCAATTGGAACCAGTTTTAGAACTAGTTTTCCAATGAATTATGGATTTACAAGCCAGTATCACTGGTTTTAGGGAAAACAACATGTTTTTTTTAGCAATGAGTAAGTACCATCACTGGATGTGTAAGTCATAGCAGTAAGCCTACATTTTAGAAGCTTTTGCACTTCAGTGGAGTCTGAAACAATAGGCTATAAAGATTTGTTTGAGCAATTGATATAATATCAAATATGCAAGTGAATTAAACCTGGAAAGCACCATAGAAAACCTACTGACAAGCAAAAATGTCCCTAAACTTGTTGTTACGGATCAAACCCTTTGTGCACAAAAGAGGACAAAGGCCCCAAGTCACAGAAGTGCAAGTTTAATTACTGTATTTTTTGGACTATAAGACACACTTTTTAGCAAGAAAAAATCTTGCTAAAAAGTTCCTGCGTCTTATAGAGTGAAGGTCAGGAGGATTTAGCACTGCCAGACCCTCCTGACCGCTGTAATGGAGATTGGATGATGCCCTGACATACAGCTGCACCCGATCTCCCAGAGAGGAGCCTCTGTACTACTCTCCCCTCTCCCGATGTCCTACAGGTACAGGACCTGCGATGATGTCAGAATCATGTGATTGATCACATGCTTCTTATAACACCATAGGTCTGTGCTGGGGCAGGATAAGAAGAAGGGGAATGGGGGACATATGTGAGTGTGTGTGTGTGGGGGGGGGGTTCTGTGTGTATAGCTGAGCTGTAATAAACACAAATACTAACTATATGATTCTGATCGATAATTTATAAATGTTACATATCTATGAACTAAGAATAAAATACAGTGCACAACAGGGCTATATTGTCACTTATAAATACACATCAAAGTGTATGTGTAATGAATATACTTTCCATGGACATTGCATTTCTTCACTATCACCCCACCACACTTATTAAAGTAGCAATTTCTTCAATGCGTTTTCTTTTTTTTTCTCTGATAGTAACCAGGAATAGAAGAAGCGCGGAATATTATCACTATAAAATATATGATTTATTGCAAGTGCAATATCTTAAATGTAATGAATACATAGAACTCGGAGTACGAAATAATTGGAAGCATAAACAGAAAAAAAGCACTCAAGCTGGAGAAATATTCCCGAATACATTTTTAAATGTGACCTTTTCAAGCCTTAGCTGCTGCAATGTGTGTTTACTGGAAATCAGACTTGATATGCTGTAAATTCTTCATCCAAATTATAGACTTTAGCTAAAGCTTATCTAAAGGCTTTGGAATGAGTTCAGCAGTAGAATAGTGAATGCACTGAGTCTCTATTTAAAGTGGACCTTTCATATTGAAAAAAAGATGTATAGAGTTGTGAGAAAGTTATTTGGCCATTGAAATTCAGTTTCATACAGCAGTATTCTGGTCAGTATTTTAATCTGCAAAACAAGAATGGCATGTAACAGAGAAAACATATAATTGTACATATTCTGTATTTAGGGTCCATTTCTGATTTTACTTCCAAATCCTGATGCAAAATACTGCTGTGTAAAACTCACCTAAATCTATATGACAAGATGTCAAGTGGGTGGTCGTATTGTTTTCACTGTGTGCGCTTGTTGGCATAAAGCTATTAATCACAAAGATCCTGTGATTTATAAGCTGAGAATGAGCAATGATGTTAAGACACATTTTAGCTTTCCCCAAAAAGTGTAAGTCCATCTTCCCAGCAACTCCCCCTGCATTTATATAACAAGCTCATTTTAAAATGGTAAGTCCTTTATTGAAGGATCTCTTACTGAATAGACAACTCGCTGTGGGATATTTAGCTTTACTCTTTCTCGTTTTCCTGTCAGTAGAGTTCCGTTTTTCTCTTGTTTCGTAGTCTAATTTGTCTCAGGCGGATCTTCCTTCTGTTAGATTGCACCTGTGTCTCTTTTTTAAAAAGTCACACAAAACTTGCAAAGTTGGTTCTCCAACTTCTTCCTGGCAAGTTCGCCACTTGAGATTAGCTGAACTTTTGCACACTTTTTTGTGCCTTTTCTGCAGTCACCAATACAACTATCTTCAGTCTAAACAGCTGGATTCGTTCAATAATTAAAGTAAATCCATCCAATAGCTGTGCACACTAGTTGTGGCGCAAATATGGAAAAGTCGCTGAAAAATGTGCAAAAAGCAAACTGCTCAAAAATGTGCAATTTTTTTTGCACTAATATTTGAAAAAAAAAAATAAGATAAATCTAAATTAAATAAAAATTCATAAAGATATATCCCCCTCATTGTATCTGAAAACCTGATAAAGCCTGCTGTTTTCAGTTTTATATAACATTTACACTTCTCCTCTTCCCATGTACAGGCAGTTCCCGGGTTACATACAAGATAGGGTCTGTAGGTTTGTTCTTAAGTTGAATTTGTATGTAAGTCGGAACTGTATATTTTATCATTGTAATCCCAGCCAGAACTGTTTTGGTCTCTGTGACAATTGGATTTTAAAAATGTTGGGTTGTCATTAGAACCAGGATTAACAATAAAGCTTCATTACAGACGCCTGTGATAACTGTTACAGCTGATTATTGTAGCCTAGGACTAAAGTACAATAAATTACCAATATCCAGAGGTCCGTTTGTAACTAGGGGTTGTATGTAAGTCGAGTGTTCTTAAGTAGGGAACCGCCTGTACATATTTTATAAGTGTTGTCTTTTTCTATAAATATTTTTCTATAAAATAACAATTGTTGGAACATGCATTTCACGTTTCAGTGCAATGCAGATGGTCACCTTTTACCAAGTATTGAAGTTAATTGAGAATTTTAAGACACCAAAAGTTTACTATTTCAAAAAGGAAGTAGATTCAAGGGATAGGCAAGTACTTTGGATGCCATGTACTGGATGGAGCACTATGTTTTTCCCAAAAAAGTTATGCTACAAATGAGAACACCGGTGATTGGTACAAAATAATGTGACATAGGAAAATAAAATAAATAAATAAATAATGTCCCATTTGAAAAGCAGTCATTTAGTGTCTCAACAGAATTAGGTCCTACCTGAAATCCTATTCATAGGCCCAAAAATCTGGATTTTCCCTTGTATATTGATATGTAACACTGGACAAGCAGAATTATTGGTGGATGCTAGATTGCTTTCCTATTTCCATCTCTTATAATTTTAAAGATAATATAAACTTTTTTCAAAGGTGTTTTTAAAAAATAAGAGTCCTCATGCCAGTTCACTGCTCTGGTAAAGTTTTTTTTCACCGACATATTATTAAGATGAATAGTTTATTAGAAAACGGTTTTCATATTTTTTATTGCCATAAAAGCCCAACTGTTATAGAAGAAGCCAGAACAGTAATGAAATAAAAGCTAACTTCAGTAATGAGAGTTGTTATAGAGACACAAAGAAAGGAAAGCAGAGACATGCTAGTAGAGCTACAGATTTTATTTAGTATATTGTTCATGTACAAAAAACGTTAAAATATTCAGTAGAATAAAAATTGATGAATTAAATATTTATTTGTACTTAAATAAAATTTTGTTTGATTGTATGTTACTTTATTATGATATGTTTAGCATGTACCAAATTTCTCCATACCACAAAAACCTTCTGCTCTTTGTCCAACACAAACTCATAAGGGAACTTCTCATTGGCAGAAGAGACTATCGTCTAGGAAGAACCCTATCAGACCTAGAAGTGCAAGCAAGGCTGGCGGCCACCAGAGTTAACCACTTGTAATGACATACAACAATCAACATACTGTAGTCCAAAGCCTCACTGTTGCACAGTCCTCAACACGTCTGCTGTAACAACATGAATGTGCTGCCTGTGTAAAGATCACATTTCACGCTATATGTATATTTTGCCTACTATTTAATGCTCAAACTTTCATGGTATGAAAAAGATAAATTTGAGCATTGAACGCTGGGCTGTTTTCGGAACACTTTTGGAATCTGTCTATTAGGTCCATGGCCATTTTCCATGCTCATGGCCCCATTTTAGATGATGACTTTTCACAATGTATTTCATGGCTTCCATCCCTACATGAGACATTATTACTATCACATAGGAATAAAAAGCCATAAAACACCACAGTGAATTAATCTCGATCGGATGCAATATTTATTTTCTTCACATGATTTCACATCTATTTCAAAACTAACCAATAATTTCATGCTACATTACAGAACATTTTAAACTATATTTCAGTGACAGGATGAACACTGAAACTGTTATATCAAAAATTAACAAAGCTGCAACTGTCAAAGGAATTTTTTGTGAAGACACAAACGAAACAATAAAAAAGCTTAATCCACTAAATGTAACACAACACCGGGGACAGCTAAACTGACAAGACAACAGCTAACATGCACCAAAAAATGTGGTAGATCTTGGAAGAAACCAACGATTTTATTAAAGCCGACAAACACCAGCCCAAAAAACACATGAAACTTCACAAGACGTCTGGATCAATCTGCTCAAACAATAATAGAGACCCCTTAAAACACAGATCTAGAACAAATAAACTTCTCTCTCACTAACTATTATGAAACATGCATTCTTTGTATGTGAGATCCAAGCGGACAATTTGATAACAGTTACACTTCATAACACAAACTACAAAGCATCCAACATTATGATATTGTGTCAATAAAACATGCTTAGTGTATCTTTCATTCTACACAAAACAACAGACCACTGGTATCATTGCACAAAAAGATGGAGAAAACTGATGGTCTGACAGTATACATTATGTACATGCAGTGAGAGAACACTAGCCACCATTTTTATTATGCAGCTAGCATTGTTTAGTGCAAAGTAGAGTTTATAACATACAGCACTAAACATAGATAAGGCCTCTTCAACCAATTACGCCTTTTACTATGTGTACTTACCTGCAAGATCCTGGTTCACCAAATGGTGAAAAGTTTGAGTTGCATGAAGAAGAATAAGGAAGTGGTAAATGCAGATTATATAAAGAAATCTTTTTCTCAAATTTAAGTATAAAGTGTATTGTACAGTATACCATTTGGTTGTAGTTATACAGCTTACATGTAACCCCCCTTTCTCCTCCACCCTTTTGTTTTTTTCTCATTCTTGAAATAATACAACACCTATTACCCCTACCTGAGACAAATGTGCATGTGCTATCAAAGGGGAAAGGGGAGTAATCTAATGCCACATACATTGGGTTATAGCTTATCTCATCTGGGAACAAATGGATAAGGTTTAGGAATTCACCTTGCCCTATCCATCTTTACCTAACATCATCTGTTTGGAGAAATAGTTCAGAGGTCCACCTACTTACATACGAACATAGCTTCCCAATCCTGCATGAATGGGCAGGCTCCGGAAGCTTTGCTCTTATGTGCAGGGGGTCTTCTGCTTAATGCGGTGAGAAGTACAGTTATCCTGTGTCAAAAGTAATAGCGTATATGCCATGAGGTGGCGCAACTTAAAGTTGTCGGGCCCCAGTGAAAAATGTGTGCCTTGCTCCCGACTACAATGCATTTTTTATAATACTAGTCTTCTCATATAGGAAAGGTGCACCAAATGGTCCCCCTAGGCCTCTTGAGCCCATTTACGACTGCACCCTTTGAGCCCCCTCAAGTTACGCCCCTGATGCCACCTATGAAATTTATTGTATATACAAAAAGGCACAAGCTTGTCCTATGGGCACATCATAAAATCACAATTACCTTGTTGCGAGAAATAAACAATATATGAAATTACTGATCATCATGGGAAGTAGCAAGTTAATCCTCAGCAAAAACTAAGCATATTCACCTCGTGAAGCCACTTCTCCACCAGACCCTTTGCATTCGATGGAATTATTCTCATCACCAGCTCAACTTTCTCATTTTCTGATGACTCCATATGAGTTATTTCTTTCTTCCTATTAAATGTAAGTTTTGCTATGCCTTCAAAGCATTTCTTAAGGTGTGGTTGAACTCTAAGTGGATCCTTTGTCTCAGAAAGGATTTCGAGTAATTCATCATTGGACAGGAAGAAAAATCTGGTAGGGTGTTAAAGGACATGAAAATTAGTAACCTCGGGGACATCCAAGCAAAGATTTTATACAAACAAGCACAGCTGACACGGGATATGGACTGTTTACCTTGGAAAAAATAGCCTTTTCTTCTCCAAATAATCATTCAGGCCTTTCTGAATGTCATCCAACAGCAATTCTGCCTCCTTCAACTTATCCAGCATCTGGGGCTGTGCGATAACCCTCATGGCGCTGGCCTCCTTAACAGACTCCCTCATTATTAGCCTCCTGGTGAGCAAGATATAATACAGAGAATGTAATAACCATACTTCACACAACAAGCTCTCTCTCTCTCTTTCACATTGAAAATCCCCTCATTACAAAACAAGAGGTGATCTTTTCTCTCTCCATACCTTTAAATACAACTGCATCGTCCATAGCTTTTTACATGGAAGGCAGCTGCTTTTTAAGCTTTAGATAAATAGAAAGTGCTGGCCAATCACTCTACTGAGGTTGAATGCATTGTTCTCTAATACACTTTGGTGAGGGGCTTTTTATTTTTAACTACATTGGACATGGAAAGTCATTTGTCCAACTAATTATGACTGAGTTTTGTTCGGTGTCATTAACCTACAATGCTGGATTGATCCTATTCTATTATTTGCTCTAACCAGTTCAATAAATCAACACTCCTTATTTTATTCCTTGGAAAGAGCTCATTAGGAGGACTGTGTGGGTATCAATGATGTCAAAGGGAACAAAATAAGACAAATGTAAAGACAATAACAAATACCTGCAAAGAATTAGCTGTATTGTTGTAGTAGACCATGTCAACAGTATTGATACATATAGATCAAAAGAAGATATGGAAGATATGATGTAGACAATATTTTCCTGTGTACATCATATATATATACAGTATATATGGACCTTAAGTAGGTCCACAAATAAAAATAACTAAAAAACAAAAACACTTTGACAGTAGTGGCTGAAGAGAGCAGGATCAGAAAGCTATTATGTATTTAATTTACACTATACTAGGTCACCAGAGAATTGATCAAGTATGGCAGGTTCCATAAACAGAATTGGACAAATGACTTGATCATAAATACTGACTCTCATATTTCAGCCACTTTGTCAGCATCTTGGATATCCAGAAACAGAAATATTCCCACTTTATCCGGATAAACTGTTACTGAAAATTATGATGATTGTTTTGGGTCCATATCTTCTACAGTACTGGGCAAGTTGCCTAAAATTCCTGTAATCCAAAACCACCTCATGCAGGACATTTATGCACTTATGAAACTTAGGATGTGGTTGAAACAGTCATATAGTTGAAATACAGAAAACCAATTAAATATATTTATTATAGCTATAACAATTGTCAGACAACTTGATAAATCAAGTATTTAAACATGTTTCATGTAAACTCAAATTATCATTTCTTATTCTGTATAATCTAATTAGTCAGTATTTGCTCTGTCTGTAATATCAAGCTTAGAGCTGTTTTAAATATCATAGTATCACAGTATATAAGGCTGGAAAAAGACACAAGTCAATCAAGTCTAACATTTAAGAATAAAATAAATGTTTTATCCCCATAACCCGTGATATTTTTTCTCTCCAGAAAGGCATCCAGGCCTCTCTTGAACATGTACATAGAGTCCGCCATAACAACCTCATGGGGCAGAGAGTTCCATAGTCTCACTGTTCTTACAGTAAAGAATCCTTGTCTATGGCAATAGTAGAACCGCCTCTCCTCTGCGTAGAGGATGTCCCCTTGTCCTGGTCACAGGCCTAGGTATAAAAAGATCTTTAGAGAGATCCTTGTACTGTCCATTCAGGTACTTGTACATTGTACCCTCAGTCATCTTTTTTTATACTGAATAATCCAAAATTTTGTAATCTTTCATTGTATTGTAGTACCACCATTCCCCTAATAATCTTGGTTGCTCTCCTCTGCACCCATTCCAGTTTTACTATGTCATTTCTATACATTGGTGCCCAAAAGTGTACACAATATTCCATGTATAAGGGCAAAACTATGTCTTTATCATGAGAATCTATTCCTCTCTTGATACATCCCATGATTTTATTCGCTCTAGTAGCAGCCGCCTGCCTCTGGTTGCTAAAATTAAGTTTACCATACATCAATACCCCCAAGAATATCAATTATCTTTTCGTTATATCTTCTCTGAGAATACAGGTTGGTATGATGTAATTGGACAGTTCTTTTTTTACCCTCATGCAGTATTTTCTTAAGACAATAGTCCTTTAACATCTGCCATCCTGGTTTATATAGACCATGGAATAGCAACATACATGTGCAGAACTAAGATATCCTTGAAGGGAGAACCCCTCATGCACTTTAAAAAATACACATGTGAGATGCATATCTTAATACAATCATCTATCGGCTTAAACTATTGTGGCCCAACTATCCCAGTCATCTTACAAACACACCAAAGTCATTTCTCCACATTCATTTGTGTGACTTGATAAATATAGAAATTTACCAGAAAATCTCTTTCTCTCCAATCCCATTGCATTATTTTCAAGTGCTACACCAAAAACCATTAAAATACTAAAACATGAGGTTGCATTGGAGCATAAATGACTTAAAAATTTGCTTCGCGTGAAAAGGACTGAGGACTGAGCTCTCGATTTTCTATGGCAATTGATGCATGAAAAACACATTGCACTTGCATGGTTCTCAGAGTTTGGGTCTTTTCCCAAGTTATGGGTTATTTTTATTGCAGTTCTCTTTATATAGAAGATCCACAATACTGTATATACAGGAGGTCAATCTGCATGCCTTTGGTTGCGACTTACCTCATTCTAATTGGGGCTAGTGTTGCACCTTTAGCATACCATGCATCTGACACTTGCGAATCTAAGGTTCGCTTCAAAGTCAGAGTAGACCATACTGGAGCGTGGGTTAATACTATATTGACTCATTAATGCTGTTATTTTTATGTAATAATACTGTGTAGTAGCTCTGTTTTGTCACCATTTTGCTGCATATACATATAGCTATATGCCTATGGGCTGCCCTCGCTCCTAATAGCCACCGCGATCTCACTCTGAGACTGCACGTGTGCAAAACACTGTATTGTGAGAGACACAATTCTTATATACTGAATACGCATGTCGATATGCACATTGAAACGCCAGGTACAAATTACATATATATGCCCCAGCTGATTCACAACCAGCTCATGTGACACTGGGTTACATAATTATATATTGGCTTTCAGCTAATCTTTTTTGTATTATATGTATCACTTGCACTTTATATTTACTTATCACATATACTTATCATGAAGTTTTCATTATTGTGTAAATTGTAGTTTCTAATAGCTTTTAAAATGAATATATGATCATGGCTCATTAAGAGTTAACAATAAGACACTCCCACATTTGGCATTTAAACCTGTTAACTATGGAATGCACATTGCCTGAGAAAGGTGGTCACACACTGAAATGTCACCAGTTTTGGAATAAACTCTTCTTCACTTTTACCTGCTTGGATCTGGAGTGCTGCTTCATTTTTGGATTTTATGCATACATGGGTTCTTATATACAAAAAACACATTTACTATAGCCTGTGTGAGGACCCTGGTGTAGGTGATAGCAGAATTCTGTGTAAGGCGGACCAATCATAGATCAACCCAGAACCTCTTAGTGTATCGGGCGCATTGGGTGCCTGTGGTGGGGAATATCAAGACTGGTGAACTATGCTTCCAGTCTACATAAATTCCCCCAGTGTCTTTACCTTGAAATAGATTATTCAAACATAGCAGATGTATTGCAGATATTTGCAACCATACATATTCTTTGTACTTGCAGAAATCCATGGGCATTGTGTAGAAACAGTTCTGTTTCCGTGCAGAGAATGAATTTTTGAACCTTATATTCGATATCGGCTATCTATGAACAAACCCTTAAAGGGCTGGATTTAATATTGATATAATAATAAAAATTACTCAAAGCATAGATCTCAGCCTCAAGGGTCAAAAGTGTCTAACAGGAAAAATAATTTTCTTTGGAAAGCTGTAAACTGCCTTGTGATATATTTTCAAATAATATTTTCAGTATTTCTGTTAGGCAACTTTGATAAATGTGGCCTATTGTTGCTGGAGACTTTTGAGCTGCCATGAAGCAGCACACATTTAATGGAGGTTTTATGGAGAAATTATAGAAGTAGAAGTAAAATCCAAGAAATCTGCTATGTCATTGCTAATAACAACCAATTTATGTCAGAAGCCCCAAAGAAGTCTTTAGAAAATAACAGCAGAAAATTGATTGGTTGCTTTGGATAACATATATATATATTGGATAAAATATAAGCAAAAAGCAGTGCGGTTACCAAAAGCAGCCAAACAGATTAAACAGATATGTTAATCATATTCTATTCTTATCTGATTGGTTGTTGTTGTCAATTCCTCAATAACTTCTATACCAGTTACAACCAATCCTGAACCTCCGCTTCAATCATAGGGCAAAATAGAAGGTAATGTAGAGAAGCAGGCTATGTCTTTCAGAGTAAGAAATGGGATGAGGGTGTACAGTATATTAGAATGTGGCATCCAATCATTTTTGCCTCTAGGCTACATTCTATTAAAGCGAAGGGCACCTTTAATTTGTAGCAGATTTATAGACATATAGCCCCTTGAGATTGTGACAGGCAAAATAATTTCCATAGTTTTGATGACCTTATTTTCAGATTAAAAAATAGGGTAAATCAAAAGCTTTGTAAGAAAGTCTTACAGAGCTTGGTATTGTGTGAGTTTGAAGCTGAATGTATTATTGTCAAAGAAAACAGAATAACAAAAGTAATACATTGTGTCAAAGGTAATGCACACCATTTACAAGCCTTCTAATTTCATGGTGCATGACAACACTTGTTCTGCAACACAACGTGGGTTAAATGGAGAACTGACAAAAATGTCAGTCAGAGACCCTGGGAAAATAAGAAATTATTCAAACGCTACTTTTGTAACCTCATACAATCATGTTTCTTTTCAAACCAAGCATTTGTGTAGTGGAACAAATCCAAGGCGCACGTTGCGTGCCAAGGTTCAAATATCAGCACAGAAAAGGCACCTTTGTGAAGGCATGGAGAACAGATGGCTTGAGCCTGGCATTTTCTTGTCCTGAAGGGTTTCTCTGATTGCAGATACTCTTCTGTCTAGATGAACGTATAGCTTTGTTTATGCTATCTCCTTCGACACCATTACCGAATCCAAAGTTTGGTACAAGACACTTTTTGTTCACTTTCTGAAAACACAGTCTATGAGACCAGAACACTCGTAAGGGACAAATCACAGAAACTGGGTGATTCCCAGATACCACCTCCTTTCTTTGATTTATCTCTGAATTTGGCGAGTACTAAATCCACACAAAACCGTGATGTACAGAACATAGGGGAAAAAAGAAGAATGGTGAAAAAAATACTGATCACCACATTAAAAAAAAAAAAAAACTTTGCTTTAGTAGAATTTATTGTCACTATGGATAGATAACACATCGTATGCAGGCCAGAATTTTGTGAGGTTTGAATTTTTTTTTCTTAAACACAAATTTTAATATGTCTAACCTAGTGATGTGTGTCTATAGTTGTCCAAAAATAAGATACAATCTAACATTATTTTTGGTTTAAAGCTTCTTTTTATTGTATTTTTAGGGGATGTATTATTCTTTTTAGCAAAATAAAATCAACATTTATTCAATTATAATGATATCTTCATCTCATGGATCATCATCATAACTCTCTGTTGTGACTAGCAAGATCACTTTCCTTACATTAGACACTCTTGTCCATGTGGCTACCTATAGCTGTCAGCTCCTACCTCCTCCTTCACCTTCATCTGACAGGTTGGGGGGGGGGTCGGGGGGCAAACTTCAAACAGCTATTACTTCTGTTCCATAAATTCTGGTATATTTTTAGATGTCACTGAACCACTATATCACCTGTTAAAGTTAATCTTGAGGGGGGCTTCATGTGAAAATCACACTACCAACTGTTATACAATTCTTGTGTGATATTAAAGATTATGTTTTTTAAAATAACACATGAACTGTGTTTCTAGATGCCACTGCTCAGAACATATTTTCAAGGTAGGTCTAATATTTTAGCTTTACTATGTTAAGGCTGCAAAATCATGTTAGGGCTTATTTTCGGAGTAGGCCCTATTTTCTGAGAAACAGGGCATGTACATAGAACACTTAGGGGGTCATGTATATTTATTTCTGCTAGCTTTTGTCTTTCATTTTTGAAACTTTTCTTTGCCACTTTTGCTTTAGTTTTTTAAGTACACCTTGGTCTGTTCAGATATTACGCGCCTCTTTTCACTTATTTAAGGGTGTTTTTTCATGGACCATGTTTTTACATATAAATTGGAATTATTTTACATGCTTTAAATGTTTATAATTTTGCACATAAACCTGTTGGGCATTGAAAGTTTGGGCTTTTTTTAACAATAATATCTATACATTTTTTCGGTCATATTTTATTGAAATTTATTGGTTAACCCATGCATATTCAAATGCAGAACAGTAGTTGAGAAAAGCAAATTTGCCTAATTACATTGCTGTCAACATTGCATTTACAAAATGCATGAGTTAACTCAATGTCAACACATACGTTAACAATGTGTTACCATACACACTTGTTAACACTCTGTTAACACTCATTTTATAAACTTAATGTTGACAGCAATGTAGTCAGGCAAATCTTTTCTTCTCAGCTGTTTTGACGCACTTGAAAACGCATTTGTGATTGCCACGTGTGACTGCAGCCTCATTTGTTGTCATCTCCCTGGAGTTTGACTCCCTGGGGTTTGCCGCGATGGAGAGGAGGAGGGTTGACCACTCCCCTCTCCATAGCGATGCAGGGCGCACGGCACCATAACGCGGGGAAAGGTAGGACATGTCCTTTCTTTTCCCCATATACGGAGCTGTACGATCCAGCATGTGTGTGGCACCATATCTCTATGTGCACCCAATGCCGACCTTAAGGGGCCGTATATATACGTTCCCCAAAGGTTGTGTGAAAGTAGCCTAAGATATACATTTTTTTATACCAACATGAGAATTAGTTCAGTCTGTTTCAGTATGTAATAAAATAGTTATCTTTCCTGATGGAATTATCACTTTAAGTTAATACAAATATCAGGTCTGAGAATACTATTTTGCTGCAACATATGAATTGATAGTCTTTTTATTGAGTGGTGAGGTATATGCATATTATGCTGGATACATCAAATGTATGCTCATATATATTTACTGTTGTGTAGTTTTTTATTTATTGTTAATAAAGTAGATTGTTTTAAATACCACAGTGGATTATTTTTGGAACTACTAAACACTGACTCTTTATGGGTTGAGAGTATTCAATTCGAGTTGACAGAACTTATCGATATCGATATCGTTATATTATGGGAGCAATAATGTAACTTGAATCCACTTGCACCAATGTCACATACCCACCTATTTGTGGTGTTAGGCCAAGCAGTCTCCATGAGCATGTCACTGGCAAGTGTAACATCAATCAAAGCAACAGGGTGACTGGAAAGCTTTGATGGACTGTCTAAGAGTGACTCTCCACAGTACAGCATGTGACAGCACCACATATTCCATACTGTATGACATATGCCAGCATGAGCTGATGCTTTCATTTCTCTGGCACATAGTGAGCTCTGCTACAAGTCATATCATTATTTTTCTTTGATCTTGTTTTTTTTTATCTTTGAATGACATTTTGTGTCAATTGGAACCAGTTTTAGAACTAGTTTTCCAATGAATTATGGATTTACAAGCCAGTATCACTGGTTTTAGGGAAAACAACATGTTTTTTTTAGCAATGAGTAAGTACCATCACTGGATGTGTAAGTCATAGCAGTAAGCCTACATTTTAGAAGCTTTTGCACTTCAGTGGAGTCTGAAACAATAGGCTATAAAGATTTGTTTGAGCAATTGATATAATATCAAATATGCAAGTGAATTAAACCTGGAAAGCACCATAGAAAACCTACTGACAAGCAAAAATGTCCCTAAACTTGTTGTTACGGATCAAACCCTTTGTGCACAAAAGAGGACAAAGGCCCCAAGTCACAGAAGTGCAAGTTTAATTACTGTATTTTTTGGACTATAAGACACACTTTTTAGCAAGAAAAAATCTTGCTAAAAAGTTCCTGCGTCTTATAGAGTGAAGGTCAGGAGGATTTAGCACTGCCAGACCCTCCTGACCGCTGTAATGGAGATTGGATGATGCCCTGACATACAGCTGCACCCGATCTCCCAGAGAGGAGCCTCTGTACTACTCTCCCCTCTCCCGATGTCCTACAGGTACAGGACCTGCGATGATGTCAGAATCATGTGATTGATCACATGCTTCTTATAACACCATAGGTCTGTGCTGGGGCAGGATAAGAAGAAGGGGAATGGGGGACATATGTGAGTGTGTGTGTGTGGGGGGGGGGTTCTGTGTGTATAGCTGAGCTGTAATAAACACAAATACTAACTATATGATTCTGATCGATAATTTATAAATGTTACATATCTATGAACTAAGAATAAAATACAGTGCACAACAGGGCTATATTGTCACTTATAAATACACATCAAAGTGTATGTGTAATGAATATACTTTCCATGGACATTGCATTTCTTCACTATCACCCCACCACACTTATTAAAGTAGCAATTTCTTCAATGCGTTTTCTTTTTTTTTCTCTGATAGTAACCAGGAATAGAAGAAGCGCGGAATATTATCACTATAAAATATATGATTTATTGCAAGTGCAATATCTTAAATGTAATGAATACATAGAACTCGGAGTACGAAATAATTGGAAGCATAAACAGAAAAAAAGCACTCAAGCTGGAGAAATATTCCCGAATACATTTTTAAATGTGACCTTTTCAAGCCTTAGCTGCTGCAATGTGTGTTTACTGGAAATCAGACTTGATATGCTGTAAATTCTTCATCCAAATTATAGACTTTAGCTAAAGCTTATCTAAAGGCTTTGGAATGAGTTCAGCAGTAGAATAGTGAATGCACTGAGTCTCTATTTAAAGTGGACCTTTCATATTGAAAAAAAGATGTATAGAGTTGTGAGAAAGTTATTTGGCCATTGAAATTCAGTTTCATACAGCAGTATTCTGGTCAGTATTTTAATCTGCAAAACAAGAATGGCATGTAACAGAGAAAACATATAATTGTACATATTCTGTATTTAGGGTCCATTTCTGATTTTACTTCCAAATCCTGATGCAAAATACTGCTGTGTAAAACTCACCTAAATCTATATGACAAGATGTCAAGTGGGTGGTCGTATTGTTTTCACTGTGTGCGCTTGTTGGCATAAAGCTATTAATCACAAAGATCCTGTGATTTATAAGCTGAGAATGAGCAATGATGTTAAGACACATTTTAGCTTTCCCCAAAAAGTGTAAGTCCATCTTCCCAGCAACTCCCCCTGCATTTATATAACAAGCTCATTTTAAAATGGTAAGTCCTTTATTGAAGGATCTCTTACTGAATAGACAACTCGCTGTGGGATATTTAGCTTTACTCTTTCTCGTTTTCCTGTCAGTAGAGTTCCGTTTTTCTCTTGTTTCGTAGTCTAATTTGTCTCAGGCGGATCTTCCTTCTGTTAGATTGCACCTGTGTCTCTTTTTTAAAAAGTCACACAAAACTTGCAAAGTTGGTTCTCCAACTTCTTCCTGGCAAGTTCGCCACTTGAGATTAGCTGAACTTTTGCACACTTTTTTGTGCCTTTTCTGCAGTCACCAATACAACTATCTTCAGTCTAAACAGCTGGATTCGTTCAATAATTAAAGTAAATCCATCCAATAGCTGTGCACACTAGTTGTGGCGCAAATATGGAAAAGTCGCTGAAAAATGTGCAAAAAGCAAACTGCTCAAAAATGTGCAATTTTTTTTGCACTAATATTTGAAAAAAAAAAATAAGATAAATCTAAATTAAATAAAAATTCATAAAGATATATCCCCCTCATTGTATCTGAAAACCTGATAAAGCCTGCTGTTTTCAGTTTTATATAACATTTACACTTCTCCTCTTCCCATGTACAGGCAGTTCCCGGGTTACATACAAGATAGGGTCTGTAGGTTTGTTCTTAAGTTGAATTTGTATGTAAGTCGGAACTGTATATTTTATCATTGTAATCCCAGCCAGAACTGTTTTGGTCTCTGTGACAATTGGATTTTAAAAATGTTGGGTTGTCATTAGAACCAGGATTAACAATAAAGCTTCATTACAGACGCCTGTGATAACTGTTACAGCTGATTATTGTAGCCTAGGACTAAAGTACAATAAATTACCAATATCCAGAGGTCCGTTTGTAACTAGGGGTTGTATGTAAGTCGAGTGTTCTTAAGTAGGGAACCGCCTGTACATATTTTATAAGTGTTGTCTTTTTCTATAAATATTTTTCTATAAAATAACAATTGTTGGAACATGCATTTCACGTTTCAGTGCAATGCAGATGGTCACCTTTTACCAAGTATTGAAGTTAATTGAGAATTTTAAGACACCAAAAGTTTACTATTTCAAAAAGGAAGTAGATTCAAGGGATAGGCAAGTACTTTGGATGCCATGTACTGGATGGAGCACTATGTTTTTCCCAAAAAAGTTATGCTACAAATGAGAACACCGGTGATTGGTACAAAATAATGTGACATAGGAAAATAAAATAAATAAATAAATAATGTCCCATTTGAAAAGCAGTCATTTAGTGTCTCAACAGAATTAGGTCCTACCTGAAATCCTATTCATAGGCCCAAAAATCTGGATTTTCCCTTGTATATTGATATGTAACACTGGACAAGCAGAATTATTGGTGGATGCTAGATTGCTTTCCTATTTCCATCTCTTATAATTTTAAAGATAATATAAACTTTTTTCAAAGGTGTTTTTAAAAAATAAGAGTCCTCATGCCAGTTCACTGCTCTGGTAAAGTTTTTTTTCACCGACATATTATTAAGATGAATAGTTTATTAGAAAACGGTTTTCATATTTTTTATTGCCATAAAAGCCCAACTGTTATAGAAGAAGCCAGAACAGTAATGAAATAAAAGCTAACTTCAGTAATGAGAGTTGTTATAGAGACACAAAGAAAGGAAAGCAGAGACATGCTAGTAGAGCTACAGATTTTATTTAGTATATTGTTCATGTACAAAAAACGTTAAAATATTCAGTAGAATAAAAATTGATGAATTAAATATTTATTTGTACTTAAATAAAATTTTGTTTGATTGTATGTTACTTTATTATGATATGTTTAGCATGTACCAAATTTCTCCATACCACAAAAACCTTCTGCTCTTTGTCCAACACAAACTCATAAGGGAACTTCTCATTGGCAGAAGAGACTATCGTCTAGGAAGAACCCTATCAGACCTAGAAGTGCAAGCAAGGCTGGCGGCCACCAGAGTTAACCACTTGTAATGACATACAACAATCAACATACTGTAGTCCAAAGCCTCACTGTTGCACAGTCCTCAACACGTCTGCTGTAACAACATGAATGTGCTGCCTGTGTAAAGATCACATTTCACGCTATATGTATATTTTGCCTACTATTTAATGCTCAAACTTTCATGGTATGAAAAAGATAAATTTGAGCATTGAACGCTGGGCTGTTTTCGGAACACTTTTGGAATCTGTCTATTAGGTCCATGGCCATTTTCCATGCTCATGGCCCCATTTTAGATGATGACTTTTCACAATGTATTTCATGGCTTCCATCCCTACATGAGACATTATTACTATCACATAGGAATAAAAAGCCATAAAACACCACAGTGAATTAATCTCGATCGGATGCAATATTTATTTTCTTCACATGATTTCACATCTATTTCAAAACTAACCAATAATTTCATGCTACATTACAGAACATTTTAAACTATATTTCAGTGACAGGATGAACACTGAAACTGTTATATCAAAAATTAACAAAGCTGCAACTGTCAAAGGAATTTTTTGTGAAGACACAAACGAAACAATAAAAAAGCTTAATCCACTAAATGTAACACAACACCGGGGACAGCTAAACTGACAAGACAACAGCTAACATGCACCAAAAAATGTGGTAGATCTTGGAAGAAACCAACGATTTTATTAAAGCCGACAAACACCAGCCCAAAAAACACATGAAACTTCACAAGACGTCTGGATCAATCTGCTCAAACAATAATAGAGACCCCTTAAAACACAGATCTAGAACAAATAAACTTCTCTCTCACTAACTATTATGAAACATGCATTCTTTGTATGTGAGATCCAAGCGGACAATTTGATAACAGTTACACTTCATAACACAAACTACAAAGCATCCAACATTATGATATTGTGTCAATAAAACATGCTTAGTGTATCTTTCATTCTACACAAAACAACAGACCACTGGTATCATTGCACAAAAAGATGGAGAAAACTGATGGTCTGACAGTATACATTATGTACATGCAGTGAGAGAACACTAGCCACCATTTTTATTATGCAGCTAGCATTGTTTAGTGCAAAGTAGAGTTTATAACATACAGCACTAAACATAGATAAGGCCTCTTCAACCAATTACGCCTTTTACTATGTGTACTTACCTGCAAGATCCTGGTTCACCAAATGGTGAAAAGTTTGAGTTGCATGAAGAAGAATAAGGAAGTGGTAAATGCAGATTATATAAAGAAATCTTTTTCTCAAATTTAAGTATAAAGTGTATTGTACAGTATACCATTTGGTTGTAGTTATACAGCTTACATGTAACCCCCCTTTCTCCTCCACCCTTTTGTTTTTTTTTCATTCTTGAAATAATACAACACCTATTACCCCTACCTGAGACAAATGTGCATGTGCTATCAAAGGGGAAAGGGGAGTAATCTAATGCCACATACATTGGGTTATAGCTTATCTCATCTGGGAACAAATGGATAAGGTTTAGGAATTCACCTTGCCCTATCCATCTTTACCTAACATCATCTGTTTGGAGAAATAGTTCAGAGGTCCACCTACTTACATACGAACATAGCTTCCCAATCCTGCATGAATGGGCAGGCTCCGGAAGCTTTGCTCTTATGTGCAGGGGGTCTTCTGCTTAATGCGGTGAGAAGTACAGTTATCCTGTGTCAAAAGTAATAGCGTATATGCCATGAGGTGGCGCAACTTAAAGTTGTCGGGCCCCAGTGAAAAATGTGTGCCTTGCTCCCGACTACAATGCATTTTTTATAATACTAGTCTTCTCATATAGGAAAGGTGCACCAAATGGTCCCCCTAGGCCTCTTGAGCCCATTTACGACTGCACCCTTTGAGCCCCCTCAAGTTACGCCCCTGATGCCACCTATGAAATTTATTGTATATACAAAAAGGCACAAGCTTGTCCTATGGGCACATCATAAAATCACAATTACCTTGTTGCGAGAAATAAACAATATATGAAATTACTGATCATCATGGGAAGTAGCAAGTTAATCCTCAGCAAAAACTAAGCATATTCACCTCGTGAAGCCACTTCTCCACCAGACCCTTTGCATTCGATGGAATTATTCTCATCACCAGCTCAACTTTCTCATTTTCTGATGACTCCATATGAGTTATTTCTTTCTTCCTATTAAATGTAAGTTTTGCTATGCCTTCAAAGCATTTCTTAAGGTGTGGTTGAACTCTAAGTGGATCCTTTGTCTCAGAAAGGATTTCGAGTAATTCATCATTGGACAGGAAGAAAAATCTGGTAGGGTGTTAAAGGACATGAAAATTAGTAACCTCGGGGACATCCAAGCAAAGATTTTATACAAACAAGCACAGCTGACACGGGATATGGACTGTTTACCTTGGAAAAAATAGCCTTTTCTTCTCCAAATAATCATTCAGGCCTTTCTGAATGTCATCCAACAGCAATTCTGCCTCCTTCAACTTATCCAGCATCTGGGGCTGTGCGATAACCCTCATGGCGCTGGCCTCCTTAACAGACTCCCTCATTATTAGCCTCCTGGTGAGCAAGATATAATACAGAGAATGTAATAACCATACTTCACACAACAAGCTCTCTCTCTCTCTTTCACATTGAAAATCCCCTCATTACAAAACAAGAGGTGATCTTTTCTCTCTCCATACCTTTAAATACAACTGCATCGTCCATAGCTTTTTACATGGAAGGCAGCTGCTTTTTAAGCTTTAGATAAATAGAAAGTGCTGGCCAATCACTCTACTGAGGTTGAATGCATTGTTCTCTAATACACTTTGGTGAGGGGCTTTTTATTTTTAACTACATTGGACATGGAAAGTCATTTGTCCAACTAATTATGACTGAGTTTTGTTCGGTGTCATTAACCTACAATGCTGGATTGATCCTATTCTATTATTTGCTCTAACCAGTTCAATAAATCAACACTCCTTATTTTATTCCTTGGAAAGAGCTCATTAGGAGGACTGTGTGGGTATCAATGATGTCAAAGGGAACAAAATAAGACAAATGTAAAGACAATAACAAATACCTGCAAAGAATTAGCTGTATTGTTGTAGTAGACCATGTCAACAGTATTGATACATATAGATCAAAAGAAGATATGGAAGATATGATGTAGACAATATTTTCCTGTGTACATCATATATATATACAGTATATATGGACCTTAAGTAGGTCCACAAATAAAAATAACTAAAAAACAAAAACACTTTGACAGTAGTGGCTGAAGAGAGCAGGATCAGAAAGCTATTATGTATTTAATTTACACTATACTAGGTCACCAGAGAATTGATCAAGTATGGCAGGTTCCATAAACAGAATTGGACAAATGACTTGATCATAAATACTGACTCTCATATTTCAGCCACTTTGTCAGCATCTTGGATATCCAGAAACAGAAATATTCCCACTTTATCCGGATAAACTGTTACTGAAAATTATGATGATTGTTTTGGGTCCATATCTTCTACAGTACTGGGCAAGTTGCCTAAAATTCCTGTAATCCAAAACCACCTCATGCAGGACATTTATGCACTTATGAAACTTAGGATGTGGTTGAAACAGTCATATAGTTGAAATACAGAAAACCAATTAAATATATTTATTATAGCTATAACAATTGTCAGACAACTTGATAAATCAAGTATTTAAACATGTTTCATGTAAACTCAAATTATCATTTCTTATTCTGTATAATCTAATTAGTCAGTATTTGCTCTGTCTGTAATATCAAGCTTAGAGCTGTTTTAAATATCATAGTATCACAGTATATAAGGCTGGAAAAAGACACAAGTCAATCAAGTCTAACATTTAAGAATCAAATAAATGTTTTATCCCCATAACCCGTGATATTTTTTCTCTCCAGAAAGGCATCCAGGCCTCTCTTGAACATGTACATAGAGTCCACCATAACAACCTCCTGGGGCAGAGAGTTCCATAGTCTCACTGTTCTTACAGTAAAGAATCCTTGTCCATGGCAATAGTAGAACCGCCTCTCCTCTGCGTAGAGGATGTCCCCTTGTCCTGGTCACAGGCCTAGGTATAAAAGGATCTTTAGAGAGATCCTTGTACTGTCCATTCAGGAACTTGTACATTGTACCCTCAGTCATCTTTTTTTATTCTGAATAATCCAAAATTTTGTAATCTTTCATTGTATTGTAGTACCACCATTCCCCTAATAATCTTGGTTGCTCTCCTCTGCACCCATTCCAGTTTTACTATGTCATTTCTATACATTGGTGCCCAAAAGTGTACACAATATTCCATGTATAAGGGCAAAACTATGTCTTTATCATGAGAATCTATTCCTCTCTTGATACATCCCATGATTTTATTTGCTCTAGCAGCAGCCGCCTGCCTCTGGTTGCTAAAATTAAGTTTACCATACATCAATACCCCCAAGAATATCAATTATCTTTTCGTTATATCTTCTCTGAGAATACAGGTTGGTATGATGTAATTGGACAGTTCTTTTTTTACCCTCATGCAGTATTTTCTTAAGACAATAGTCCTTTAACATCTGCCATCCTGGTTTATATAGACCATGAAATAGCAACATACATGTGCAGAACTAAGATATCCTTGAAGGGAGAACCCCTCATGCACTTTAAAAAATACACATGTGAGATGCATATCTTAATACAATCATCTATCGGCTTAAACTATTGTGGCCCAACTATCCCAGTCATCTTACAAACACACCAAAGTCATTTCTCCACATTCATTTGTGTGACTTGATAAATATAGAAATTTACCAGAAAATCTCTTTCTCTCCAATCCCATTGCATTATTTTCAAGTGCTACACCAAAAACCATTAAAATACTAAAACATGAGGTTGTATTGGAGCATAAATGACTTAAAAATTTGCTTCGCGTGAAAAGGACTGAGGACTGAGCTCTCGATTTTCTATGGCAATTGATGCATGAAAAACACATTGCACTTGCATGGTTCTCAGAGTGCAATGCGTTTTTGATGCACCTCCATCCGTACACCATACATTGCGCGTGACTTGCAAAAGTAGAGCATGCTGAGATTTAAACGTGCATTGGGCATTGGGCTTAATTCATGACTTTTCTCTATATAGAGCGTTGGGTCTTTTCCCAAGTTATGGGTTATTTTTATTGCAGTTCTCTTTATATAGAAGATCCACAATACTGTATATACAGGAGGTCAATCTGCATGCCTTTGGTTGCGACTTACCTCATTCTAATTGGGGCTAGTGTTGCACCTTTAGCATACCATGCATCTGACACTTGCGAATCTAAGGTTCGCTTCAAAGTCAGAGTAGACCATACTGGAGCGTGGGTTAGTACTATATTGACTCATTAATGCTGTTATTTTTATGTAATAATACTGTGTAGTAGCTCTGTTTTGTCACCATTTTGCTGCATATACATATAGCTATATGCCTATGGGCTGCCCTCGCTCCTAATAGCCACCGCGATCTCACTCTGAGACTGCACGTGTGCAAAACACTGTATTGTGAGAGACACAATTCTTATATACTGAATACGCATGTCGATATGCACATTGAAACGCCAGGTACAAATTACATATATATGCCCCAGCTGATTCACAACCAGCTCATGTGACACTGGGTTACATAATTATATATTGGCTTTCAGCTAATCTTTTTTGTATTATATGTATCACTTGCACTTTATATTTACTTATCACATATACTTATCATGAAGTTTTCATTATTGTGTAAATTGTAGTTTCTAATAGCTTTTAAAATGAATATATGATCATGGCTCATTAAGAGTTAACAATAAGACACTCCCACATTTGGCATTTAAACCTGTTAACTATGGAATGCACATTGCCTGAGAAAGGTGGTCACACACTGAAATGTCACCAGTTTTGGAATAAACTCTTCTTCACTTTTACCTGCTTGGATCTGGAGTGCTGCTTCATTTTTGGATTTTATGCATACATGGGTTCTTATATACAAAAAACACATTTACTATAGCCTGTGTGAGGACCCTGGTGTAGGTGATAGCAGAATTCTGTGTAAGGCGGACCAATCATAGATCAACCCAGAACCTCTTAGTGTATCGGGCGCATTGGGTGCCTGTGGTGGGGAATATCAAGACTGGTGAACTATGCTTCCAGTCTACATAAATTCCCCCAGTGTCTTTACCTTGAAATAGATTATTCAAACATAGCAGATGTATTGCAGATATTTGCAACCATACATATTCTTTGTACTTGCAGAAATCCATGGGCATTGTGTAGAAACAGTTCTGTTTCCGTGCAGAGAACATACATTGCGCGTGACTTGCAAAAGTAGAGCATGCTGAGATTTAAATGTGCATTGGGCATTGGGCTTAATTCATGACTTTTCTCTATATAGAGCATTGGGTCTTTTCCCAAATTATGGGTTATTTTTATTGCTGTTCTCTTTATATAGAGGATCCACAATACCGTATATACAGGAGGTCAATCTGCATGCCTTTGGTTGCGACTTACCTCATTCTAATTGGGGCTAGTGTTGGCCTTCATACTCTTATGTATGTATTCTTATATCATCAGGGATCTCTGCTGTCAGATCCCATGTCCAGGAAGTTATCCTCTAAACTATATGTATGAGATGTAACATTAAGACCTGGGTTCACCACTTTAAGAATTAATAGCATTAGCATCTCATACAATAGTTTAGAGGATAACTCCTGGACATGGGATCTGACAGCAGAGATCCCTGATGATATAAGAATACATACATAAGAGTATGAAGGCCAACACTAGCCCCAATTAGAATGAGGTAAGTCGCAACCAAAGGCATGCAGATTGACTCTTGTATATACGGTATTGTGGATCCTCTAATAAAGAGAACTGCAATAAAATAACCATAATTTGGGAAAAGACCCAAGCTCTATATAGAGAAAAGTCATGAATTAAGCCCAATGCCCAATGCACTTTAAATCTCAGCATGCTCTACTTTTGCAAGTCACGCGCATGTATGGTGTACGGATGGAGGTGCATCAAAAACCATGCACTCTGAGAACCATGCAAGTGCAATGTGTTTTTCATGCATCAATTGCCATAGAAAATCGAGAGCTCAGTCCTCAGTCCTTTTCACGCGAAGCATTTTTAAGTCATTTATGCTCCAATCAACCTCATGTTTAGTATTTTAATGGTTTTGGTGGTGTAGCACTTGAAAATAATGCAATGGGATTGGGAGAGAAAGAGATTTTCTGGTAAATTCTATATTATCAAGTCACAAAATGAATGTGGAGAAATGACTTTGGTGTGTTTGTAAGATGACTGGGATAGTTGGGCCACAATAGTTTAAGCCGATAGATGATTGTATTAAGATATGCATCTCACATGTGTATTTTTTAAGTGCATGAGGGGTTTCTCCCTTCAAGATATCTTAGTTCTGCACATGTAGTGTGCTATTCCATGGTCTATATAAACCAGGATGGCAGATGTTAAAGGACATTGTCTTAAGAAAATACTGCATGAGGGGTAAAAAAGAAACTGTCCATTACACATACCAACCTGTTTCTCAGAGAAGATATAACGAAAAGATAATTGATATCTTGGGGTATTGATGTATGGTAAAACTTAATTTTAGCAACCAGGCAGGCGGCTGCTTATAGAGCAATAAAATCATGGGATGTATCAAGAGAGGAATAGATTCTCATGATAAAGACATAGTTTTGCCCTTATACAGGAATATGTGTACATTTTGGGCACCAAGTATAGAAATGACATAGTAAAACTGGAATGGGTGCAGAGGAGAGCAAACAAGATTATTAGGGGAATGGTGGTACTACTACAATGAAAGATTACAAAATTTTGGATTATTCAGATAAAAAAAGATGACTGAGGGTACAATGTACAAGTCCTGAATGGACAGTACAAGGATCTCTCTAAAGATCCTTTTTATACCTAGGCCTGTGACCAGGACAGGGGACATCTTACGCAGAGGGAGGCGGTTCTACTATGACCAGACAAGGATTCTTACTGTAAGAACAGTGAGACTAGGAACTCTCTGCCCAGAGGTTGTTATGGGGACTCTATGTACATGTTCAAGAGAGGCCTGGATGCCTTTCTGGAGAGAAAAATATCACGGGTTATGGGGATAAACATTTATTTATTCTTAATGTTAGACTTGATTGACTTGTGTCTTTTTCCAGCCTTATATACTGTGATACTAGATATTAAAACAGCTCTAAGCTTGATATTACAGACAGAGCAAATACTGACTAATTAGATTATACAGAATAAGAAATGATAATTTGAGTTTACATGAAACAGTTTAAATACTGATTTATCAAGTTGTCTGACAATTGTTATAGCTTAATAAATATATTTAATGGTTTCTGTATTTCAACTATATGACTGTTTCAACCACATCCTAAGTTTCATAAGTGCATAAATGTCCTGCATGAGGTGGTTTTGATTACAGGAATTTTAGGCAACAATGCCCAGTACTGTAGAAGATATGGACCCAAAACAATCACATAAATTTTCAGTAAACGTTTATCGGATAAAGTGGGAATATTTCTGTTTCTGGATATCCAAGATGCTGACAAAGTGGGGAAATATGAGAGTCAGTATTATGATCAAGTCATTGTCCAATTCTGTTTATGGAACCTGCATACTTGATCAATTCTCTGGTGACCTAGTAGTGTAATTAAATACATAATAGCTTTCTGATCCTGCTCTCTTCAGCCACTACTGTCAAAGTGTTTTTGTTTTTTAGTTATTTTATTGTGGAACTACTTAAGGTCCATATATACTGTATATATAATATATATATATATATATATTATATATAATGAGTATACAGGAAATATTGTCTAATCATATCTTCCATATCTTCTTTTGATTATATGTATCAATACTGTTGACATGGTTTTACTACAACAATACAGCTAATTCTTTGCAGGGTATTGTTGTATTGTCTTACATTTGTCTTTTTTGTTCCCTTTGACATCATTGATACCCACACAGTCCTCCTAATGAGCTCCCTCTTTCCAGGAAAGAAATAAGGAGTGTTGATTTATTGAACTGGTTAGAGCAAATAATAGAATAGGATCAATCCAGCATTGTAGGTTAATGGCACCCGAACAAAACTCGTCATAATTAGTTGGACAAATGACTTTCCATGTCCAATGAGTTAAAAATAAAAAAGCCCCTCACCAAGTGTATTAGAGAACAATGCATTCAACCTCAGTAGAGTGATTGGGCCAGCACTTTCTATTTATCTAAAGCTTAAAAAGCAGCTGCCTTCATGTAAAAAGCTATGGACGATGCAGTTGTATTTAAAGGTATGGAGAGAGAAAGATACACTCTTGTTTTGTAATGAGGGGATTTTCAATGTGAAAGAGAGAGAGAGAGCTTGTTGTGTGAAGTATGGTTATTAATTCTCTGTATTAATCTTGCTCACCAGGAGGCTAATAATGAGGGAGTCTGTTAAGGAGGCCAGCGCCATGAGGGTTATCGCACAGCCCCAGATGGGGATAAGTTGAAGGAGGCAGAATTGCTGTTGGATGACACATTAGAAAGGCATCTGAATGATTATTTGAGAAGAAAAGGCTATTTTTTCCAAGGTAAACAGTCCATATCCGTGTCAGCTGTGCTTGTTGTGTATAAAATCTTTGCTGGATGTCCCCGAGGTACTAATTTTCATGTCCTTTAAACACCCTACCAGATTTTTCTTCCGTCCAATGATGAATTAACTCGAAATCCTTTCTGAGACAAAGGATCCACTTAGAGTTCAACCACCCACTTAAGAATGCTTTGAAGGCATAGCAAAATTACATTAATAGAGAAGAAAGAAATAACTCAATGGAGTCATCAGAAAATGAGAAAGTTGAGCTGGTGAGGAGAATATTCCATCGAATGCAAAGGGTCTGGTGGAGAAGTGGCTTCACGAGGTGAATATGCGGTTTTTGCTGAGGATTAACTTGCTACTTCCCATGATGATCAGTAATTTCATATATGTGTTATTTCTCGCAACAAGGTAATTGTGATTTTATGATGTGCCCATAGGACAAGCTTGTGCCTTTTTGTATATACAATAAATTTCATAGGTGGCATCAGGGGCGTAACTTGAGGGGGCTCAAGGGTGCAGTCGAAATGGGCTCAAGAGGCTAGGGGGACCATTTGGTGCACCTTTCCTATATGGAAGACTAGTATTATAAAAATGCATTGTAGTCGGGAGCAAGGCACACATTTTTCACTGGGGGCCACAACTTTAAGTTGCGCCACCTATGGCATATACGCTATTACTTTGACACAGGAACTGTACTTCTCACCGCATTAAGCAGAAGACCCCCTGCACATAAGAGCAAAGCTTCCGAGCTGCCATTCATGCAGGATTGGGAAGCTATGTTCGTATTGAAGTAGGTGGACCTCTGAACTATTTCTCCAAACAGATGATGTTAGGTAAAGATGGGATAGGGCAAGGGGATGATTCCTACACTTATCCATTTGTTCCCAGATGAGATAAGCTATAACCCAATGTATGTGGCATTAGATTACTCCCCTTTCCCTTTGATAGCACATGCACATTTGTCTCAGGTAGGGGTAATAGGTGTTGTATTATTTCAGAATGAAAAAAAACAAAGGGTGGAGGAGAAAAGGGGGGTTACATGTAAGCTGTATAACTACAACCAAATGGTATACTGTACAATACACTTTATACTTAATTTGAGAAAAAGATTTCTTTATATAATCTGCATTTACCACTTCCTTATTCTTCTTCATGCAAACAAACTTTTCACCATTGGTGAACCAGGATTTGCAGGTAAGTACACATAGTAAAGGCGTAATTGGTTGAAGAGGCCTTATCTATGTTTAGTGCTGTATGTTATAAACTCTACTTTGCACTAAACAATGCTAGCTGCATAATAAAAAATGGTGGCTAGTGTTCTCTCACTGCATGTACATATGTATACTGTCAGCCATCAGTTTTCTCCATCTTTTTGGCAATGATACCAGTGGTCTGTGTTTTGTGTAGAATGAAAGATACACTAAGCTGTTTTATTGACACAATATCATGTTGGATGCTTTGTAGTTTGTGTTATGAAGTGTAACTGTTATCAAATGTCCGCTTGGATCTCACAATACAAAGAATGCATGTTTCATAATAGTTAGTGAGAGAGAAGTTTATTTGTTCTAGATCTGTGTTTAAGGGGTCTCTATTATTGTTTGAGACAGATGATCCAGACGTCTTTGAGAGTTTCATGTGTTTTTTGGGCTGGGTTTGGTCGGCTTTAATAAATCGTTGGTTTCTTCCAAGATCTACCACATTTTTTGGTGCATGTTAGCTGTTGTTTGTCAGTTTAGCTGTCCCCGGGTTGTGTTACATTTAGGGATTTAGCTTTTTTATGTTTGTTTGTGTCTTCACACAAAAATTCCTTGACAGTTGCAGCTTTGTTAATTTTTGATGTATAACAGTTTCAGTGTTATCCTGTCACTGGAAATATGTTAAAATGTCTGTAATGTAGCATGAAATTATTGGTTAGTTTTGAAATAGATGTGAATCATGTGAGAAATAAATATTGCATCCGATCGAGATTAATTCACTGTGGTGTTTTATGGCTTTTTATTCCTATGTGATAGTAATAATGTCTCATGTAGGGATGGAAGCCATGAAATACATTGTGAAAAGTCATCATCTAAAATGGGGCCATGAGCATGGAAAATGGCCATGGACAATAGACAGATTCCAAAAGTGTTCCGAAAACAGCCCAGCGTTCAATGCTCAAATTTTATTTTCACTACATGAAAGTTGAGCATTAAATAGTAGGCAAAATAAATATAGCGTGAATGTGATCTTTACACAGGCCGCACATTCATGTTGTTACAGCAGACGTGTTGAGGACTGGCAACAGTGAGGCTTTGGACTACAGTATGTTGATTGGTTGTATGTCATTACAAGTGGTTAACTCTGGTGGCCGCCAGCCTTGCTGCACTTCTAGGTCTGATAGGGTTCTCTAGACGATAGTCTCTTCTGCCAATGAGAAGTTCCCTATGAGTTTGGTGTTGGACAAAGAGCAGAAGGTTTTTGTGGTATGGAGAGAATTTGGTACATGCTAAACATATCATAATAAAGTAACATACAATGAACAAATTTATTTAAGGACAATAAATATTTAATTCATCAAGTTTTATTCTACTGAATATTTAAACGGTTTTTGTACATGAAAAATACTTAAAAAAATCTGTAGCTCTACTAGCATGTCTCTGCTTTCCTTTCTTGTGTCTCTATAACAACTCTCCTTACTGAAGTTAGTTATTTCATTACTGTTCTGGCTTCTTCTATAACAGTTGGGCTTTTATGGCAATAAAAAATATGAAAACCGTTTTCTAATAACTATTCATCTTAAAATATGTCGGTGAAAAAAAACTTTACCAGAGAGTGAACTGGCATGAGGACTCTTATTTTTTAAAACACCTTTTGAAAAAAGTTTATATTATCTTTAAATTATAAGAGATGGAAATAGGAAAGCAATCTCAGCATCCACCAATAATTTCTTGTCCAGTGTTACATATCAATATACAAGGAAAATCCAGATTTTTGGGCCTATGAAAAGGATTTCAGTAGGACCGAATTCTGTTGAGACACTAAATGACTGTTTTCAAATGGGGACATTATTGTATTATTTATTTTATTTTCCTATGTTACATTATTTTGTACCAATCACCGGGTTGTTCTCATTTGTAGCATAACTTTTTGGGAAAAACATAGTGCTCCACCAGTACATGGCATCCAAAGTACTTGCCTATCCCTTGAATCTACTTCCTTTTTGAAATAGTAAACTTTTGGGTCTTAAATTATCTCAATTAACTTCAAACTTGGTAAAAGGTGACATCTGCATTGCACTTGAACGTGAAGCATTGTTCAACAATTGTTATTTTATAGAAAATATTTATAGAAAAAGACAACCTTATAAAATATGTACAGGCGGTTCCCTACTAAGAAACACTCGACTTACATAACAACCCCTAGTTACAAACGGACCTCTGGATATTGGTAATTTATTGTAATTTAGTCCTCTGGCTACAATAATCAGCGGTAACAGTTATCCACAGGCTGTCTGTAATGAAGCTATTGTTAATCCTGGTTTAATGACAAACCAACATTTTTAAAATCCAATTGTCACAGAGACAAAACAGTTTGGCTGTGGGATTACAATGATAAAATATACAGTTCCGACTTACATACAAATTCAATTAAGAACAAACCTACAGACCCTATCTGTATGTACAGACCCGGGGGGGGCCTGTACATGGGAAGAGAGAAGTGTAAATGTTATATAAAACTGAAAACAGCGGCTTTCAGGTTTTCAGATACAATGAGGGGGATATATCTTTAGAATTTTTATTAATTTAGATTATCTTATTTTTTTTTTCAAATATTAGTGCAAAAAAATTGCACATTTTTGAGCAGTTTGCTTTTTGCACATTTTTCAGCGACTTTCCATATTTGCGCCAACAACTAGGTGGCACAGCTATTGGATGGATTACTTAAAGAACGAATCAGGTTTAGAGAAGAGTAGTTGTATGGGTGACTGCAGAAAAGCACAAAAAAGGTGCAAAAGTTCAGCTAATCTCAAGTGGCGAAATGGCCAGAAGAAGTTGGAGAACCAACTTTGCAAGTTTTGTGTGACTTTTTAAAAAGAGCCAAGGGCAGTAACAGAAGAATGGAAGTCCGCCTGAGACAAATTAGACTCACGAACAAGAGAAAAACGAACTCTACTGACAGGAAACCGAGAAGAGTAAAGCACAATATCCCACAGCGTGTTGTCTATTCAGTAAGAGATCCTTCATAAAGGACTTACCCATTTTAAATGAGCTTGTTGTAATGCAGGGGGAGGTGCTGGGAAGATGGACTTAAACTTTTGGGGAAGCTTAAAATGTGTCTTAACATCATTGCTCTCATCAGCTTATAAATCACAGGATTTGTGATATAGCTTTTGCCAACAATGTGCCACAGTGAAAACAAACGACCACACCACTTGACTCTGTCATATAGATTAGGGGAGTTTACACAGCAGTATTTTGCATCAAGGATTTGGAAGGAAATGAAATGGACCCGAATAAAGATGTAACAATATGTTTCTCTGTTACATGCATTCTTGTTTTGCAGATTAAATCTCGACCCGAATACTGCTGTATGAAACGAATTCATGGCCAAATAACTTTCTCACAATCTCTTAATCTTTCTCTAGAAAGTGCCACTTTAAAGAGAACCTGGCACTCTTCTACTGGTGACTCATTCACGCCTTAGATAAGCTGAGCTAAAGTCTATAATTTGGGTGAGATTTACAGCATATAAGTTTCAGAAATACTTGCCGAAGCACGTTGCAAAGGGAAACAAAAAAGATCGGATTTTCCAGTTGAGGCTTTGTCGCCCTAGTAGTAATCGGTCGTCATACATAAGATATGCCTGCACAATATTATTACGTGAAAGCGATTCTGCTAGTCGTCACCAATAAAACGGAACCGAGCAATGACTAAGGGGGGGGATAGGAAGAAGCATTCAATGAAGATTTAACAAACACTAAGAGTAAGGTAACAGCTGTGGCCTTGCTGTCCGATATGACCCAGGAAGTGATCGAACCATAGTTAGTATGTTGATACGTCAGCATAACAACAGCCCCAAACACACACACCCTCAAGGTGTCAACCCGTAACATTAAGACCTGGGTTCACCACTTTAAGAATTAATAGCATTAGTGCATTAGAAAAAAAATGAAGTAATTAAACTAACAGTGGTAACTCATAGTACTTGTCTTATCAAATGCTGTGTATTGGATTTAAATCCACAGTACAAACCCCAAGGTGAATGTCCTTTCCACATAAAAGCAGCAGTGCTGAGAAAACCAATTATTAGTTCCTATCCATGAATTCAACTAGGCAGATTTATTTCCTACAACTTAGAAGTCATAAGGTGAAAAGGCTCCTATGCAAATTATTTCTTGAAAATTTTATTAAATGCTGGCTGAGACAAATATGGACTACAATAACGTCAGCTGCTTAAAATTCAAGACTTCAAAGGTTTCCAACATAAAGAAAGTCTTCTAACAGAAAATTAATGACTTTGGCGTATGATGTCTTTTGCATGCATCAGTAGAAACAGAATAATTATGCAATAAAGGAGGATTTAGAACAAAAAAAGGTATAAAAGAGCAAAGTAAAAATGTCACAAAGGAAACTGGAAAGAAAAATAATCAAATAGATGAATATAGATACTTTGCCATATTTCTGCACTGTCAAGGATAAATGGCAAGAACTTTCCTAACAGAAACCATAAAGTGGTTCATCATAGAGATAATAGACTTGATCACAGTTTGCAGTCATTTACAATGACTCTTAGTTATTCACATATAACCTATTTGTGGAATTAATGGTTAAGGGAACTTCTAAAGAATCAGTCTTCTCAAGAAAATACCAATTACGGAGTAAAATGTCAGAAAAAGAGTAAATCTTATAGAAAAGGGCTGTGTATTATGTCAAAATCTTCAAAAACCATCAATTTTAGTAAAAAGTATATCCTGGATTACTAAAAATTACTGTTGCTGGTCATTTTGGTTGAGCTAACTAGTTTTGGATGGACCACCTAAACTTCTTGTGGGAATGAGGGACGTGAGACTCTCATAGACTAGGGACAGAAAGGCTTTTTTCTCCATTTGTGTTACTCAGGAATATAAGCTATAACCAGAAAATATGGAAGTGTTTTGTTTTTCCATTTCATCAATTCACAACAAGTATCTTCCCAGCTCCAAGACTCTCTTGCCAAAGATTTACTATTCTGATGCTCAGTTACTGCTGCTGGTTTGTCTGTGGTATTGCTTGATTGTTTGATTGTTGTGAAGTTGGACTGTTAATTATTCTCCATCTCCTGAATTTTACTTTGGGATCCTGTTGAGACTTTAGACTAAATGACTACTCTTACTTTGTGCTATTATTTATCAGGTTCACCAAGCAACAGCTACCAGGCAAAAAGCAGGTGTCTTTTACACCCCTCATAAGGTCACTCAGGATCTACTAGCAGATTGCACAGTGTGAGGTCACCCTTATCAAGGCAGCTTATCTGCTGCAGTCAGGGCCCCTGTTGACAGGGAGATCACAAGGAAAGTTCACCATACATCACCTAGTCTTACAGCTACCACCCCGTTTGGTTGTTGATGTGGCTATTGTGGACAAGTTCTGACAGTATCATTACACATATGAAACCCCGACTAATGAATCATGTATATCTAAGCCAAGAGTATATTTTTAGGTCTGTTATGATTAACATTGTTGATATTGTTGCTTTAAAAGTCTCAAATTTAACTAAAGATATTTTCATTGAATTGTAAAAACAATAATGTAACTGCTTATAATTATATATCCTACCTTACAGTAAGTTACAGTTATCTGTTTTAGTAACTCTGTTCATTTGCCTGACTTTGGTAGAAACATTTTCAAAAGCTGTTAGCCAAATGCTTGTTTGATTGACAACATTTTCTACTACATCTGCTATACTTATACTTATAAGGTTCAGGAAGTGTTTTCAATGAGGAGTAAGGTTTAAAGTGCCACCAAGTAACCATTTGTTGGGATTAAGCATTAACACTGTATACACAGTAGCTGGTTGGCTGGCCCAACAATAAACTAAAGCATATTCAGCCTTATAAACTTTACAACTGTGAGTAATAAGTCCCCTATCTACCAAAATTCTTTATATTAAAGAATTTTATTAAAGAGGGCTTTTTGAGGCCCTTATGAAAGAGACCCTTTATGGAACTGCTGTATCAATATCTGTAGCTACAACCCTCAAAGCAGTGGCACTGTGTTAATGTACTGTATAGTAATAATAACATAAAATTCTTACCAATTTCTATCAACAATTTCAAATTTATGTCCTTCAACTGGTATTTGACTGCGTATGTCTTCTGATCCAAAAACTGGTTCCAGATATAACCAAGCCATTTGGACTTTGAGCCAAGATTCTAGAATCTCTTGAAAAAGCCGCTGTACAAGAAAGAAAAAATAACACTTTAAAATCTATTTTTAGAAATGCTAATTGAAGTATAGACAGATGTCTGAAGCAAATCTGTGTATGATTATAGAAGCCAAACTGCTACTTTTTCACATGTTCCCTACAATCACATATTCTAGTAGGGTTAAGAAATGCCTTCTCAACTCCTGTTTTCTGTTCTACTTGGTGAAGCAGAGTGAGGAATGAGCCAGCACAGCTGCCTCTTTGTGTATCTCACTTGGATGAATCACTCTATTACTGGGGTACTGTGTCTATTGCATTTAACCTCACATAATAAAAACTTTAATTAAATCAATTTAGCATAAAGAATGTTAAACTTTTTCTACTCATCTCAATACTGTACAGATTGCTGATGGCAAAGTCAAAAAGTTTTCTGTAATGCAAGTCACTGAAGCATGATTCGTTTTGGGCAGTGAAATCTGAGAAGTGGGTTGGAGATGAAATCGAAAAGCTAATTAAATTCAACAAGAGCTTTTCAAGAAAGCAACATACCAGTTTAGCCTCCCATGCTAATATTTCCTTTTCGAAAGGCGTAATAAATGGAGAGCCTTTCATGGTTGTGGTTTTCACAATGTGATCTTCCAGCAAAACCTTAAAAAAGAACAAATGAAAAAATATAGCAGACAAATATGAAGTAAGGAAGTCTAGATTACAGTATTGAATGATATCCAAGACAAAGATGAAATGAAAAGATAAATTGGTGCTTCTGAAGAGCTGAACTTCAAGCCAACCATCAACTGATTGAACCTTTTACTTCTGGTTCAGGGGATATTCACCTGATACTCAAATGTAATTTGAAAAGGTCAAAGAAAAAGGAATGCACAATGTAATTTCTACAAGACTTGGTAAAGTATCATTTCAAGGTGCCAACATAATAAGACATATACTTATTTTAAAACGCATCTTGTTTTAGTCAGTCCTTCTATCACCCTGAAAAGTAATTTGATTTTATGGTTATAATAAAGCTCCCTTCAAACCAGAAGAGATGACTATTGCATTGTGTTTTTTTTTAGTTTTGTAGTGGCCATATTGGATGTGATCAATGTGTTCCATCTTTAAAAGCGTATGCAAAATTTTTTAAGTTTTACTTGCATGATGTGTGCCAATTCTAGGTTTTTGAGGAAAATTCCTATATTTAAAAACAAATGTCTTCTATTTCTACATGTAATGGTTTCTACATTATAGTACATACATACAACATGCTATTTTTCCCTAGTGCCATTATCCGGAAAAGTTTCTCTAAGTATAGCAAAGTTTTTGGTAATGTATTACACTACATGTATTACAGACAAACTGTATTATTTGAAAGCTTGAAAAGGTGGTTCATGAAAAGAAACAAGATCAACTTTTCCATGTCCATGAAATGACTCAAGCATGGTAGCTCCTCCCCTTCCCTTCAGTGCATTACGTAAAAAGTTCATTCGTAAAAAGTCATTGATTGACGACTTTTCTTTTCACAATGTAACAAATGCTGCATTCCATGTTTAGAGCCATATTCCTTATTGATTCCCTATTCTTTTTTTAAAATGATGCTTTAATTTTAATCCACTGGTTGATTTTGTGACAGCATTAAACAATAAATTTCTTATTTAGTATAACATTTTATGCCTGCATTATATCAAAGCCAAAGAAATCTTATTTGTGCTAACATGCTATAACTTTACAATATATAACATTGAGGTGGCAATTTATCTTGAAAAGTCTAAAAGGTATTTTTTAGGTTTGGATTTTGCCTTCTGTTTATTAGATTTAGTGATGTGGAAACCAATTTATGGAGCGTGGTCACATTTCTGTGCAAATATTGCTTAAGAAGTTATTGCAAGTGACTGACATTATGGAAATAAAGCACAAATGTATATATCAAAGTGAGATATTGCATTAACTTCTGTAGTGCTGAACATACAGAAAGAACCAATATATTTTGTTGTGGACAGTGTACTGTGGTCAATAACAATTCAATAGAATATTTTCCGGTATAAGCAATATCAATATAATAGAGTCTTAGCGGAATTATTATAGCCAGATTTAGTTCAATTGCTTTTCTTCCAGCTACAAATATGACAGTTTGAATTATGACTACAAGTCTGTTTTCCTCAGAGAGTCTATGGGTAAAGTTTGCAATAGCATGCTTCAGGCAATGGGATAAATTGATTATTCCATTTGTTATAGCAGTATAAAGTGTCAATGATCACTTATAACAAATTCTGTAAAATGATACCCCCCAGGAAATGTTTTTTAAAAGCTGACAATGAAGGTTAAGAATTGTCACCTTCTAAGAAATACCCCCCAAAAATACTGCACAATACCTACAACCTTTAACACTATATTTTTCTCAATCTTTGGTAATCAGCCTTCAATCCACTTCCTCTTTTCATAATCTTGGCCTTCCAGCCCTCTAACACCCCTAATTCCATTCACAAATATTTTACAAGAATGCATGGTGGTAAATCTGCAATACTGGAGAAAACTGCCAAAATCTTTTATTTAAACTAACAAACGAAGAGCAAGTATTTCACCTGGATTTCATCAACAGCTGCTAATACATGACTATTTCCATCCTTGTAGGGAGAAAAGACAAAGCACACATCTTCCCAATCTGCCTTCATTTTGTTCAGGGCTTTCTCTAGGGCATACTCTTTGCTGGCTTGCAAGCTGATCTGATTTAGATCATCAAGGTATTTTTCAAGGCCAAGCTGCAGAATTTCAAGAAGAGAGGTGCCTTCATTTGGAGTAATATTAAACCCAACCTAGGGAAAAAAGTATACCACTTAATACAGGTCATACAAAAAGAGAAAACAACAAACAAGTAAACTATTCTAACTAGTACCTAAATTAATAGAAAGCTGAAATGCATTAAAAGTAGTAAATTGTTAAAGTTATAATTGTGAATGCAAATATACTAAATACAGTTTATACAAGTTGACCAGGTTTAGTTGTTGGGGATTGTTAAAAATAAAAACTATTTAAAATATGTACCTATCGCAATGCCCTTCAGCTCAGCTTCCCAATAGAGGTCTTTGGTGGGTATATTTGATATGATATGGAATAATGACTGACTAGTGGAGATTTGGGGCATCAGATTTTATGGCGTAGATGTAAACCATCACCCAAGGATTTGGGTGTTTTTTGTATTGGTGGATGATAACAGGACCTTATAATGTGTTTAATGGTCTCCCTTTCCAGATACTATCACGCTGTTTGTTTTTTTTAGATGTAACTCTTTTAATGGGGTGTTTTTAATATATGTCTTCTATTTTGTGTTATAGGTGATATTACTAAAGATCATATCATATGAATTCTTGGTCTCAGTAATTATGAGTGCTATTGAGGTTTTGTAGGTTTATATATACTACCTATAATGTTGTTAAGAAAGCACAACACCACAGCAGTGATATCACTGAGGTTGCATTGACTGCTAAGGCTTAAAGGCTCAACTGCTCAGCTTCAAAATAATGATATTTGGCAAAATAGTAAAGCTAAGATAGAAAGACAAAATAGTAAAGCTAAGGATAGGTGATCAAGATAAACAATCTAGAAAACATCTAAGCTTGGTTAGTCTAAAGGCGTTAGGCAAAGAACAGTAAACAAGAAAAGGAAGCCTCTTGAGGTAATGCCAACAGAGACAAAGGTCAGATGGGGTGAAGGTAACTTTATTAGATCTATGCATTTCAACTTTGGACAAATGCCTTTGCAACATCAAGAGTGCTAATACATTTATGTTACCTTCTTTGTCAGTGCCCTACAAACCACTCAAGGCAAATCTGAATAAGCAGAAATCTAGGTACACAGATACTGTTCCATACTTTAGACATGTATAGAGAGAATATACCCAGAGTCTAAATCCTTAAATCCAATTTAACAAGCCTCATGTAAGTAGAAAAACATTGTAGTGAAAATGATATAAACCTCAGGAAATGATCTGCTTGCTTGCAGCTGGAAGTTTCAAGAGCATTTATTTCAGTCTTACATGTGAAATGATGCAACAAGAAGCACTTAAATGAAACTAGTTAATCTAGCCTTTGAAAAATAGGCCCATAGACTTGAGTTGTAGGAGCATTTATGAACTGCAGAAAGTAATTACTGAAAGATAAAATAGGATGTCACGGTGCTGTTAGTTTGCCAAATTTATTGCTCGGTATTTTCAGCCTCCTCTCATGATGTCATTTTCATCTGTGACGGACACCATTTGACAGAAGGAGTGTTTCCCTGAAGGGAGGGGTGATTTGAATACGAAATTCTCCTTTGGGGCCAAGTTTCTATAACAATGATGTATTGCCAGTGGTAGATGTTGCTTGCATTGCTGATAAATAATTCAGTAATTCTATCATCAGGAAAGAGTTGAAATGTATATTACATTAAACCAAAGTCTGAAATAAACCAGCTTGTTTAACAAACCTATGACATGGAGAAATAACAAGTGGATATGTCAGCGGAAATAATTCTCAAGTATAAATAACATTTGTTGAATTTCTACTGTAATTAGGCAGCAGGCACTAAAACAAACATACTTGAACTATGCCCTACACTCCACAGGAAAGAATCACATACGAGGAGGGGTGAGTATTTGGTGGAAAACAATGTTAGGAGAACTCTTAAAATGAAATACTGTATGTGGGATCTTGCAGCTGATTGTAAAATATTGTAATGAAAATTATGATACTAAGCTTACTAAAGGCATCTAGTGGTACTTGGATCACCATAGCATATGCATATGTTGATTTGATGGCTTAGCAGGTTCTAACATGGTGCTATTCATTATTCAGCACAAATAAAGGTGCCATCTTCAAAGATTGCCATTAGTCAATCCAAAATCTTTAAGATTGATGTAAAATACCGGTGGTGTTAAGCCAACTGGTAGAAATTCTACAGACATATAAGGCCAACAGTAGTAAGAAAGAAGCTTCACAGATAGCTCCACATAATTACAGTCCCATTCCCAATGAAATATTAAGAACATGTGCCTGACAATAAACACTGCCTTACAAGCCTTGGGGTATGACACAGCTATTTTCTCTCATTGATACTTCATGTCTTGACTGGCTAATCAACTAGAGACCTACATTTCCATTGACAATATTATAAGCCTATTATTTCTTTGAATTCCTTAATGTGTTCATCCATGCATATGTGTTCCTCCATAAATATTTCCATTTAGAGCATATCTCATTACAGAATTAGACCTCCTACATGGGATTCTCTTCTTCCAGTCCAGTTTAAGGTTGGTAACAACACATGGAAAATGTATAAAGAATTAAGGCAGCCTTAAGGTCTTAAGGACTTATATCAAGCATATTGGGCAAGAATGAAGTTCCTTCTAAATTCTAGTTGATGCTGATGTGTGCTGTTAACTACCCCCAATAAGCTTTGTACTATAGTAGCAGACCAAGCCCACCATGTGATGTGCACTTGATTGGCATTTCAAGGGTGATTCTTAGATATCATTTTTCACCTTCAGGTAGACCAAAGAACCAAATTTTAACAGACATATAGTAGATAATATATTATATGCAATTTATTTTATTTGGAGATAGCTTACCACCCATTAAGCTAAAACTTGAGCTGTTAACATACTCAGCTCAGAATAGGATGATATTTAGGCAATAGAGACACTGGGTAACACTGTTGTATTAAAATGTTTGTATCATCTAGAGGTGCAACTTTAAAATCTGTATTACACATACAGAACTTACATATATTCACACATATTGTATGCTTAAAAGTCATACAAAGTGAACAAGCATATACTGTGCATATCTGTTGGCTGGACTTTTTCTATTACAAATATTTAAACTATTTTATTGTGAATAAAAGTAGACTCCAGGGGCAGTGGTAAGGTTATCACCTATCACCTCTTTTTTTCCATGAGCACAATCATCATGGGTACAGTTTGTATTTAGTTACCATCAGGCACAGGAAATGCAACTTCATGAAACTGTAAGAGAGTTTTAAAAAACGCCAACTAAATATCACCAAATATCACCACTGACTAGTTTTCTATATCATTATAAAAGCGTCCTTTCAAAAAATGAAAGAAGCAACCTAATTGGTTGCCAAAGAATACTATACTAGTGTCGAGTTGGCATTTATCACAACACAAAAAGAGAGATAAAAGGCAAAAAGAAGGTATTTTAAAAAAAGTCATAAAAGAGGACACAAACACTCCAATCAACAACTGTTGTAGCAATGGGACACAAGTATAGGCCATTGGACTCGCCATAATCATACTGTCTGACATGCTGCAACATGATTTTAGCTAACTTTACTCTTTACTGTTTTATTTTTCCAAATGTGGGCCTGAGTAAAAAAAGCGAACGGACTTTTTGCAATTTTCACAATTTTTGCAACTTTTTAAAAAGCTTTTTTTCTACTACCTAGCCAAGCATCAAACCACACCCCCATTAACTTTACTTTTATAAACTCATGTGCTTGGCAGAAAATGAATTAATATCTGATTCACATGTTAATGAGCAATACTTTGAATTAAAATTAATACATTGACAAATGTAAGTCGATATCGCTGAAATTTTACATAGCTTAATGTTTGTTAAAGTGATAATAAGAATAAGCTAAATTGTTAATTTCTCAAAATCAACAGACAGAAATAAGACAGCTAGATTTGTATTTATTTATGTAGATGTATATGTGTGTCTATGATACTATACATGGCATGGAGGAGCCCTGTTTGAACAGCCCATCTGTTCAGTGGAATTACATTTAGAAATCATATGTAATATTGAAATTTCTTTCAGAATATCAGAATACACTGACACATCTGAGCTTTCATTAGAAAGCTTAAAGATGGGACTTGAATAACAATCTGCCATCGCTAATTAGTATTTTCAGTTTAGCATATTCACTTTCAGACATATTGCTGTATGCACATGGTAATTTAGGTAAACAGATAGCATCCACAGCTGCATCAATTAACATTGCTAATCAAAACTGAATTCAGGTAATTAGGCCCATTTATGCAAAAAGTCTGTAATTTGGGGGCAAAGCTGAAATCTTTGGTAATATTCATAAAAGAAAGAGCCTATTTCCTTCAACAAGACATTGGGAGAGGAGAAACGAAGGAATGTATGTGTGAGTAATGTGTCTGAACAAAATTGACAAATTGAAGCTGAGTATTTAATTGCCCATATTAGTGGGAACCTGCCTGTTTTTGCCATAAATGTTTTCACTGGTAATTAGAAATGATTTACATTCATGTAGCCAGAATAGTATTATCAGGACTAATCTAGATGTGGAATTGCCCATACCGTGTAACTGCTAGCCATAGAAGATCACTTAATTTCAATTTACTGCAATAAGCCTATACTAATTACATACAGTTCTACAGAACCTGATTTGACAGCAGTCCTGGTGTATACATATACATTAAGGATATATCATAAATTAGAGCAAGGTGGCAAAGTACGGTAGGTAGGTAGGTTTTCCCCTACCTGAGCAAAGATTCTGTTTATTTTCCTCACTCTCTTTCTAAAACTGGCCCAGCCAAAGAAACACATTGGCATGTCAGACAAACACTATTGATGCCCCTGGCTTACAGTACCACCTATGTAAACCTCATGACAATAGCATGGATACAATCAATGAAAATAAATAACACAATACCGAAACTGACAAATTGTTCAATCACCTTTTCACTCATAAGATTCCAGTGTCTTGCCTTGATCCCTGGTGTACACAACGCTGTTACAAGAGGCATGTTGATCTTAAACTTCTCAAGCTTGGTCTTAATAGTTGTGGCTACTTTAAGAGGTCCATGTAAGTCCGGATGATAAAATGCTTTTGTCAACTTGTAACTAGTCTTCCATAAATTCTGTACCTGATGACAAACAGTTTTTTTTTTCATAAAGCAGTTATTGATTTTTTTATACAGTTCTGAAGGACTCATCTATCATATTGCCATGCTCAGGGTAATTCATGTCATATTAGACCAATAAAATTTGAATTTAAATTGATTTTACAGCAAAACAGCCCATGTGTCTTTTTTGTGTTCAGGAATGGACAGCTCCCTTTCAGATAACTATTCCAAGAGGAGCTGCTTTTAACCAAACCACAAGTCAAAAGTATCTTAAAATAAAATCCATTATTATGGTTCGGAATGACAATAATGGTTGATTTTCCAGTTTCTCAACCCCATATCTGTAACTGGGAAGAATAAAAGACTTATCACTCACCTCCTCTTCCACCTCTTCTGCATTGACTTGTAGCAGTGGACCGTTCATCCATTTGTCGTAACAAGTGCTAAAATGTAAGGCTGTGGTCCACAATTTCTCATAAGGCTCCTTTAATTTACAAATCTCTGATATTTGAGTATAACTGCCTATTTGTTCAATTCCCAGAAGCTCCTCCTCCTTGTTAATATGAGCTTTCTGGAAGACAGAAACCGGAAATCTAATCAATTTCACAGAACTGGTGATTTGAGAAAAACATGTTTTATCTATGGTTTTGAAAAAAGAATGGCAGTGATATGACAGTTGTGTGGCGATCTAATGTAGGCTGCAATGCTTCTTGGAAAACCAACTTACACCCTTGAAGGTGTCTCAACAAACAATCATGGCAGCTGATTAAACAGCAACTTACTAAAACCATTTGGGCCAAATCAATGAGCAGGGGCAATGCCAAAATGCTTTGCAATTGAATTCCACCAACATGCTATACACTACAATTAAACAGCTATGCTAATGAGCTGTTTAGTAATTCTTCTATGGAAACACATAGTAGACAATTTATTTTTTATACAATACCAGGTATGTTTGAGGAGTTTTTATTCTATTATGGTCTTTATTGTGCTACCTAAGCAAAAAAAAAACTGGACTGGAGATTTTACCAGTAACCTGATTGCTAAGAGAATGTAACATTTTAATATTCACCCTGACTCTGTATTTGTAATATGTGCACGTATGCACTTTATTAGGCATTCATTACACAGGTACTCATTAGCATATACTTAGATTCCAATGCAGCTGTGCTATGCTTATAGTAATATATAACACAAAGCAGGGAATCAGTACATTGCACACATTTTCATTCAGCTCTAATGCTAGGTATTTTAGGATAATATAGGATTCACTTGTCTAAGACTAGGAGACATTGAAGACTACACAGCTTGGCTAATTTAGATAAAGGTGCAAATGAGCATGTGTATAGTAACAATCTGCCACGTGCCAGCAGCAAGGCAATGGAAAAACTAGCAGAGCCATGACACTACCTTTTCATATGTCATTTGGCCAAACAAGATAGAGATATAGTCTATAAACCATGGAAAAATGGGCTTTCCAAGATAATATGGCTAATAAAAATGTAAGACAAAGTCACTAGTAAATATATGTATGTTCTTATAGTGTTGTATAGCTGGGATGTACATGATGTAAGAATGAGATAGAAAAAAATGAGTGTTGTAGAAGTGACTGTAGAGCTTCTCTGTGAATGGGTACATAGTGGAAGTAGGTAGAAAATGACAAAGAGAAAGCGAGAAACCAAGTCATAGATAGTCAGGTTGTAGGTAGAAAGCTCAATAAGAGGAAGAGAATAAAGCATAGGAAGATCTATACCATATCATATCATCAGAATGGTTTACAGCTTAAGAGAGATACCTTAAGATGTAAGTTACACATATAAAGAAATCTGATAATAACATAAAGTCTAATATGATAGATTGATGAGACTATCTACTGATAGGGTTCCAACAACAAACAAAAAACAATCTGTATTATTTATTAATTTGTTTTAAATGTTTATATTTTATGGAAAATTCATCTTTAAATGAGACACAATACAATTGATGTTTCATTGTAGAAAGCTATCCATTATATATACATATAATATTGTGTACTGCATGCACAATGTTCATTTAGCTATACTGAGAACAAGCTAAGAAAGCATAGTGACAGTGAATGAAATCTAGGAAAGAGAGAGAATACTGCTATATTCTTTATTATAGCGTGTTAAAAGCAGAACCTACCTCCTCCAGAAACTCCTGTATTCTCCTGTTGATGGTGCTGAGTTTCTGTAAATAAGTAGTAGCCTCGCTCATTCTCTCTTTCTTCTGAAAGTCTTTCACCTCAATGACCACATCAGCCAAGCGCTTTGTGAAATCCTTCTGCCACTGAGCGAGCCTTGCCAGAGCCCCATCATGCTCCCTCTGCAATCGTGTCACACTGACAAAGTGATTGCAAAGCACATAAGAAAAGGGGGAGGAGAAGAAATGGAATCTTCTTTTTATACTCTCTACTGGTATGCTACTTTTTCTCTGTTCACATTTAAATTGGACAGAATAATTTAGAAGCGGCTTTTAATTTCAGAGAGGTTAATCACCCTAATAAAGGTCAATCAAATTTAATCTTCGCTAAAACTGCTAGAGCTTCCATCACCTGCAGGACATTTATTATTACCCATTTCGCATGCAAAAAAATAAAAGAAGGACGTGGGCTGTACTTTCCCTATGCATTGCTAATGTCTCATCTCTATCTGCCATTAATATTTCATTAAAATTAAATATTCCGCTGAAATTAGTAGAGAGGTCATTCCAACAATTCCAAAAAGCAAATCCTGTTTAAAATATACTGTACATCAGCTGTGACACCGGCTTAACTAGCCTCTAATCCTCCCTCTCTTTTCATCATCCAGCTAACTTATAACAATAGGCTAAATCTCAATTATATTAAACATGACTGGATTTAGGTTAAAACAACAGTCACATTTTCCCACAGACTAATCTTCTGTATAAGCTGTGGTGACATCATCAATCCACTTCTTCTTTATATTCAGCATAGGAAGCTTCTATTACATTCTCGCTGACAGTAAGTATATGAAAGAAATCCGTTTGTCTAGTATCCATCATTACCTGCCACTAATGATAGGAATGATTCTCTGAGGCCAAGAAAACGTGTTTCCGTTTAGAATAATGTCCTCCTTTGATAAAGATGCATAGTCCATCAGGAAAAGCAGGTTCTTTGCAGCTACTGCCAGTTTATCCTGAAAATTGAAAGAAATGTACCAGCATTTGCATCAAATCCACCAGCAAAGAGGACAGAGGTTAGCAATCTCATTAAATGTCTGCCAACATACTTAATGCTTAACACACAGTAAAAGCCCCATTAATGGCCCCATTAGAAAAAGCACAAAGTCTTACACACACCAACATGTCCCACCTTTACACTAGCTGTATAACACTGACTGAATCTCTAGCAAAGAAGAGAAATCACGAAAAGCCAGACTAGTACTAAAACAGCAAGAAATAATATGGAAAATAAAAAACACCCATTGGCTATGTGCTCCCAAGAGCTGCCACTGTACCAGATGAGAAATTAGAAAAAGCACAAGATAAATGTACACTTTAAACCTTACCATAATGGACTTGATAACCTCTGAAACAGTGGGATCACCTCCATAAAGAACCCTATTTATAATCTAAATTGACTTATCAACTGGTAAGCTGAAAAAGTGACAATATATAAATAACGTGCGCTTTTACCCTTCAACTCCCTACAAGTTGCATTACTATTAATGTATGCTACAAGGCGTCTCTCAGTCACTGTCAGCAGTGACGCTCATTAACCATGTGTCATTGTGGCATTTTCACAACATCATCTGCAGAATAGATGCCTGGCTGAGCAAAGAGGAAAATAACCAAACACTGACAATTCACAGAGGCACAAATTATTTTTAAAGCCAAAAGTAAATGGTAAGGGAGGTTTTAAACGCGATCAGTTCATGTTTTATGACTGTCTATCAATGGCGGGTCATAGACATAGATGTTCCAAAGCTGTACTTAACCTATAAAGTTCTGATACATTTGACCAGTCTCACAATACATTTCCATAGGCTACAAATATTATGAACAGAAGATAAATTGTCATCTTAGAGGCTACAAAAATAAAGTAGAAAACCTACCTCGATCTCCATGAGCTCCACAGTCCTTAGCTTGCGAATGTAGTCTTGAATATCTACAAGGGCAGACGTCGATTCAGCAATGGCAGAGATTTTTGTGACAATGCCATCATACTGCTGGCAAATATTTCGATTAAACTTCTCAGATGTAGTAGCAACTTTGTTAATTATGATATTAGTCAGCTGACGGGTACGATCAATCATCCACTGTAGCAAAAAAAAAGGCAGACAACACGACATCTAATCATAGATAAATTTTGTTCCTTTCTCATACATGTCACAAATTCTATCCCTCCTGACCCTCTACACAGCCATCTACTGTCAAATTTAGATTCAGCCAGCTCCCAGCTCTTCTTTATCCCTGTGTTAGATCTGAGACTCTTGGCTATCAGGAAGACAAGCGTCACCAGCTGTCTCGGAGCAAGGAGGCAATCAGGTGAATAGTACTTATTATCTTTCATTGCTTTCTGAGGAGTGACAAGATTGATATGGGACCAAGAGCACATCCCTATATCACGAGCAATTACAGAGGCCTTAGGTTTCCTCCTTTGTACATATGTAAAACTGTCGAGTGTGCATCTCCTTCCCTCACCTGTACTATAAATAAGAGATTACAAAAACGCATCCATACATTACATATACAGGAGAGCTTTATTTAAAAATAACCTTGGCATTCTAGGGACAAAAATCTGTGCAATTCAATCTCACTAGCACTCGAGAGGCATCTTTTTCCAGTACATTAGTCTTAATTAGGCCCAGAGAAGCTATTAGTGGGTGTCGACGTCTTCTCTAGGTATATGGGAAGTGACAACTCTAAAATAGCCTTTTTACACATTAAAATGATTTAACAATGTCATTATAACAGTAATGCAAGTGTTTACAATGACAGGAATATACAAAGCAGCCATTATATTAGTTTTGGGTTATATTTTACCATATCCTGCGCTGCTGCTCAACCAGCCACAAAGACTCCCACATACACTAATTGTCATATACATTTTGTTCTATGCTTTGCCCGGTATGCCCGTGTAAAGCAAAACTCATGGGTAAATAGTGATTTTGTCTTCAGTTTACAGGTTCAAGTGACATTTTAATAGGAATTCGGAAATTGAAAATGGTAAATAAAATGAAATTGAAAAGCTGAATTGCCTCTGTTATGAGGTTGTCTGTGACATAAAAGCCATAAAGGCATGTGATAAAATAGATCTCAGACAATAGTAAATCATTGTCTAGAAAACCTTCTACCTTGATCTACTTTTCTATTGTTTAGTGCCATAGGGGCATCTCAGGCTCACTTTAGTGCTGAAGAGATTACCATCATTTATTACTTTGCAACAGCCATGAGTATTCTCAGTATTAGTAGATGGCATTTAATATCAAAACATCCTCTAGATGTCTTACATTTGCTAAAGCCTATAAAGATGTTATACCTACATTGAAGACACATGGACAGACAGAATCACTGTGTTGTTTAAATCTACCCATGTGGTTCTTTAGAGCAGGAAAGTGGGAAATGTAAAAACTTAACCTGTGGTCTGCAAGTCCTTCAGCAGCAGCACTTCCGCTATTCAAGAGGGCAACTGTTGTAGACAAAACCTATCCATTTTCTCTATAAAGGTATGTGTATAATAATACAGATTATTTTATTGTATGTATGTAGAAGAAGAGTATCCCCTACTTTGAGTATACTTTATTAACAGAGGACTGAACTATGGTGAAGGCCAAATGCCTGGTTCTATTAGTGATGGCAGTTGATATAAGGCCATGTGATCCCATCATTTTCAATGAAAGCCTTTTCATTTCATATGTAGGTGTCCAGTGTCTAAAATATTATCCAAAAATAAATATATTGGGGGAAGGATTTTAAAGGATTGCATTGACTTAAAGTCTCAGGAATTGTGACTTCCCCACCCCTTTACAACATGTGGGTAAGGAGTGGGATATACAAAGATGCATCAGCACTTGGCAAATTCTCCTCTATGTCTTTATTCATGTTTGGGGGAATGCTCAATGTGTTTCACTTCACAACCAAACTCAAATAAAAGTTTAGAACTTGCTTCAAAAAAAAAGGAATTATGGTAAAACCCATTGATTTGGTTTAAGTTTTTCTTTCTTTTACAATGTATTCACCTGTTCAATGGATTTTGCCCTGGACGGTTATATGTGAATTAAATTAGCCATGTCACCATCTATATTCTTTTACAATAATCATTATTTTGTTTTTTTTAAAGTACTTTATCCTGAGATTCTCAATCTGGCCACTAGGCTTAATAAAAATGGCAGCCCCTATAAAATGGAAAGAAAATAGAAAAAAATATATAAAATCAGAAAATAAAAATAAAGTTTAGAAAACGTATGTATTTTGTTATCTGGTTTTAATGAGACAAACCCAAAATTGGAGAAACATTCCCTTTAAAGGGATTTTCCCAAGGTTCGTGACTGCTAAATATCTAAAAACTCTTAAATGACACTAATAGTCCATAACCACATTACATGAAATAATAAACAATTAATATAAGTGGTCTCCAAAGATTACCTGATTTATTTCTGAGCAATCCATCAGCAGCATTCTCATGGGCACATATACTGGCAACAAAGCAACATCTGATGCCAGTTTTTGCATATTGTCCAGCTCTTTGGCATAGACCTCAAGTGAAAGATCTTTTTGTACTAATGTTTTCAGACGTCTTTGAATAATAGGTGAGAGCAGATGTAGAAAAGGCTTGTACACCAGAGTATATCTAAAGGACACAAATATAACTCATTTTCTAAGTAATTAATCAGGCACTGAATATAAATGTGTAAAATAACAAACCTTCATACAAACACATTACTACAATTTTGGACATTTTTATAACTCACTAATGGCACAGTCGAACAATGAATGCCTGTAGGAACAGAGCTTTGTATAAGGCATAATCTTTTTTGTAAAGCTTACAATACTTTGGCCTATATATCTACATAGCAAAGCATTAACACAAATTATGTCAAAATAGGCTTTATTGTAGATATGTGCTTCTTATTTTGCAGAGAAATATTAATAAAAATAAGACATGGACCTGCTCTAGCAGTGGACCTGTATGCTTTCTCTACTGACATCTCCTCTGCTCAGAAGGTCACACACTAAACTACAAACAAAATGTTTCTGTTGTGTTTCTGTGGTTATTCTTGTGAGGTTCAGTTGTTTACCAAAAGAAAAAAATGCACATTAAAATAATGACTACAATTAAAAAAGGCAACATAATGATACAAACAAGTGTCCTTATCCTTAGTAAAGCAATCATTTAATTGTTAAGAGGTCATATTATTTGAACCAATTAATTAACTTGTGTACAATTATTTCTCTTGCTGTTAAAGTTTATTTCTAATTCTACTATTAATGTTCATCTCATAGACTGTAACCTCTTGCAAGCGCCTGCTATTGTTTCATATGACCATGGTATTACTCTATTATGTCTTATGTTTGTTTATATACCCCATGATCTGTAAAGACTGGCAAGGAATATGATGGTGCTAAGAATTTCATCTATTTTAGAATTATTCTGTCTGAATAATCTACACTGAATTGTAGGTAGTGAACATAATATTCTTCAATTTATTTTGGTCTTCTTCGTTGACATAGTTTGTGGACCTGAATGTACATAAACATGAATCAAATTACAGTTTTTTCATTTAGGATAAGAATATTTTTGAAGAAAAAAATATTTTGGAACTTGGTCAAATCATGCAATATAGTAAATATTTGGGGATCATTTTTAAGTCGAAACACTAGTCAACTAATAAGGAGTATGGACAATGCTCATGTACTTTGATAAAGAGAATATTTATGGAGGCATGATCCCGGTAGATAAATGGCCGACACAATAAATGTTGTGACAGTTTTACTACCCCTCCTCCCAGAGGACGCAAGGTCACCCTTTGCAACTAGAAAAAAATTTGTCTCTAACTACACCAGAGACATAAAGCTATAAAGTGCCACATGAACTGTTACTGGCAGAGAGTGACATCTATAAAAGACTGGCCATTTTTCTTGAAAAAACTGTGTTGCTGTCTAATTGTCCGTGGAGGTCAAGAAAGATATTTCATGTTTTAGGCTTGTTTGCTACCATAATGTGTTATATTTAGCTTTAGAATTCTTCACAATGTTTGCTTATTTTGAACTATCTCCCCTAAATTTTTTATAATATTCTGTACATTTTATACTCATTAAAGGGGATTTCCCAAAGAAAAACATGTAAACCCTATCTACCATATAAAAGTTACACCCAGAGATCAGGAGTCTACAATTCTAATCACTTGGTCTAAGAAAGAATTTTACTCAGCTAACTCCTTCAGTATCATAGAACTGAACTGAATGACAAACTGATCTTAGAATTGTTAAGCCTCAAAACTCTCCACCCTTCCTTTTCATATACCTTTTTCCTATGTTAGGAATAGATTTTGCTGGCTTAACATCTTTTTGGGTAGAATTAGATTAGAACATTTGTTGTAAATTTTTTTGAGTCATCAGGTAGCACTGCTTTGTATTGTGCTCCCTGAGGATGAACAGGAAGAATGAAAATTTATCTTCCCAAAATTTGCATTTCCTGAAGTCCTCAGGCAGCAAAAATATATAGTGATGCTGCTGAAGGACAAACCAGAAGTGGTACTTTTGTAGTTTTCCATAATTATGGAATACTTTAAAAATAACATAAATGAAAATACTTTTTAAGTCACATTCTGCTTTTTTCACTGTGTTGAATATAAATGCAGGAGGATTTGCCAATGTAACCAATCTTTATAGAGAGAAAGACAGAGAGAGAGGCCCATTTCTATAGTATAAGAAATTATTTGGATTTGTTAAAGGGATTTTTATCTCATCAAGTTTTATTTTCCTTTAGAGAGGTTTTATTTTACTTTTGACTCCCTAAGGAAATTCATGAGAAAATCATAAGATAATGGTTTTTGAGTTACCTTATTAGCAGCAGTAAGAAAAATCATAGTAAAAATAATAAAACAATATGGTTAATGCAGTTAACAAACATACTGTAAAGAACCTTTCATTTTTTTATACCAGTTTAATTTTGGCTTTGATTTTACAAACAACATCTGAGCAATCAATTATTAGACCTTAAGTGCCAAATCCATTATCATTCTTCATCTCTTCCCATTGAAAAATAAAGAAAAATTATTTTTAATGGTATTGTAACAAAAAGTGGTCACTTGTATTTGAGGATGGATTAACATATAATAGAGATTTGAGGATAAAATGTCTTTTTTAAATTATCTATTGCCTGAGGTAACAGAAAACTTAAACTGTGTTTTTGTAATAATCTGATTCATCAATCTTATCACTGGTTGGCCAAAAGATGAAATTGGTCAAAGTAAAACCACTTGAGGGCTAGAAATCTTGGATTAATGAATTCTGTCTTTTAGGTATAATTGATAGTGTTTGACTTTGAGAATTGTTCTTAGTTCACTAGTAGAAATTCATACACATATGTCATAGGCATACAACGGTTAACATACAGTCAAATGATGAATGGAGTTTAATATTGTATTTCCATTCTATATCTACATAGGTTTACCATCCAATCATTGATTGTTAAGCAAGAGAACAAAGCAATATTGATAGATTTAGCTGAAAAGGAGCAATAGTTGGGGTTGGCAAGATCATGCATTAAGATGAAAGATGAAACAGATGCAATGCACGGCCAAGATCAAAGCATCCCATCAATTCATTCTGAGAGTCAAAATCCAGCTGAGCATCAGGAACCCTGTCTGCATAATAAGGAAGGTTGACTAAAACATAAGGATTAAACAGATGAGCTGTCTCTTGTGGACGCATGGCTGGGAGGCCCTGCTGAGCCACTTGTAAAGGCACTTTGGAATCATACACCTGCTACTCAGTAGTGAATTCTACAGGAAGCTTGCCTGGAGAATAAATTCTACTAATGGACTAAATAGCTTGGTGAAAAATGGATTCCCATAAGCCCACTGTTTATATAGTTCTAAAATAGTATTTCACCATAACAGACGAACATGAATTCCGATTACCGTTTCAATATACAGCCTAATACAGTAGAGTAGACAGCAATTATTGTATTTTTTATATATGGAATTATCCTCTATACGTATATATATAAATATATGTGTGTGTGTGTGTGTGTGTGTAGCACTGCGTAGTCTGTGTGCGCTATATAAATAATGTATATATATATATATATATATATATATATATATATATATATATATATGGTAAGAAGAGAATAAACAAATACCCCACATGGATATCAAAGGCAACATTCTGTACAGTATCTTAAATAATAGGTAGATTTGGATTTCATGGACTACCAGGTCTGAGTACATGTTGCTTAGAAACATTTCATTTTGTAACCTCTGCTTCACATTATGGAAAGGCTTATAAAAGGTACTAACCTGCTTGGACCATGCATGTTGTTTTCAATCACAGCCTTTATTCTCGCCTTGGCTGACAGGACAATCTCTTCATGGATTTGTACTGAGCTGATGTATTTGATTTTCAGATTATCTACAGCCTGCAGATACAAGTACCTCCATTGTTTATTTTTGGAAGCAGTAATGAGCAGGCATTAGCTTGCTCGCCAGAGACAGATTTAAGAATTATTCACCTGTTTCTATGAATCCATCAGATTCAGGCTAGCAGTTTAATATATGCTGTCGATGACTGACAGCATACAATATGTTGGTTGCATTTGCTATCATTAAACTATATAAAATTTGGTGCAAAAACATAATTTAAACTTATCTTAACAAATTCAATTTTTGGGGGCTTACATTCATTTCCACAAAAATGTAATAGCTGCATCATAAAGTAAACAATATATTAGGATTCAACTGCCAGTTAAGAAAAGTTATTAATTTAGCTCAAACATAAAATGTATCCCCGGGACAATCCCTTTTCTCCCCAAGAATTGATGATGCCCCCACTCAATTAAGATTATCAAGCTACCAGGGTAAAATCAGTGATTTTAGTTATTACATGTGAGGTAGGTTTATTTATGAAATATTTTTGATACACTCAAAAATTACTATAACAGACACTCCAATCAGCACATGTGGGTTATGAGAATATTTTCTTAAATTTTAATATAGTTTTGTCATTATTGTTTAAGAGATCCACAATATAAGTAAACTTTGGTCATTTTGCTCTTAAAAATCCTCATGGAGGTACATTTCACAATGCCATATTTTAGTATGTATTTTTTTAAGTTACTATATTTGCTATATGCAAATTCTATATATAGGATAAAGGATTATCAGTTTTTAAGATCAGGAGCAAGTAGAATTTAAAAACATCTGAACTGCTATATTCAAAAATATAAATATGTTGCGGGAGATTGTTTGTTTATTTTGTACTGCTGTTTGAGACTTTTTGGTCTCAACCTAAAAGTCCCGTCTGGGACCAAAAAGTCTCATAAAGCAGTACAAGAAATCAGACAATGTGGTAACAGATCTTCCCCATTGTGTTTTATCCTTCGTTCCCTTCATATTGAAGTTTCTTCATATTACAGAATATGATTCTTGTTGGCCCCCATAAATCTGTAAGTATTATGAAGCCATTGTTTCTGTAAGTAGCTCATAGTGTACAACATGAATAAAGTGCTTATGACCCAACAGAGATAAGTGATTATTAATATGTATGCCTCACTATATGACTACAAAATGTGATTATATTGTACCCTAGACCAACCATTGTAATCAGAAACTATTTATACACCACTGCTGTGAAATCAAGATGGTCTAATTTAGCATCCAGAAGATTTATTGAAATAACAGTAGTCATAAAAATAATAAGAAACATTAAACAGTTAATCAATAAAGAGGCCTCCCAAACTACAAATGAAACTACAATATAACAAATAAAATACAGCCCTTTATGTCTAAAACTAGAATCGAAGAGGCACATATTAACTTCTAAACTTCTCTTGTAATCTTGTAACTTAACTTTTCTTGTAATCTGACATGCGTCACTTTATATGGTTATAACTTTCAGACACTTTAACTTACTAAAGTAGTTTTATGAATGCTTTTTCATCACATGTTTATTTCATATTCATTGTAAATTGATATATTGGTTGATATGTTTTGTGTTTATTTATAAAAACAAAAATTTACAAAACTTTTGATTAATTTACCATTTTCAAAATTCTAAATGATCTCCTTTTCCAACAGATAGTTTTACCACCCAAATTACTTACTAACATATGTAATTTTTATGTTTTCATAATTTTTAAAATGTCTTAATATTTTATTACTATGTGACACGGCGTAAAATCAAAAATTGGTTTTCTGTATTTTCAAGGAGATTACAGAATTGACTTTTCTGGGTATCATTTTTGTTTCTTATAAGGTTTGAAATAGATAATATTAGAAACCCCTGTGATTGTAAACCCTTTGAGACCTTCAAAATACAGGTGACATTTAGAATGGCCTAATCATGTTGGTAATGCACTCATTTAGCAGTTTGTAAGCTGTATTGAAGAGACACAACCATGTCAAAACAGTGCTGTCTACAGTTTGAAATCTGTTCCTTCTGAAATATTTAGATACACTTGTTTGATTTTACTCCCACATCATGTCATTAGGGTTCTTGAAAGTCACGCTTGATGTTAAGGAGGCTGCCTTACAAGGTAGCAAATAAAATACATTTCCATCCTGAAAAACATATTTTCATATTTCCCAGAATCCCCTAGCTATAAGTCTCCACACACCTACAAGATGGCCTCTGTCTACATTGGGGAAGTCTCTGTAAGGAGAACTCTTACTTCCTAAACCTTCACTTAACCCTAAAATTTACACATTCCCAAAAGATAAAAATTAAAAACTCACCTAAAATTATGATTATGATTATTATTATTATTATGCAATTTCTTCAAGTATGAAGACATGTGGATGTCACTTGTTATATGGGCGCAAAGTGAAGGACAGGAGGGACGGAAGGCCTTGCAGCATCTAGTTTTGCCCTACAGGACTAAGCATTTTTATTTGGTTCATTGGCGCACTTTTAAGAGTTATAAAATAATAGTTTTTCTGTTAATGTGGTCATGTGAGGGCTTATTTTTGGCAGAATGAGATTCAATATACAGTAGTACTATTTTGGGGTGGCTATGCCCTATTGATAAAAAATTATATATGGAATTTTAATTCTTTGGGTCGGTACATTTAAGGTGATACCAAATTTCTATATTTTTAATATACATGTACTAATTTTGTAAATTAAAATATAATTTGAAGAAAAATTCTAATAATTTTGCATTACCACCTTTTACCAGGTGGTATTACACTTTTATTTTTTGTCAATAGTGCTGTTTGAAAGCTTGTTTTTACAGGACATGTTGTATTTTACAACAGTCCCATTTTAGTATAGATATGTTTCTGATCACTTTTTAATGCATTTTATATGGGACAAGATAGGTAAAAAATCATAATTTTTGGTACTTTTTAAAAATAAAAATGTTATTCCGCTCATTGTATGGGTTCAATAATGATTTTGTTTTATGATCAGGGCCTTACAGACACAGTGATACTCTATAAATGGGGTTGGTGTGGTGATATTTACTTTTAATGTAAAGTTTATTTATTTATTAAAGTTCGAACACTTCATGACATAGAAGAGAAAAATCTAAACAAAAGTAATTTGTATTACACATACCCTAGAATTAGTGTCTACAATCACACAGATTTTCTTTACAGACTAGTCAATAATGAGATTCTACTGAGTTGCCAGGGCTATGCTTTTCTATCTCTTTTTATTTTGGGCTAATTGATAAGGAAAGAAGAATACAATGCATTTGTAATACATTACCTGAAAAAGAAAATTCTCAATTCTTGGCATCTGCTGGACACTGATAACTAAATTTTCTACTACATTGTCAAAGCCACAAACAATCTCTTCAACAGATGGATTAAAACAGACATCTGATTCTTTTATGAATGGTTTCTGTAGGAGGAAAAACACACTATTGTTGGCTTTATTTTAGAAAGAGAAGAGCTATTACCGAAAGTTTTAAAATGTATTATTACATTGTTTTTGGCAAGGAAGCCATTTCATGTTCCATAGAAATAGCTAATGCAAGTCTAAGCATGACTATTAAAGTTTTTTATATATAAAATTGACTAAAATATGTATGCTTAGTTTTCATTAATCGTAAAAAAAAGTAGTACATTTCTTGAACCTTCTACCCAAAAAAGTAGTAATTGAGAAGTGACATGGAAAAGATGCAGCTTGATGGAGAAAGGGAGGAGCCTTATAGATCTCAAAAGGGAGTCGATAGATGCTGATGTTACCCTGAAGGTTTCAGGAAGCCTGACCTTTTGTGAACACATGAGATCAGTCTCTGGGTAATACTCAGATTGGGTGTAACATGATAAAATGCCTCAATTAATGAGGTCAGTATGTTGAAATCAGATCATATGCATTTAACTGAGATTGGATGAAACAAGTTATAGTTCTAGAATAATGCTGAGTTAGATGTCCTATAAATTGTTGTAGTGATGCATTAAAGTACCTCCCACAACCAATGGTAGGAAGCTACATAAACATTTATGCAGGTAGTACTGTATAAAGTCAGGACTTCATTGTTACTTTTCAATAAAATTTGTAATATTTCTTAAAAGCCATATTAGTTGCATTATATTTGGGGATTTGTAACAGAAAAACAAGAACCCTATCATTAGGAAGGAATTTTAGAACTACAGAATTAGAATTTTAGAACTACAGAATTAAATCACTTTTGTAGTTTGCTAAGGTTCCCAGTGATTTATGTTAATACTACTCCAGTGGTACATTTTGGCTTATATAATGGGCAGATATCATTTGTTAGCACCCTACTATAAAAAAAAATCTAGATCCTTCAATTAGAAAATAGCTCATTACCACTCCGAGCACCCAAAATACTTTTACAAACTGCCATTTCTATGGAATAATTACCATATTTCCTTAAGAATTGGTATGTGTTTGCAATAAGGATGCAGAACTTTAAACCAAGGCATGTAATCCACTCATTAAAATTCCAAAAGAAAAGTCAATTTCAATGGGAAAGTCATTTTTCTTTAATTTGTACTTGTCATAAAGTGGACGTCTAAGGATCACCTAAAGAATAAGGCTTTACATAATCTTCATGGTTTTAGCTGGACCAAAAGCTCACTAATTGACATGTGAAATGTGTATTCCAGTCACAAGTCTTAAAAGTTGAAATCACTCAAAGAAATACCAATTAAACAAACTTTAACTTGTCTTACCATTAAAGAAAAGAAATATAAAGATAGAAATGTTCAAGATGTGTGGAACAGGGTTCAGCAACCAAAAGAGAAGTTTATATTTTATTAGAAGCATAAAAACACCAATATAAGCTGCATGTGTGCACAGAGCACATACAGTTCCATTCACCATTCCTAAAATCACTTAATGGTGACTTTCTATGGCATCATGGTACACCATATCAAATGGGGTTGGCAATTGTCATCACAATTATTGTAGATGGACCACAACACATAAGAGGGAAAGCACAGACTTAAATCATGTGAAAAAGGAAGTCAACAGTAACAATTATCTTGCTTAAAACACACTACCATGATGAATTAAAAATTGTCTATTGTCTACTTCTTTAAATCCTTTTATTGTATAAATGTAGACATGAAATATCCTCTTCCAAAACAAAAGGGAACATTCCCATTTTAATAAGCTAGATCCACAAAACTTTGGAGGACACACAGGAAAGAGGAGGGCTGAGCTGTCCTCACCGCTCTCCATAGAAAGCCGAGAGGTCACCAAAGTGAAATGGGAAAATATAGGACATGTCTCATGGTGGTCACCTGACGCAGTCACAATGCATTGGAACACAGTGTGCTCACTACACTGTGCCCATGTGCCATAAACTACTATTGGGCCAAATTTGCATCCAGATCATGACCCCCCTAATGGTTGTGCGGAGGAGGCCCCAATGTTAGATAAAACTAGGCATGCAGATGTCACAGAGGTTAAGAATAATTGATGGATTTGCACATGTTGTGTATGTTCAATCACTACTTTGGCCTCACAATGACTTATGATAAAAAATAATGAAAAATAATGGACAAAAACAGAGATATGAAATGACCCTTAGGCTACATTCACACTAACGTATGGGGGACATATATACGGCCGACGTATATACACATCCCTTTTAATGACATGCATTTCTAGTGCCACATTAGTCGGGGGATCATCTTATAGAAAAGATGCTGAGAAAAACCTAATTCACTTTGGAAAATGTACCATATATATTAAACAAACAAATGTGCTTGTCAAATATTTGCATGTGTTGTGCTGTATTTTTCCTGTTCAGCTTACACAAGGATGCTTAATCGCCATCTGTATTTACGGCTCGGCAAATGGGCTTGATTTCTAGCAAAGATTTGGTGCCGGGATTTTTCTAAGAATGACAGAAGTTAGTGTTGCATGACACTGTCAACATACATATTTATGCTTTGTATGAAAATAACGATTTGTAATTCAAACCATCAAAGAGATTTTATCCGACTTGCTGACTAAGTGCCATTATTAGATGAAAACAAAGAGCGCTGTCACATCTTTCACATGTCATCCGAGTACCCCGCACACAACACATACAAGGAAAAATAAATGCAGATTATCATTAAACTGTCAATGTAAGCTAGCAGTGCCTTAAACTACTGCAGGCCTGAATGATCTAAAAGTGAAATGTTGTCCTACTTAGTTTTTACATTGGCACAGAAGGTTACTGGACAGGTTAAAGAAAGCTAGAAGTGATTAAGATTGAGATAGGGCGTGGGGAGGGGTATAGATGAAGAGAGAGGAAAGCAGCTGTAAAAAGAGAGAGAGGCCAAAAGGAGAGGAAGAGAGGATGCGGGTGAGAGATTTCTTGAAATATTTTAACTGCTTCACTAAGAATTCTATGAAAAATATGATAGATTAAACATACCATAAATAAGACAATAAGATGAGGTTTCACTGGGTACCACAAACTGTCAGATGGATAATTTCCATTATACCGATTCCCTTCACAGTAGGTATCAATCATTTCCACTAGGTCAGTTAGAGAGGTCTCCACTATATGTCTTTGAAGATTGGACATTAGAGTTGCCAAGCTGCAGAATAAATGATCCATTTTCCTTCTCCTTAATCCCTAGTAGAAAAACAATACATGGAAGAAACTCACTGCTTTGCTTTTATGCTACACCTATACAAGTATATATATATATATATATATATATATATATATATATACAGTGTCATGCAAAAAAGGCATATTGCTTTTCAAAAGTAAATTTAGGTAGAAAAAGTTAGTAAATGTATAAGTAACAAAGCAACAAATGTCACACAGGCCATGTATGGAAATATACACATTTTGAGAAAAGGATGCAATGGTGCTGTATTTCAGTTACATAGCAAAACATTACTTAAGGAGCTTAACATTGAAGCATTAATCAATTTAGAAAGAGTCTGTGTTGCAATAAATAACACTTGTTAACTCCATGACTTCATGGTAAATCTGGTACACAAGCCCATAAATAGACATAATTCCTGGCCGTGCTCCCCTGGGTATGGGAGGGGTGTAAAGGGGAAGTACATGGCGGTGTGAGGCAGCATGGGAAACCCTTCCTCCCCTGCATTTGCACACTACCTATAGCCGCTCCAGGAACTGGAGCAGGCTATAGCGCAATTCTATGCTTATCTATCCAGCTATCTATAACATAGCAAAAAATCTATCTTTCTCTCTACCTATTTCTCTACCTACCTCTCTAACTATCTATCTATGTAGCATCTTTAGAAAATGTAGAGACGATGTTGGCCCTGGTATCTTTGCATTTCGAAAAAATAAGTAGTTGAAATGGCACAAAAGCTAGAAAGTGTATCATCCCACACTAGTGAAGATATTCTAGAGCTTGTCTGCAATAAAACCAGTACACATTAGTATATATGAGACGCAGTGATATCCACATATACTACACATTGGAATAATAAAAGGCCACCACCACTGTCTTTTAGTAATTTGTGTAAATGTTTAACTCACCTCATCCTCTGGCATTATAGATTCTATTTTGTCTCTATTTTGTCCTACAATGTCACAACATTCCTTCATCCATGTTTCTTGCAAAAGTTCGGATCTCTCTTTGAAAACACTGTTCATGTGCAGAATACGTTTGTCCAGTGTCTTGGGAACACTTTGTAGGATACTTTTAAGATCAAGCAGACTAAAAGTTGCATAACTGTAATCAAAATGGAAAAATTTACAAAAATATTTCAGGATAACAGGACAGCCCGCATCGACATGGCATATTTTAAGATCATCCATTAAATTATATCTATCTGTTCACTACTGAGCCTGATAGAGATTTCAAGCTAGTAGAAATATATCTTATACTTAAGTGAGCTAAAGGAGTCGAAAGATCAGCAAGAGTACATTAGTGATCAGTCATGAAATGAAAGGTCAGAATGAGTGATTATAGTCATTTACAGTACGCGGGGCCTGCTCATTGAGTGCATGTGGAGGAGCAGATGGATTAAATCTTAACAGGTGCATCTTGTCTTTGGAAATGTACTAAAAACTTTCATAAAATATGTATTAGAAATCTCCTATATCCCATTCAAAATGGTGAAAGTAATAATCCATCTCAGGTAGGTGTCACAGCATCATGGATGACATACTTTTTATGAAAGTGATGAAGAATCTTGGTCATGACAGGATGAGTGATGTGTAAGCTGTTCTTCAATTTGACACATGACACATGAAAACTTTCATGCCATGGAAAACGATTTCGTCCAGCACTGTTAGACATCTTGGTGCATAAACAAAAAAAAAAAAATAATGAAAATAGATGATACTTTTAGAATTTTGATACATTAAGTAATTTCACATAATCATTTATAAATAAATGGGGGAGATTTATCATCCGCTGGCACTGGGTACGCCAGCATATGGTGTAATCCCCACCCCTTGGCCACGCCAGATTTAATCATGTTGCTCTGGCCTCCAGATAAATGCATACAATTCTAAGTCGGGTCCAGACCAGTGTAGGATTGTGTTATAGCCTGCTCTGGTTCAGACGCTGGGTGCACCCTCTTTACTCTCCTCCACCCCAAATGGGTATAAGATGGAAATAAGAGCAATTTCTACTCATGTACCAGTAATTTTGCCTATGTCAGGCCCTGTATGCCAGTTTTCAGGAATACAAACCCTGATAATTCTGCCACATTGTCTTTATCTGTTCTAATTAACCACAAAATATACTGCATAACACAAGTTTAAAAGAATACATTTTATGAACTTTAATTCCAAATGCTAATAAACATTCAATTGCATTTTGTATGTAGTTTCAGTTTTGCTGTTAGATAAAAAGTGTAAAAAATTAAAGTTTTTCATAAATAACGGATAGAGTGTAGTCAAGTAGGCATAATACAGGCTAATATAAGATTGCGGAACACTACAAATAGCTATCAATATCACTATGGTGTCATTTAAATAACAATACACAATGTATATACTGCCTGACAGCTCCTCTTCCCCAGCTCTCACTGTGCCTGCCACTCTTCTCATTTCAATGCAATCAGCCTGTCCGCCTGTCTCCTTCCCTCCATTGTCACTTTCTATCATCATGACCACAGCGTTTTTATTACTGCCACCATTCCCCTTTAGCTCTGCACATTTCAGATCTGTATCTACAGCGTACATAGAAGGATCACATTAACTAGAGAGGTGATAGATGTGAGAAATGTGATGGCAGTATACCACCTTTCTATGCAGTCTACTGGGAATAGAAAATGCTCTGGTAAACCATTGTATGAGCTCCATCAAATACAATGTTCCCACAGGGCCGGCTCCATTACAAATATAAGTCTCATTTGTACCACACGTAAGGCACACTTTTCTTCTGCTGCCTACAATAGCTCTCTAACTTCAGCTGTGAAGCCTCATTATCAAGCAGAGAAATGACCTGTGTCTGTTTGGACAAAACATGCAATTTGGGACCCTTTTTTTAGACGCATGATTTCTTTCTCTTCCAACAAAATCTATAGATGTTCATTACTCTGCCAAATAATGTAGGAAGGTACTGGAAGCTTATTTCCAGAGTGTAAAGCCTCAAAAAGACTGCTAGAAGAACACACACAAAAAAAAATAGATAAGGATTTAAGGGAAAATTTACCTTTGGGGTCATTTCAATTCTGAGCCTCTTTTGTTCCATTGGGTCCAATAAAATGTAATCAAGAATTGATTTCTTTATGGCATATGTATAGTTTTCCTGTACCTCCTAGGAAAATGTGAAAATTACAGATTTTAACAGAAATTTGATTTATTATATTTTATTTATGCTGGCATGGTACTTTTACCCATAATGTGCCCTTACTTAATAATATTAGTATTCTGGTGATACATTGAAAAAAATATATATATATATATATATATATATATATATATATATATATATATAAATAAAATTGCAGAAAGTAGTCGTTTTTTTCACGAGAATCGTGGAGTGCTGCCACATTCTTTTATTCTCTACTTGAATGGATTGTGTCCAGGCCCTAGGCTGGCACCTGGGTAACATCATTGTTGTGTGCTGCTTCTTATTTTCATATTCTAAATACATATACATATATACCAAATAGTGATGAGCGAGTATACTCGTCCGAGCTTGATGCTCGGTCGAGTATTAGCATACTCGGACCGGCTCGTTGCTCGGACGAGTATTTGCCCTGCTCGATAACGAGCATTTAATTAAAAAAAAAGAAGTGAAGAACAGTAAAAAAATACAATTAAAACATTTAATTTAATAATTTAATTGAAGAAAACAGTGAAAGAACACAGTGCAGAATAGATTGCAGATGTTCGGGAACATCTGCGATCTGTTCCGGAGACACGCGTGCAGAACGGTGTTCTCCGCAATAGTATTTGAAGAACAATGGGGCAGATTTATCAAGTGTCTGAAAGTCAGAATATTTCTAGTTGCCCATGGAAACCAATCACAGCTCAGCTTTCATTTTACCAGTGCTCATGAATATTTTAAAGGGGAGCTGTGATTGGTTGCTATGGGCAACTAGAAGTATTCTGACTTTCAGACACTTGATAAATTTGCCCCAATATGTGTGAAGAACACATTACAGATGTTTGGCAACATCTGCAAGTTGTTCTCTACACATATTGTTCTTCAAATACTATTGCGGAGAACATCTCCGGAGCAGATCGCAGATGTCTCGGAGACACGCGTGCAGAACTGTGTTCTCCGCAATAGTATTTGAAGAACAATATGTGTGAAGAACAACTTGCAGATGTTTCCAAACATCTGCAAGTTGTTCTTCACACATATTGTTCTTCAAATACTATTGCGGAGAACACCGTTCTGCACGCGTGTCTCCGGAACAGATCGCAGATGTTCCCGAACATCTGCAATCTACTCTGCACTGTGTTCTTTCACTGTGCTCGTTCAGTTTGTAATTTTACTGAAAAATGCTCGGGTCTCCCATTGATTTCAATGGGGCTCGTTACTCGAAACGAGCACTCGAGCATTGGGAAATGTTCGGCTCGAGTAACGAGCACCCGAGCATTTTAGTGCTCGCTCATCTCTAATACTAAACAATGTCTGTTATGTTAGGATATTCCAACACAGAGGGACATTATTACACGAAATTCATGAACATGAAATCTCTCCAGTTGCCTCCAGTATTTAAACCCACAGAATGTGACCAAATGGAGGCTCATACTAAGATACTAAGCCCATCAAAACCTCAAAAAGTAAGGGTTGCATCTTAATTTCAAGTGCCTGCTCCCAAAGAAGACTGTTCTTAATTGTTCTATGACATGGCATACTTTACCCAGTAGACTAAGCTAAAATTGTAATAAATGTGGACATGTGGACTGCAGGAAAAAGTTTTAAAATTGGGCCGATCACTTTAGATAATGTGGGTGTGTTAGAAAGATGTCCTAAATATATGCTGATTAAAGAGTGTCCTGCTTCTGGGACCCTGATGTATCAGCTGTAATCAGCAGAAGCACATTGCAACAAGTGATCAGTTGCCCTACAGCATTACCACAGATAAAATAAAGCTTAAGGAATTAAAAGTAAAGTTCAAGGAATTCAACAACCTTTAATGTGGTAGTGGTTTAACCTGATGTTTTCTCACTACAGGGCTATGCCCATTCCTCCAGTTTCCACCAATCCATCTATGATCTATCTGTAATGTTACACTATCAGCCTCAATATTAATTACTTTAATGTGCAAAATATCAACTGCAAATATTTACATTCTAATGTGTAAAAATCTTTATGAGGCTTTTTAAAAATATTACAAAGAAAGAGAGCCAATACTTTCCCTTGTGGCACTTCACTGGTCGCTTCAACCCAAACTGAGAATGTGTTATTAATGACGACTCTCAATTTTTATCCCAAATACATTATTTTCTCCTAGTCCCAGAAGTCTCATTTTATGTACCAACTTTTCATGTAGCATTGTATCAAATGCCTCGGGATCGCGACAGGACCGGGTAAGTAAATGTGCCCCAATAAGTACCCATCCCATTGTAGACTGGTAAGACCCAGAGTAAGCACTTCATTTTTATATGCATGCACTTTTTCATCTGACATATAATGCATTACAGTTGACGGATTGTGTTGTTTGTAGACATTGAAGTGGTCTACAGTTGGAATGATGGTCAGACTGTTCCTCTGTCTTTTGCATATATTTTTATCAATAAATTATTTATTCATGCATACTTTTAGTAACAAATCATAAAAATGTATATTTTAAACTGATTCCACATTGTGTATAAGTTTTGCTTCTTGATAACTGGAAACAAACCAATAGGAACATATAACCATTAGTTGTTGAGTTTATTCTTTTCTGTCCAGGGTATGGTAGAATACACCAGGTCTTTTACAGAAATAGAGAAGTAACCTTTGTATTAATTCCTTAATCTGGTTTATTGATGTGGTGCCTCAATGATAGCCCTAATATAATAACCCGAATGACCTAAAGCCACACAGTACAGCAGTAGATGCTTTGCAGAATTTTTTTAAAATCTAAATTGTTATTCATTTAAGTTATTCTGCAGCATGGCCACAGACTGGTATATGGAACATGTGGCGTTAGAGGAAACCCACCATGAGGAAGCTACCATCAGATATAAATCTGATGGTAGATTCTTCCTAACTACATCTTATAAAAATCTTTGTGAAATTAATATATAAATTACCTGCAGAGTAATATGTAAATTACCTGAAGAGGATTGCGCTGTAATGGCAAGCGGCGTCCCTGCTTAGGCTACTGGGGCTTGGAGTAACCTCTGCCCGGTGCCCAGCCAGGCTACTTCACACCTTTGTAGCCTCTACAGGGAAGCCCACTTGTGCTTTCCAGTGTGCTCCTCTTCTTTGACTGCTTTCCAGTGTTATAGTGATGACATCCACCTGGACAAGCCTTGTGCGCTCCTCTTCAAACATCGCTGGCTTTATATCGAGCTACTACACATGCGCAGTAGCTCCGACTCCTGTCCCTGTTCCATAGAAACCAGCAATGTTTGAAAGAAGAGGAGGAGCGTGCTGGGTTTGTGAAGGTGCATATCATCACTAAAACATGGGAAAGTCGGAAGAAGAAGCAGAGCGAGCTGGAATCCACAAGTGGGCGTCCCTGCAGAGGTAACTGGGGCATCCAGTAGCCTCTGTTCCCGGCACTTGGTGAGTTTAGTCCACACCCCAGTAGTCTCTGCAAGTAATTTGCATATTACTTTTACAAAGTTTTTTTAAAAGTTAGATTAGGTCTTTATATTAGTAAAAATAAGATTAGGGCATATGTAGTTTAGATACGGTCTTTAAATTAGTAAAATAAAGAATAGGGCCTGTGTAGTTAGGAGGAATCTACCATCAGATCTACATCTACATCTGATGGTAGCTTCTTCATGGTAGGTTTTCTTTAAGGTATTTAGCAGCTACAGTTTTTCTTTATTCTGTTATTTGAGTAATGTTATTGGGATACGATCTATAAATATTATGAAGATCGAAGTTAAAATAATTCTCAAGTCTTTTCAGCAGTATTCTTACATATTACTAGATTTCTTCCCTGCACAAAAATAATGGTTTAGAAGATTATTGAAGTATAAATATATAACTCATTTTAGGTAAGCAATGAATTTAATGATCATAGAGAAGACTTTACAATATTAATATCAATGTCAATAAATGCTTTGCATGTATTTTAAAGTGAGCTAAAATAAAAGGGCATCTTAAATCTGAAATAATGAATTTGCTGCTATACATTTTAAGCTTGAATGCTGCAGCTGGTATTTGAACGGTAGGAGATGGAAAAGAGTTCTTATTAAAACAACAAGCTACATCTGGGCACCAGCTGTTCAATTTTCAATGACATTATCTTTGGTGCAAAAACCCTACAATCTGCTTGTAAATATGTTATTACTGGTGTATATATAGTGATCATTTCATTTTAATAGAATTAGTCTTTCAAAATTCTAAAGGATAATATGTTGTTTTTGGTATGAACAATGGGCTGAAAATACATAATAATTGTTTGATACCTATATCTGTAGCCATCCTAAGGGTTCAACCCTCTACATCTAGATGAAAAAAAAGTTTTCATCAAAAGCAGGGACTCTCTTCTGTAAGAGACTATAAAACCAAATGCCTCTTTTGAAAGTAATGGTATCATTAGTTAAGAGTCCTGAATTTCTGGGAAAGGACATTTATCCGTGGACTTGTATGTATGGATTTCGGGAGGAATCACCTTGATGTGCAGTTATTTTTTTGTCTTCCTCTCATTTAACGAAGTACAATAGGTTAGACCTACAAGCTGCGATGTGTATAATTCTTATGGACTAGTAGAGAAATGAGAAATATGAAACAACCATATTTGTAACTTACTATAATAACTATGCATCCATAGGAACCCCTCTGCTGTAGGAATTACAGTCATGGATACTCATCCAACTAAACACTAAGCTTTTCTAAGAATCCCCTTATTTCTATTAAAGAAAAATTATGTCACACAGAATATTTGTAATGTAGCCATATTATATCTTTGGACGTTTTATTTTGTTGGATGGGTCCCATGCCAATAAACTGATCAAAACATGTTCTTCTGCTAAAAACCCAAAGATTATCTGTAGCTTGAGGGAAAACCTAGCAGTGAGTGTTTCATCTCTTTTAAGCTTGATTATAGGTAAAATTGAGCATGACATATTGCTTATTTGAATTGCATGGTTCTCTTTACAATGTATTCAGTTGAGCCAACCTACCTCCAGACTAATCAGCTTAAATAAGCCTAATCACCATCCTCTAAAAAGGGTTGTCAGGAATTTTAAAAACATGGCTGCTTTCTTCTCCTGATAGTGGGCAATGGGTGGTATACAAGTAAGCTTCATTCCTCTCTTCAAAGATGATTTACCATACTGGCATAACCCATGGTCAGGTCTGTTTTTGTAAGATAGTAGCCATGGTTTTCAAACTCTGGACAATGCCTTTAAGTTCGCTTTGGTCATCCACATAATAAAAACAGGGGTGGGCTTGCACATAGCCCTTGTCACCCAATTGTGTGGGATCCTGGGGATCAGGAAGGCCCAAAACAGTTATAAAATGGCAATTTTCCAATCCTGGATGTTGTGTGTGTGTGTGTGTGGGGGGGGGGGGGTTATCCCCATATTGGGGACATTTGTTGCTAAGTTGTCTGGATTCTTGTACTGCTGTTTGAGACTTTTGGTCTTGCAACTGGGACCAAAAGTCTCATAACGTAGTACATGAAACCAGACAGGGTAGTGATAGAAGTCACCCATTGCCTGGTTTATTTTACTAATTTTTGAGACTTATTTGTCGCAGTTGAGAGTTATATGTCCTAGTTGAGATTTATTTGCCCCAGTTGAGACTTATGTGTCCCAGTTGAGACCTATTTTCTCCCAGTTGAGATGTATTTGTCTCAATCTCAACTAAGACAAATAATTCAAAAAAGTAGTAAATAAAACCAGACAACGTGGTGATAGATCACCCCCAATGTTGTATCAGACTCCCCACCCTTCCTGCATGATTGAAAATGTATCAGCTTTCGTGTGGTGCCATGAGGATTAATGCTATGGCAGAGCAGGTAAAGCTAATTTGTGCACATTCCGGTAAAAAATGGTCAATCTGGCTCTGAATCATAATTAGTCAGTTGGATGGTCAAATATTTCCATATTGGTCAAAATAAAGAGAAATTCAGTCTATGTCATTGACAAACATAACATAGCTAACAGAAATTATGTACATTTTGTGTTACCATACATTAATATGGAATCAACCACTTGGGTAAAGACTGAAATTTCTATATACTTCATATTTGATTATAAATCCCTGAGTTTTCTTATAATTCAATGAACAATTCAGAATTCAAGGACTTCAAAAAATGTCTCTACGGTGAATGTATTTTCAGAACAAATCATCTGTTTTGCAGAACGGCTTATTTCATATCTAGAGGGTAGTATGCATAAGAATAATTCTTCCACTGTACTTGTCAAATATTCATGTATTAATAGCAATGAGAGCCGCTCGCAAAATATGACACAAATCCATACATACCTTTGTTAAATCCTGAAGGGATTTGCTCCACACCTTGCAAAGTTCTGCTGGTATGTATGAATAGATTCCCTGAAGCCATTTTACACTAAGTGGAGACACCATACAAGGGTCGATGGATTCTTCAATAAGCCTGTAATATCTACAGAATGAAAATGCAGTGTGAGAACAGTTTCAAAAGCTTTGCTGTTCCCTCAGCATATATTATGAATAGAAAAGATCTTTTTTTCAAAGTACGTGACACCCTAGTTAAAAAAAAATCTGACAGGCTCTGCATCCTGTCACAACCTTGCACTAAGAGATGTCAGAAATAAGCGTATAATAACAGTTATTCTGAATAATACAGTTAAGCCTGTGATAACAGACTGACTTACTATTCCCTTGATTAATGTTCTTCACAGTAAGCGATGCCTCCATTTCAGCCATTCTAAATTAAGCTAATTATTTCTTCACCCTGCTGTCAATTAGGTTCAATTTTGCAATATCAACAAGTTTAAACTTAAACAGAATTTGCATAATAAAATCATTAAAATCCTTTTAGAGGACATATGCTAATGGAAAATTTATGAAACACAATTTGTTTTTTTTTTTCCGGTGGATCCCAAAATAGAAAATAGAGTCAACTATTTCATTCATGATAGATCTTTGCATATACATGATTCATACCATATAAAAATAAGAAAATATATTATAATTTTGCTACAATGAATATTTAAAACATAATAAAATAAAGCACAGGCTGCTTATTACTTGTGGCCACCAACCCGTGTCTCCCCAATTTCTGTGAAACCTTTACTCATATTACACCCAGTTGGTCAAGTTAAGCAAAAACAACAAAGGCTTATAAGCAGGGTCGGCTCCAGGTTTCAGTAGGTCCCTGGGCGTCAGAGCATTAGTGGGCCCCATTGTAGTGAACTCATGTGGCGGCATTCAAAATTCAGAAAGTAAAACAGTCTCCTGTTCCCTAAAATATTCCCTAGTTTATCATTCCAAACAGCCCCCTCATGGTTATTTTATATAACGCCCCCCTCACCCTCTATGGATTCAATAGATACAGCCCTCCTCACCCCCATGGATTCCTTAATTACAGCCTTAGGTGGACCCCCCAGCAGCTCTGGGGCCTAGCACTGGCCCAGGTATGCCCATTGCCAGCACCAGCCCTGCTTATAAGTTATATAATCAAATCTTGTTTTGGATTGTGTAACATATTCCTTGGTTCCTAATTCAAAGTCTTACCAAGAGGAGCAGAAAGGAATAAAATGAAGTAGAAATGAGTCCAATGAATTAGTAAGGGAAGTGCCTCCCCCCTCCTACCTCGGTTACTAGTGCAGTCACTAATATGTTGTTACATATGGACTTACACACAGTACACACAGCAGTCTGACAATAATACGAGGTGAAGAGGGAGGCCTTCATTTCATAAACATAGCAGACTTATCACTTTGAGTGGTGTATTTGGGACACATGTTTAACATTTAGAGCCATTACAGCAACCTACAACTGCTACAAATCACAAAATCCTGCTTAATGCAATATCATCTCCTTCAGCTCTTTACTGGTATACAGTGTAATACCAACATTTCTCTACCGCACCATGAGGTTAAATGGAGTTTTTAAACTAAAGCTTCAACTAGGTTCAAAAAGCATCTGCATTCTGGGGTTCTGAATACTGACACCTTCAGCCAACATGGGAATGAGTGCTCAATGTCAGTTTTCTAGAAGTGAATGGGGCAATGGCATGGCATTCACACAGGTCAATGCCAAATGATTATACCCCTGACAATCATAACATAGGGGTAGGTGTTATTACTAAGAAAACTCCTTCATGCCTGGAGTCAACCATTTTATGCATGTGTTACAGGCAACAATCAAACATATTCCTACCTAACATTGCCAGAAAAAATTATTGTACTCAATTGGCATAAAACAAATACTTCTAAAGGAAGTTAGTGAAGTTAGTGTTTTAACAGAGGTGACAAACTGACCAATAAGATGATACATTTCACCATCTAAGTTCTCTCTCTTTTCTTCTTTTTGGCAGGGTATCAGTGTTTTTTAGTTATCCGTACTCTCCGCTACACTAGTGTTGAACTGATAATGAGAGCAGCCTATACATAAACTATTCTCAACAGTTTTTTTAGTCATTTGCATTAGACATCAGGACTATAAATAATTTTCTATGAAAACATTTGCATTTGCGTTACCATGTCTACAACACAACTACACTTAGTTATGATGATAAGAAAAATTGACATTACACATGCTTACAAATTGAATAATAAAGGCATGATTTAGTTGGTCACTCTGGGAACTAAGTACAGAACATTTTTTTTTCTTGTAGAGAATATCGATTTCCATTCCATGGGCCCAGGAATAAACACGCTTAATGCTTAACCTCCCTTCATAGTGGCAAGATACTGAAGCAATTAATATCAAGGCCAAGGCTTCTGGGCTATTAGAAAGCCTCTAGGCCTTAATATGGATTCAGCTTCACTTGATTGATTTCATCTATAGGCATTTATTATAAAGAGACAGTTTCTGTGCTGCACACCAATATTAAGTCATTATGTGTGATCAGCAGAACTCCTTTTATGGAATCAGTATTGATGCACATGGTCCAGTTTTGTCTAAATATATGGAATCAAATATACCAAATATGTTAATAATTTTTAATATTTAGGTATAATATAGAGATATATAAATATAAATGTGAATGTATAAATTTACAAAGCAATGTTACCCAAGTATTACCACATCAGTGAAGTCTTTTGTGTACAACTAAAATATAGTTGCAAACCACTTGTAGACTGCTCTAATTTACATACATTTTATCAATATACATGTAAAAAAGCTCATGGTTACATAGTTATTGTATATAATAATAAAAAAGTTTACCAGGATGTTGCCAAGCATCTTAACATATGCCAAATCATGTTTCTTTTATAGTTAAGGGTGTGTGGAGATCTCAACACCAAAGTCAAACTTTTTCTGCCTCAGAACGTCCCCATCACTGAGATTGATGGCTCTGTATCCAGTGATATAAGTAAAAATCTGGTGAATGATATCAATCACAGCATAGGGGACAATCTGGAGTGGGAAAATATTGACTTTAGTGCTAAACTCTCTGCTTCTGTGATTTCATAAGACCTGTTTCAACCCCAATTCAAAGTGATCTCCTGGATGATGCCACCACACTGGGCCATTAAAGAAACATCACACGAAAGGTGTTAATCTACCTGACAACATACTGGTATTGGATTATCAAGTCAACATCTACTGACAGGCTCCTATAAGTATGTAGACATATTTTTCTTTTAATATTTTGATTAGACTGTATCCATGTCCACGCCCCCTGTGTTTGCCACTTCAAAAATACACCACTGATTAATAATGCAGACTGAGAAAGGGATAGCATAGATAAACTGTTGCCAAGTTGTGTTTTGCTTTCTTCATGGTCTGCACAGTGCCAATTCAATTTCAAGCTTAGTTTTGTCCATAGCTCATAGGATCATTGTCACAATGATTCCTGACAAGATATAGACTATGGGGGTATTTATCACACGCTGGTGCTTGTGCTTAGGCCTCTAGATGTATCCGGAGGCCAGCTGCGCAGCATTTTATTTCAACTCCAGGTAGAAATAAGTACAACTTCTAATGTTTGAGAATTTGCTGGCTGCAGCGAGTGCCCAGGCGTGTTGATAGGAACACCCCTTGCCAGGTCACTCCTCTGCCAGCTACGCCCTCCTTCACACTTCCCTGGCAGAAAGTTGAAAATAACCACAAATGCCAGCGATATTCAAGCATTTGCAATTATTTTAGGGCTTCTATGCAACTTCTGTGGCATAGAAGTTCTAAAAAAATACCCTTACATTGTCTTTCCTTCCTGCTGCCTAGTTAACCATACTTTTCAAAATTGAAATTTAGGTTAGGAACCACTTTAGTTTGGAGAAAAAGGAGAATTTCTAGATTAAGCTTGCTGAATGGACATAAAGTGCACACAGATGTTGCTTCAGACAGATCCCTGACAACTGCAATCAATACGACTATTAACTGCATTTGCCGCTGCTGCGCTTCGATTGGATGAAACTCTAGTTTCAAAATTGTACAGTAGACAATCCACATATTGCCTACCCTACACAGAAATATTTATTACAGTACGTTATGAAATATTTGAGGCTCGGTTTGATGAATAAGCTTAGCAAATGCCATGATGGACTACAATATTTAGTCTACGAAATGTTGATTCTACGGAATGAATTTATGTAATGTATGTAATGTAATACCATGTATATAAATAATAAATAATAATTTTGTTCTAACATGACACTGTCTCGACTACATCATTTTTACTGTGGAGACTTTTTGACTAGAATGCATTGGCAGCATAGCACCTGGGACAATATAAACCATTTTAATATACTATGATAGGTTTACAAGGCATATTGGGAACCTTAAAGAAGGAGAAATCTAGTATTAATAGCATTGCGAACTGTATTGTTCATATCCTCATCATTGTTTCCCTTTCTAGAAATGGTTTTGAAATAATGCTCTAACCACAGAAAGCTTAGACTTGTGCGCTAGGAGCTGTAATACTTCAACCTTACTTTAGTAATAATAGAGTTGATCTCATAAATACCTTCTAAAAATAAATAACACCTACAAAGGCTAGAGCAGTGGTGGCGAACCTATGGCACGGGTGCCAGAGGTGGCATTCAGAGCCATTTCTGTGGGCACTCAGACCATCACTTCAGGACAGAGTTCACCATATAGGACCAAATCCTGCAGTCCCGGTCAACTTAAGAGATAATGTTTTAAAGCGACATTTTATTGGCTGTTTGTAACTGCGGGAAAAGTGAGAGGCTGTTGACAGAACTGCAATGTCTTTGGAGGTCCCCCTGCTGGACCCACCATTATCATTCTACAGAGAGACCCCAGAGAAGCTACAATGAGAGTCTGCATATAGTTTTTCAACTGTATTGGTGGCCTCAGGGGGTTGATACGATTGAAAATTGAGGTAGAACAGGTAGCAATAAGTTACTCCTTAAAATGCCATGTTGGCACTTCACGGTAAATAAGTGGATTTTAGTTGTAGCTTGGGCACTCGGTCTGTAAAAGGTTCGCCATCACTGGGCTAGGGGATAAAAAAGTAATAGTAGAGTTACCTGAGTTAGCAAAATCTCAAGACTTCATTAATATAATGTGTTATACATAGTTTGTGATAATGTATCATTTTTAAAACACCTAACATGCATAAACATATTTGATGATGATTTGATATTTTATAAATGATACTAGGTTACCCATTAGCTAAGGTTACCCATGAGCTAGCCATTTTGTTTTTTTCTCATGGCTGTTCAAATGTCAGTAATTCCCAAGAAACTGCAATATCTTCATGCGGAGATAAAGAAAGCAGGAGGATAACTGAGTAATGGACTATGACAGGAGAGCCCATGGGATCTTATACATATCAGTTAAGTATACTATAAATCTGATACAAATGTCAGAATTTTGAAATGGAGGATCTCATGAGTCCAATAAGTGAACACTACCATATTTTAAATGGACAGTCTTCGTAATGATTGTCATGTCAGATGGAATAGAACTATTGTTTCTGTGCGCTGAAGCAATCCAAACTGATATTTATGCGTTAATTACTTTATATGCTCACCATATTTTTCATTAACAATGGAACATATGACAATATAAATGTGCAATTTATAATTTTATGAGCTCAAAGGTGATATAGAAATATAATTGATTGTGTTCAAGACAGTTAAAGGACATCTACTATCAGATTTAGTGATGGTAGAGTCCTCAAACTTACTTGCTCATCTTATCTAACAGGGAATGATCCCGCTTTTATGAAGTCCATGGACATTGGCATTGTTCCAAAAAAGACTTTATGAAGTTATTCAAATGAGCAAGAGGCGCTCTGGCCTATGCCACCTGAACGCCTCTCAGCTCTGCCTCCTCCTAATATATGCACACACCCTCTGTGTTCATGGCGTCTGGCCCTGCCAACCGTTCCACTGAGGGCACTATATGCGCTCGGGTGACATAGCCCTGTGCACCTCCGGCTCATTTGAAATCTTTATAAAGTCTTTTTTTGGAACAATGCCGATATCCCAGGACTTCATAAAATCTAGATCATCCCCTGACAGACGGGAAGAACGAGTAAGTTAGGGACATCTACCATCAATAAATCTGATGCCTGGGGCTAAAATACTGTAAATTACCAACATCCAGATGGCCGTTTGTAGCTAGGGGTTGTAACACACACATTGAGTAACCATTTATGTGGCACAATAACATTAGATGTCGGACCTTTCTTTTACTGAATGACAGATCAAGTGTCACATGGGATGACATTTAAAAATTGTGTGAAAGATTCAGCTCCTTCTCCACTTCATGTACATAAGAAGAGAAAACCCATTGCCACATGCCTTTAGCTTTGACATGATGAATTAATTGATATTGAGATGCACAAATTATCAATCTAGTGCGCCGCATTTGGCCTACAGTGGTTTTGTAGATGCAGCTGCCACCAAATTTGAATCCTAAAATGATGATGATGATGATATTAAATGCTTCCTGCACATTTTTTTAAGTCTTTTGACCTCCTCATATACACAAATTCTCAGCTTGTCCAAATGTGCATGTGTAAGTAGAGTTGAGTAAGTCTCTAGGAGTTGCTTATCTTCTGGGGTAGCAAACAATTGTACATGACAGCTTTAACAGTAGAGATAATTATGCCCCCCCAATATCACTGATTGGGTTAGAGTCAGAAGGTCCAACCTCCTCTTGAACCCTCCTAAATGTATAAAGTTAAGAAACTGGTATGTTGACCTATGTAAGTGGTAATATTCTTACTGCACTTATATCTTTTTTGGGAAATGTTATAGTGCAGCCTACACATGTCAAGGACTGTTGCTGTGAATGCTTTGGTTATTATGATACCACACTGGTGCTATTGCACACTTAAGATGTCAAAAAGTTGTGAAATTCATACTTCAAACTAAATTATCATATTTCCTATTCTCATAAACTGGGAAAAATTAAAAGTTCATTTGCAGTATATGATAAAAGCATTCTTATAGGCATAGTTTACATAATAATTCCAAAAGACAGATTACTAGTACTAAATGTGGAGCTGTCTAGTGCTGAAAGTGCTATTGAAGTCTACTTACAGGATGTCCTTAATGTTTTCCTACAATTTCTAGACATAGATTTTGAATTTATGCCACAGATATTAAACTATAGAAATATTTGCCTATCTCTAAGACAGCACAGTGCACTTATGGTATGGAAACATAGTATTCCAATGTAAATAGCTAGCATTAATGACAATTCATAATTCATGACATTCTGGAACTGAGATAAGCTTGTTAAGAGCAATATGTCTCATTATTCATCATTTTTCTTGAGCATACTAATATATTTTCTCAGAAAATATGTGTTTGGTAATTTACCACAAAAGCTAATTAACTGACATTTCATGGTTCCATTAATTTCAAGATGTTTACTGATGGTTGGTCAAGATCATACATACCTTGTAATACATTGTTAATTTGTTCTCTTCCTTAACGCTGCTATCATAAATACTCTACCATTTACTGGTTGTTCTATTTGTATGTGCTACATTGTCTTAATCATATGTGTATGTTTACATTTTCACTTGGTCTGGAGTTCCAAAGTGGCTGTAGTGGATTACTAGGACTGAACTATGGGGATATGGTATATCAAATTGTTGTTATTTTGTCTTATAACTTTCTCTTGTGTTTTCTTGTGACAATATTTTAACATGCAATCAATTTTTCAAGGCCAATTTAATTTGAAACCACTTATTACATACAATGCCACAGACTCTGTGGGCTTCAGCACCTCAATCATGGGTAAATCCCTGCTAAAACACAAGTATTTCTTAAGTATGTGTACTGATTGGCTATCTTCTTGCACCTTATACAGCTTCACATGCTCTGTATTGCCCTCTACCTGTGTCGGGATTAACTGCACCTTTGGAAGTCAAGCAAGGGCAACTCTTTTTTGCTGGTTTACTGGGGTTTACTATATAGGACTCTCAAAATTTTATTAAAAAAGAGTGATTTACAGATTCCAGCAGTTATTCCTGAATTATATTTAAGGATATTTTTAATAGTATTTGTTAATTGATACATTTTCTTAAAGGTTATTTTTTTTATTATGGGTTAACATTTAAGAATCTTAGGAAACACTAGTTTGCCATAAAGGTACTTAAGTGCTATAACATTTTCAGCATACAAGCATTGACACAGAAACAATGAATATTGTAACTCATTAAGACCTAAGTAGCCAATAACAACATAAATCTGATGTTGTCTTTAAAGAGGTTGGGCTACACTGAATTAAATTCATGTACCAGCTAGACAAGCCATAAATTTCTAACCTCTGAAGGCCCCACTGCTGGGACTTCAAGTGATCACTGGAAGGATAACAATAGGGGGCACCTCCATTCATGTATATGGAGTCAAAAGATATCACAAGGGCAGGGTATAGTTTATGGTTGAATATATATATATATATATATATATATATATATATATATGAGCATTCACGATTTGCTGCACTCATATTTTATAAAAGGTCCCTTTTCCGTTGGTTTTTTTTTTTAGTTGTTTTTTTTACATTTCAGTTTCATTCAAATGATAATGATGGACACCATGCAAATACAAAATAATGGAAACGATTAAAACTCCACTGAAATCAGTGGACAAATTAACAGTTCCATTCTATTTCCATTATTATCGTATTTACAAGATTTTTTTATGTGAATCCAAAAATATTCAAATTGGATTTGGTGCCTGAAAAGCATCAGATTAATACTGAATCTACAAATAGACAAATAGATCTTTAGTTGACCGCCTTTAACAGAGTTAATGTAAATTTTATTCTCTTTTATCAATAAAAGATGTTAAACTTGTTATTTTGTATCAGTGACATGTAGCAATGCACTGTAAGTAATGTCTTGTTAAGACCAACCCCCCATAGTAGCAGTAGGTGGAAGGTAGGGATCTTTCATGCAATGGGAAACTTCCATCATACACGGAATGCAGTGGCATAGCTATAGGGAATGCAGATGTAGCAGTCGCAGCCCAGATGTCTGATAGTTCTGCCACATTATAAGACACCTGTGTTATAATTGACACCTGGCACTGTAGCTGAGGAGTTCTGTTGCATAGTAGGTACTAGGACCTAGAACCTACAAGTCTTTCCACTAATGCATTTTGTATATTATGCACATAAGAAAACAGTACTTCATTAAAATGGTTATGAGTATTTTTTAAAAAGTGAAAATAAATGACTTTTAATATTAAAGGACATTGAAAAAGTATACAACTCAGAAAATGTCTGCAAGATGCTCTAGCTTGGATATTATAGAGTGCTATATAGTTATATATAGTTAGCAGTGTTTTTGTTTTACGCTTGTAAATGAGTATTTACATCTGTACTGCCTGAGAACATGTAGTATTATGAATGTGTAGATGTACGGGCAACAAAAGAAAATGTTTTATTTTTTTCAGGTTAAGAAATGGCATTGTACACTAATATAAAAGGAACAGCCCATTAGTGAAATGGATGTGCTCAATCTCAGGTGGGGTTCCTGCTGAATTTCTTCAGCCATACCCTGCTGATTGATTGATGTAGCTCTGCTAGGTAATGCAGATCCAAAGTTCCCTCTCATAATGATGGAGGAGACCAAAACATTCATGCTGGGTGCACATTAATCTCTGCATAAAAAATAAATTAGAGGAGTTATGCTTACACAGAGCTGCCGTCTTTCACCCTCATTTGCCTCTCTGTCATGTATGACTTTAACACTTAGTATGCAATTGCTGCTGCTAGACTCAATGGAAATGAATAAATATGGGATGAAATAATGTGTAACATCAGGGAATCGGCAGAGATTAATCCCGCTGCATTGTACACAGCCTTTTGTTTAAAACTGACGGCAGATTTGCAGAAACAAGACCTCAAAATGTAGATTTTTGGATGAGAAGTAAGAAAACATAGCTTGTTTTGTTCCAGGACCATTTGACACACTCTAATAACATCTAAAATGTGTCTTCTTGGAGAAGCACAATTCCTCCCAGCTCCAGGAGCACATATTTCATCACCCCCCTTAAAATTTAATATAATCACTTACATCCAGCCACACATATTACAGCAATAGGACATAAAACAATCAAATAGATAGTGGCAACTGTTACTAATCTGTTAACTAAATTGTCTCCATCATGTTTTGCTTTCCAGCAAATAGCTGACATTTCCCCCCATGCTTATGGAAATCTCCATTTTTTGCCATCCAGAATCCCGCTGTTACTGTGGTGGGAATGAATAATTGCCTTAGTATTGGGCTATTATATTTAATCATCCTCAATGTAGACTGCAAAGGGCTATAATGTATTTTAAACCAATTGACCTTGATAAAGCAACAGGGCTTGCTGATCTTTTGTACAAATATATGCCAGATCCAGCAATTTTAACACACTCAACCTAATTATGAAGATTTATGGCATTGCATATAGTTTGCATAACCCTCAGATTTGTGAAACCCTTTTCTGTAACATTTTGACCTATCTGACAAAGCGTAAGGACTTCTGAAGATATCTTAGCAAGATAATACATTACACAAGATGTTTCTTTGTCTGGGGTTTCAACTATGGCACTAAAGATCCTTTCTTTTAGAAGGCAATGTCCTAAGAATCAAATGTTTGTATCAAATTTCACATTTTATCATAATACTTGCTTAGACATTGCTATTGGTAAAATTTTCATTATTTAGACTTACAAAATTTCATAAACTAGGGATGGTCCAGGTAAGCATATAACTTATTTTACTCCTCGTTTTATAACACAAATTAACCATGGAAAAGATGTATAAACATTATATTCTACAAACATTATATTTGCAAGTCTTCCAATTGGCATTTTCTCTTTACAATTGACTATACATTTGTCTCTTTCAGTGAACCTCAGCTATCAAATATGGGAAACACATACCTACTTAGGGGTAAAAGCAAGGTGGGGGGTTGTTATTCCTGATGTTATAAAAACCAATAAATGGACCAAAATCCTTTCTATTCCCCATGGGAAGGTAACGTTAATAAGATTAGGATGTGCTATGTCAATCATACAGGACGTTGCAATAAGAGCATCAGATTAGATCATGTATTTCAAGAATTCCTTGCTTTTCCAAAAAAATATATAGACTTATTGTTATTAAGTAGTTTCTATTTTTTGCCCAACTTATCTCATTGTTACTTTCTACTTATCTTTTTACTTATCTAACATGTATCAATCTTATGTTCATCTATCATTTAATAATTCTAATTTACCTTATATTTGTCTATCTAGCTCTCCCCTAATTACCTAATAGCTGTCGTGTCTAAATATCTATGTGTCAGACTTATGAGGTTCTATCTGATATCTATTTATGGATCTTTCTAGATATATATCCATGCAACTACCTAATCTATCATCTATCATATATTTATTCTTCTGCCATTTGCCAACCTGTCTATGAACTTCTATCTATATATCTATCATCTATCTATCTATCTATGTATCCATTTTGTATGTAACTAATTTCTATTTCATGGATACCCCTTTATCTATGTTCGAACATGCATTTCTATACTATCTATGATCTATGATCCATCTGCTAATATGCATATGCATTTTATCTCTATTCTATGTATCTATCATCCATCTACTTACATGTATAAATTATTTTACACGCATCTATATATTTATCAACTATCTTTCTACTATCATCTATCTATCATCTATGTATTCATCTATCACCTATTATTATGTATATCTATTTACAAACATGAATCATCTATCTACTAGCATTTGTCTATATATCTATCTTTCTCTCCACCTCCTATCTCACTGATTTCTATTTCATAAATTACATTTCCTCATCTTCTAACATGAATCTCTATCTATCTATCTATCTATCTATCTATCTATCTATCTATCAATCAATCAATCTATCTATCTATCATCTCATATCTATGTATCTATCTATGTATGTATCTATCAATCTATCTATCTATGTATGTATCTATGTATCTATCTATCTATCTATCTATCTATGTATCTATCAATCTATCTATCTATCATCTCATATCTATGTATCTATCTATGTATGTATCTATCAATCTATCTATGTATGTATGTATCTATGTATCTATCTATCTATCTATCTATCATAAATCTATTAATTCATCTTTAATATCAACTTACTAACATTGTCTGTCTATCCACTAACATCAGTATATCTATCCATCTATCTTTCATCTATCTATGTATTTTTCTTGTATCTAACTCATTTCTATTTTCCTTTATTGCATCTCTATACAATCAACAGTACCGTATCTATAATCTATCTATTAATATACATTATCTATCTATCATCTATTTATTTATCTTCTATGTTTCTATTATCATGTATATATCTATTAATGCAATCTACCTATATATCTAGTATCTCATCTCTCTCATTAACATCAATGTATCTTTCGACTTTTTTATCATATAGTTTATTCACCCACTTGTCATATATCTGACCTATTTCCTTCTTACATATTTCTGCATGTATTCCTATGTAGAATGTGTTGTGTACTGGTGAGAACATCCATCTTGTGCAGCAGTAGATGGTATCGGATGAAACGTGCAGTAAGGCTCATTAATTTTTAAACCTATGTGACCTCAGTGGAGTTTACAGGGTGTAAACATAATCACAAATTAGATGACGGAACAGTGTTCTTTAATATTGCATATATGCTGTGAACAGCATGTCTCCATGTCACATACTGCTGATTAGACATCATGCTGAAATAATAGAAGACCACATGAAAAGGTCCTGAGGCTTCTTACCCAGACCCAGTAATAATGTGTATTTTTCTGTCTCATTGTGTGTGTTCTAACACTGGTAACAGCCTGGAAAGGACACTGTACTGGAAAGTTACACTCCTTTAAAGAACAAAGAACATTTTTTTTCTGGGAAATGTAACATTAGCCTTGGCTTTACATGAAAATTCACTTCCTTACCTACAAATTAAATTAAAAAAGAAATATCAGTGGTCTTCTCTATTGTCCTGCGCCCATGCTGTCTTGCCACCATGGAGATTGTATCTGTAATGAGTATTACTATGTGCTTGTTACAGCTGTGACACTAATCTGCTTTTGCAGAGCAATACAAGGGGGTGGAGGAAGAGGGAAGTGATAGCCTGCTGACTTCTAGACTGGGAACCAAAACCTCAGGCCAAGTCAAGGCTGAATGGAAGCGACAGCAAGTAAATGCTTCAAAGTTCGGTCCTTCATCAAGAAGGTATGCAGCTTTTTTTCCCCCTCTTTTCTTTTAATGAAAGGTAGACAGTCATTAGGGATTCGCATTGAATCCTGTCTAACAGAGACAGACCTTATACAGATTGCTGGTGTCTGCCAAGTAGCCCATAAAGCGTACAGGTAACTATTGTTCCACAGGCAGACATGAAGCCAACCACTTCAGTCTTTGACAGATCTCAGCAAGAAAATGCCCAGGTTTTCTATTTAACTCTTAATTGACTCTGGGATTTGCTGCTCTATTCTTCTCCATTGTACAATAGACGGTCAGCAGAATGCAGCACTGATCAAAGTGACAGATACAATACATTATAGTGCTGGCAAATCTACGGTCCATGTAATACAACCTTTCATGTGGTGCAAATGTGGTACATTGCAGTATGCAAACTAGAATGTTAATGTTTTACTTGAGATTAGTTATGTGTCTTACATTATATTTGACTCTAAAATCATTATTGGTTGTGAAATCTTGAGAAGTCATGATATTGTTACTATCCAAAGATACCCACACTAAAACTGTTAAGAGCAAAGCTCAGGTTATTTATCAAAACAAGTCAATCCCTACATCCAGACATTGAGTAGCAGTCATTGAATGCGTGTATGTATATATGATTACAGCTCATAGGACAGGATGCATAAAGCTATGCATAAGCAAGGCTCTATGTCACAACACATTTACACAAAACAGTAACAGATTCAAGCATGAAGCCTGAAAATAATGGATGGATGGCATTGAACAAACCATTAAGACAAACACATTTTCAATGTAGCTTACATTGTCATTGAATTATGAAATATGTACAGATTCCAACAATGGAAGGACAACTTATTATCCAATCAACCAAAACCATAGAATATACAGATAATGAAAAGTCTTTGTCATATGTAGCAACAATGGATGAATAATTATATATGATGGTATCAGCTGCTGCATAAATTAGAAATATTTTGTGCAGAGTATCAAGCCAAGGGATGCCTATTCTTACAGAAACCTTGTTCATCTATTTTGAGGAAACAGGCATGCCACTAGTTTTGCAGTTGTATGACCCCAGATAACACTGTGTTAGTTAAGCTTTACACTTGCCGACTCTCTTAATGCTATTTGACAAGCAGAAAGCAGGTCTTAAGGAAGGCAATGAACAAACTCATCTTAGTATTATGTGGACTGACAGATTACATAAAAAGAAAATCAATTTCTAAAAAATTATAATTCCTTCAATTGTAGTTATCTTTTGAAGGAAACAATTGACTCCTTCCAAGCCACATAGTTAGACTATAGCTGGTTTTTTTTACAATATAACATACTAGTAGGGATATCATTTACTTGTAGCATACTTTATTTACTACTTAATAATGGGTTCCATTCTATAAGTCCTCCCTATTTAGCTTCTTTGTGAATATACATGTATAGAGATACCTCCCCATTCAATCTAAATACAATAGGGAGATGTATTCTTCCAACCAAACCTAGCAATTATGAGATGCAAAGCAAACCTACTGAAATTGTGATTTAGAAAAAAGTCTGGTGAATGTGATTTTGCTTAGATTAATGGTCCTTCTATAGTTTGGACTTGTTGCTAAAGATGTATTGTTGGCATTCATTTTGCAGCAGGACAACACATAGCTGTTGTGATCCTTAGGAGTTAACATTGCAAGAAGATGTAAGACTTATTAAATGAATAAAATATAATGAAATGAATGCAAATGACTTTTACGTTTATGGATAAAGATGTCCTTTAATATGATGATGTGTTAAAAGACCAGTGAAGTGTGTAAAATGGATTGTCATATTTATGGAAGGTGATTGACTACTTACCTGTGAAGATGCCCTTCATTGGGTGAAGCTGGTCTGGAGAGGCCATGTGTGGAATAGGTTGGTGGAGGGAAGAGTACAGAGAGAGCTTCCTTGGTAGCTGCATCATGCTGTCTCCTGTCCTCTGCAGCAGAACCTTCAATAAAAGTTTAAAGTGAAATACATGGATCAAAAGTCAGAATGTCAAATATGATATAAGTCTACTCTAAATAACATATAACTCCATTCTTAAAAAGCTTAGAATTCTAGAAAAGGCAAGGAAATATGTATCAATGCATATTTATTCTTATTACAGTAATGTAAATAAAAAATAAAATTAAAATATTTAATATTTTTCTTGTAGAATTTTTTGTACCAATTCTAAAATATATTTGTTTCTCTTACCAAGGTGTTTGCTCTTCCTCTTCTTGGTAGAGACTGAATGGGTTGCAGGCAGAGTGGAGCATTTAGTCCCTTCCAGTTCCCTGTGCTGTTCAGTTGCAGGTGTGCTGAAAGAATGACTGGCTTTGTCTGGAGATAAAGACAGTGGCCTGTGTAAGCCAAGACTCTCTGCATTGTCTGACGATGTTGGAAGAAGTGGCAAACTCCTATGGGGAGACAGGTACTTGCTGCAGTCTGCAATCCAAACAGGTTCATTTGTGCTCTTATAATGACAGCAGCCTTGGTTTTTGTGTCTCAGAGTGTCTGTGCACTGAATCGAGGGATGTCTCTTCTGCTTAGTATTTATTTGCTTCTGGATTGGAGGGAGAGGTTCTGAGTTTCTCAGTCCAACATCAAAGGCAGGCATGCAATTGGATGATACACTGTTTTCTGACTGGCATTCAGTTCCCCGGGTTGCTGCATTGCTGAAAACCTCACAGTGGTCTTCATTCCAGGACCCAGGAGCTCTGTGTGATTTAAAAAATAATCATTTAAGAAGCAGGCTCGCTCTTCACTCCTCCCCTCATCACATTCTTGTTTTTTTGCCACTGCAAAACAGTAACTATTTCAGCAAAGGGATCACTTAATAAAGCCAAGGTCAGATGCTATGAAAATAGTGTAATCTGCCATAACAAAACATTAATGATAACATCATATAAATTTATGAATTTTATTTCCCTGCAGTCACAAACATCAGACATTTATTCTAAAAAGAGAGCTCTTACATCCTTCCTCCAGTTTCCATAGTGATTTCATTTTTCCCCCTTTTATCACAGATTGGCTGTAGAGCTGCTAGCCTTTGTTGTGTAAAAGGCTTATGCTACTGACTGTCAATATAAAGAACAAGTAAACACAATAGAGTGCAAACTGCCAATTGTGGAGAGAAGAGGTAAATCCAAATGCACAAGGACTAGTGATATACGTATACATGTGTATAACACTGCTTGTGAGTCTATTTACTGACAAGAGCACATCTTAGTGTCCCAATGTACTCCCATTCTTTTCCCTGCTTGTATTCAGAGATTTATTACTGTATACAAAAACAATAATACCAAATAATATACAGCATCTTGACATGAGGACAAACACAGAAAAGTAGTAGCAAACGGCCACTACATTTACTACCTTCCTGCAATGATGTTACTCAGCTGCATATGTGTTAAACATAGCAAGTCAATGAATCAGGCTTTACCCATGAAATGTGGGAGTGCAAAGATTAAACATTCCAATTAAATGTGATTCCTAATCCTCACTTATGAGACTAATAACCAGGAAGCGCTATGGTCGACTCTTAATTATTAAATTCATTTTTAAGAGCTTTTTCTTTGCACTCAACAACTGACTGCACATTAAATCTATTGATTTTCTGTCAACATTTGATGTATGAAATAAAAATGGGCTTCCAGCTTTAAATCCTTAGCATTGACAAGAAACTGTACGTTTTATGGCTGCTATGTGAGTAGCTACTCCTTCAGGCTGTATACAGGGAATCTTACAATATGCAAGAATTTTACAGTCCACAATGGGACACATTTATTATACTGTTTGTACCAGTTTTTTTGTCATGGTCTGCCATTTTCTTTTCTGGTGCGCCTCTTGTGACCTATTCATTATGTGCCAGCGACACAAATTTTCTCTTTTTCCGATGCACATAACTATTTATAAATAAGTCTTTCAGTTTGGGCGCTGCTTTTACTCCACTACATTTTTCCGTCACTTCTAGTTTACAGACACCTATTTTGACACAATTTAGGTTGCACACTTAATCTACCAAGTTCTACAACACCTTCATTCTGCTGTGCACCAAATTATTACGCCCTTAGGCACGATCTAAAATCACAGTCTAAAAAACCTCACAATGCGTGGTTTAAAAACGGATCTTCTGACACAAAATAGTTAAATAAATGTACCCAATGTATCGGAAGAAAGGGAGGCTGATGGCAGATAAAGTCTGCTTGATCTATTCCCTTTCTCAGTTTAGATGTTAACTTGATTCAGAATTGGGACACTTTCTACTCAGATTAGTAGAAGATGTATGGGGAAGCAAGATGCATAGACTTATCAGAATGGATGAATTTGTAAGGAGTAGTAAGGTGGGGGACACATACAGTTTATGTTTTAGGTACAAGTCGCTGGTAAGTTTATGTTAAAGTTAGAAATTAGATTTTTGATAAGACATGCTAGTGTTTAAAGATATCATGGATAACAATCGCACAATATCTAATAGACAAGGTGTGAGCTCTGAAAGGGTAACAAACACTACAGTGCAATAGAGTAAACAGTGTATAATTTGTTACATTGCTAAAAATAAAATGTATGCATGGCGTGAAGAGGGTAAATATTTTCACAAAAAAATTCTGTATTTTCTGTCTTCCTGTGAAATCCATTCTGATAAAATACAATATTGTAAGATACTAGTTGAATCTTAACAAGTTGCAATTCACACCGAAACCATTGGGTGTCCACACACACAGACATATACAGCATAGATGTCTCGTAAATGAATCTCATTATGATCCAGGCTGTTTATCTCACACAACTCTCTGTGGTATACGCCAAGCAGTGAGGGAGGATAAGGAAGGACATGCAGGTAAATCAAATAGTTGACAGTCCAGCCCATTCCTGCTTGACTATAAAAAATGCTTAATAACCCCCTCTTGTCCATCCGACTACAAAAAGGTACAGGTAGCACTTGTTTTGAATACTGGGTCAGCCATGCCCATTCCATTACCTTTGGTTGTCATTTCCATTGACCACATTGCTGACATGGTAGTGGTAAGAGAAAGATGAACAACCCCACAATAAAATATAAAACACTCTGCTATAACTATGTTGATATATCAGTAGTTTACATAATTTTATTCTAGCTTTATTTTCTGTGTCTTTGCCTTTTAGCTGGGGGAAGTCATGTACCTGTGGTTTTGAGAGTGAAAATATGTTAGTACTTAGATATAGGTCTGGGGCAAAAACCTTTGATAGTCTTAACTCAAGTTAGTCTAAGCACCCTCATCAGTGGTCCAGTGAATTCATTGGTTTACTGGGTTTACATGTATAAAGTATTTTCATTTAAATTTGGGTGGAGAAAAGTCAGTGTCACCCACAGGATCAAATATATGTAATATATATTTCATCAAGTAAAGTTTCTCTGTTCCTTCTCATTCTTCTTTCTCCTGCAGGGAGCAGGGAAAACCTTCCAACGTCCATCCACTTCAGACAGACAATAGATAAACACTTTCCATACATAGAACATATTTCCCTTAATAATGCAGCTCACTAAGGAGATTAGACTATCTAGGGACTGTCTTTAAAGAGTAAAGTGGTCAGTGGTGAATGGGGACAGAAATCTGATTCACACAAACGACTTAAACAATGAAGAAAGGCATGGGAAAATAGAAGAGTACAGTAGCATATTTCTATAAAACAGTATATTGCTGTTCACTACTATCATCTGTGCCATTGATTTATGCAAGTCCCATGTGCTAGCAGGCCATATATATATATATATATATATATATATATATATATATATATATATTGATCCGAGGAGGACTGTTTCATGAGAAGATATGAGCAGATAAAAGCACTGTTAAGACTAGTAAATGACAGTACATTAAAAAGGCATTTTAATGTAACAGAGCTGATTGTACTTACATGGAACTTTTCTGAAAAATTAACCAACTGTCAAAATACTTAACAATGGTGTTTGTTCCAAATGAACTAGGTAAATAGCTACCGTCATGTATATGGTATACTCCCTCTGAAGCTATGCTGCTTCGCTTAATGATTAACATTGGGTATACAGCACAGATCGGAAAAACATATTAGCAGTGTACCTTAGGATTAACCAACCTGAACTGGGATTTAGATATGTGAATACTATCAGTTTGCTATGTGTTTTTGATTACTTCCCATCCAAACCTTACCTAAGATTACATTCTCTAAACCTGACTCCATATCTTCCTTTTAATAGGGCTAACACATTGATACAGTTGCATTTGCATAGAGTTAATAAGTTATATTTGTGACCTATATTATAGATACATAATTGTTAATGAAATGAATATTACTTATTGGTTTATAAAAAGAGAGATTAGATAGATAGATAGATAGATAGATAGATATCTGCACCCCTTCCCCCAACAAAATGTCATGGTTAATCAGGAGCCTTAATGATTGTTCATACAGATATTCAGTAACATTATTTTAAGGAGAGGAATGAGATGTGCTCTGCTGGTTTTCTCCACTTATGAGGTCCACTCTTCTTCATTTAAATGATGGTAAATCTATCAAAATGACATTAATTTATGCGGAAAGAGTAAACATTGTAATGGCCGAATATACATGCTGATACACAGGATGAAGAAGCATCAATATTACATAAAAGAATTTGCATATTGGAAAACAAGGCGAATGTTAAAGTATTGCTCTGGTGAAGGCCACTGCCATGTAAAGATGTACGGGATTAAAGCAGCACAAGGTATTAAAGGCCACATTAGACCCTCCTGTGAGTGATGACACAGATGCAGAATGTTCTTTGTCAAAAGCTTGTGTTTCAATTGATTTTTTTTTCTGCTGGAATCGATCATTGTGTCAGGAAGCAGAACTTGTGAAATAATAAAGGATTTTCTTTTTCAAGTAAACTATTGATAACATTGCACTTATTTCACACAAAGTAACTATGTGTTCTACACTTGATATTCTTTGTACCTAACATGATACCAACTATAGGACAGGCTGCATCAATGGTACTCAAAAAGCCACTTTTATATATGGACAATAGACAGAGAAAATCTACAAGCAGACGGTTGTCTCAGTGTCAGCTCAGGGACTTGGGGGCACAGCTCACTAAACAGCACCAGGGCCATTTTCTGACATGCTTTATTGACGCGTCAGGCAATTACTGGACTATAGAACGCTGTTAGGTTTGGTCCATTAGCTATAAGTAAAAATGCAATGTATGATGTTGAAATGTTATAGTTTACAAGTTTCGTGCAAAAGATCCTTTACGATCATCAAGAGAATTTGTATAAGTATTTGTAATTAAGAAAAATCTTTTCTTTATTTTTTTCTTGAGAATTTGTATATAATTTGGAATAGGAATTTTTACTAATTATTTAGTAATTATTTTAAAAAATTGTCCCAGGAACAATTGGTTTTTTAGAATGTTGTGCTCCTTTTGTGTCTTGGGGACAAGGATTATCAATAAAACTTTATTACAGAAACCTTATTGCTGAAGTATCCAGAGAGCTTCACAGTGGGCAGAGAGGTCCGTCTGTAACTAGGGGTCATCTGTTTTGTTGGGGGTCCTTAAAGTTCTCAAATTTTAATCCCCTAGTGATGTTTCCACAATAAATATTTTAACCCCTTACTGTACAATTAAGCAGCATGGGCGGGGACTAGCTGACACTTCATGATTCTTCTGTGCTATGTGATGCTGAGTGCTGACAATGTGCTTAGATTATCAGGGTACAGATTTATATACAATTTTATTTAGCTACTGAACATGCTACTAGTATCTGACACATAGAAAGAGAGATGAGACAGATGAAAATGAGAGATGATGAGATCCATGAGATGCATAAAACACATGATTACACAATTCAGTTCTGAGCTAAGCTAAAACAATGTCAGCTCTTATACATCTGAGCTATAACACAAAGAGTCCCTTCCCCCCAGATAAAGACCTTATCTTATCTATAGCATAAGAGTAAGTAGAGTAGAGGAAGTTTTTGCATGCTGCTGCTTGCCGGCAGGAAGTGTCTATGTGTGAGCTTGTTTTGTAATACAGGGGGCAGGGGCAGAGATCACACTGCATCGAGCAGAAAGGAGAAGTTATTCGTGAGAAGAATCTGCCATGCCCAACCATCCCGGGGCAACCAAAATTGCATACACCAGGACTGATAGAGACATGGAATTTTATTTGTGAAATGCTGTAGTTTTGTTAAATTAAAGCATGTGTTATTTTATTATCCTGAGTATATTTAACAATCTTGCATTTGTGGGAATCCCCTTTTAAATTGGGGGCCACTTATATTCTGTTTACATCTTCATTTGATGCACTACATAATTAAATAAAATGGCAATAGGGCTCCCCACCATTTTTGGCTTTTGTTGTTATCTCAGTGGAACCTATACACTAGAGACAAAGAAAGAAATGGTGCAATATGAAGAGTTTTAATCCACAAATGTTCAATATCTCTTAAAGAGGTTCCTGGTAACTTGGCAGCCACTATGCTATGTAGACTTCACATGTGTAAGACATATACTGGCACCCTTCATTTTTACCCACTTTTGTTCCGCTTCAGAGTATATTTGCACTCCAATAAACATGATTACATTGCAGCTAGTATCCTGCTGTTGAGGTTCATAATATAAAGTAGCTTAAGTATTGTATAGTGTAATATTAGAACACAATATAAGGAGCAACTTTTCCCATGAACCAAAGCTGTTGAGTGAACCCATGAATCCTTGAGAAAGCAAGCATCTACGAATGGTGGCCATAGATCATTGGTTATCACTCCTGTTTTAGGTTCTATTTTAATGTCACATAACTGTACATAAAAATACCTTTTTATCTTCAGTATCAGCAGGTTTTGTATTCATACTCATAAGCACAATATCTACCCTACGCATCGCTAGCTACTTTGTTCTATAATTGGGTATTTTTGTGTTGTACACCATAATATTGCAAATTACTACTTACAATGCAAATTATTGCTTGATATCCCTAATGCTTATAAGATATTTGGGTAATAGAATTTAAAGGGAGCCTAATTCAGAATTTATACAATGACAGCTTCCTGCAAAAAGAGAACTTTGAACACTATTTTTAGATGCCCCTTCTGGCCTAAATAATGTTCCACAGGACATTTACGTCATAAGAAGTTATTTCGGCAGTTGCCTGTGATCATGAGTCTATGGGCAGTAGGGGACATCCCGATGTGACTCTTACAGGCTATTTAGATATAGCATCCAATTAGCTTTTTTCTATGTTATGTTGAAACTTTGACAATATTGCATTTTATAACTATAAACCTGTCACTATCCCGGACAACTAGCTTGCAGCAGCTTGTGTGCATAAGTTTTCAAGGCAAGTTTCTTTAAAGCTATTTATAACTTTCCTGTTTAAAATACATGCAGTAGAGTATATTATAAAATCAGCTCTTTTTGTACCTTTGCAATAAAGAATATACACTACATTATTTCACATCAAGTGGAAGAAATAGCGTGAAAGTCATGCTCTATATGAGAGTCATTGTAATTTAATTTCTTTCCTTCACTGTCATAAGGTAAAACACTAAAGGAGACGCTTCTTATATAATACCATGTTGACGTAATTTACTGTGACATACTGTATGATGGATTTGAATGGATGAGTTTAACTATATAAGTCTCTATTTGTTTGTTGATCTTGTAATCTAGATTAGCCTATACATTTCCTTCTAGGAAAAACTAAATTTTGCAGCAAATGGACCAGTAACATAGCATGGAGGTAGGTGACAGCATCAATAACCATGTAAAGATGAAATGGTGTAAAAAAACATTTTTGTTTGCTAACAAAGGGGGATGGGGATTAAAGCGGTTGGCCATTCTTTTACATAAATTGTCCATGTGCTTTTAATACCTTAATAATAATCCCTGAGGGGTCAGTCACACATCTTGTCTAATGCATGCATTTAAAATGCATTGCAACAGCTTTGGAGAGATTTGCTTAATTAAACAGATGTTAACACTTGCGTTTACAAAATGCTAATGTTAATGCTTGCTTTAACACATGTGTTAACAAACATGGATATGTTCACAGTGTGTTAACATTTGCCTTTTGTGAACTTAAGTGTTAAAAGCTTTTTAAATAGGCAAATCTCTCTTCAGCTGTTGCAGTGCGTTTTTAAACGCATGCATTAAACGAGATGTGTGACTGCAGCCTCAATGTTCAACAATTGATTAATCATCCTTGATGCTTCCTTTAGTGCTGTCTATAAACTCTCTGTGGATCTTTGCTCACATATCTGTGCAGTGATAAATTTATCTTTATTTTTTTGCCTTTTTTGAGACTTTATTTGGTCACATTGCAATTTTTGTGGCTTTTTTGGGGACACTTTGAAACATCGTTCACACATTTGTTTATCATCAGTAAGACGCCTTTATATTCTATTCCAGATGTGCTAAATGTTGCAAATGATATTTATTATTTCAAATGGCGCAAAAAAATCCAGACAAAATCATACTTAAGGAAAATTTAGAAAATGGAAAGAAATGAATTGAGACATACACTCACCGGCCACTTTATTAGGTACACCTGTCCAACTGCTTGTTAACACTTAATTTCTAATCAGCCAAACACATGACGACAACTCAGTGCATTTAGGCATGTAGACATGATCAAGACAATCTCCTGCAGTTCAAACCAAGCATCAGTATGGGGAAGAAAGGTGATTTGAGTGCCTTTGAACGTGGCATGGTTGTTGGTGCCAGAAGGGCTGGTCTGCGTATTTCAGAAACTGCTGATCTACTGGGATTTTCACGCACAACCATCTCTAGGGTTTACAGAGAATGGTCCGAAAAGAAAAAACATCCAGTGAGCGGCAGTTCTGTGGGCGGAAATGCCTTGTTGATGCCAGAGGTCAGAGGAGAATGGGCAGACTGGTTTGAGCTGATAGAAAGGCAACAGTGACTAAAATCGCCAACTGTTACAACCTAGGTAGGCAGAAAAGCATCTCTGAATGCACAGTACGTCGAACTTTGAGGCAGATGGGCTACAGCAGCAGAAGGCCACGCCGGGTGCCACTCCTTTCAGCTAAGAACAGGAAACTGAGGCTGCAATTTGCACAAGCTCATCGAAATTGGACAGTAGAAGATTGGAAAAACGTTGCCTGGTCTGATGAGCCTCGATTTCTGCTGCGACATTCGGATGGTAGGGTCAGAATTTGGCGTCAACAACATGAAAGCATGGATCTATCCTGCCTTGTATCAACGGCTATCAGGCTGGGGTGGTGGTGTCATGGTGTGGGGAATATTTTCTTGGCACTCTTTGGGCCCCTTGGTACCAATTGAGCATCGTTGCAATGCCACAGCCTACCTGAGTATTGTTGCTGACCATGTCCATCCCTTTATGACCACAATGTACCCAATATCTGATGGCTACTTTTAGCAGGATAATGTGCCATGTCATAAAGCTGGAATCATCTCAGACTGGTTTCTTGAACATGACAATGAGTTCACTGTACTCAAATGGCCTCCACAGTCACCAGATCTCAATCCAATAGAGCATCTTTGGGATGTGGTGGAACGGGAGATTCGCATGATGGATGTGCAGCCGACAAATCTGCGGCAACTGTGTGATGCCATCATGTCAATATGGACCAAAATCTCTGAGGAATGCTTCCAGCACCTTGTTGAATCTATGCCATGAAGAATTGAGGCAGTTCTGAAGGCAAAAGGGGGTCCAACCCGTTACTAGCATGGTGTACCTAATAAAGTGGCCGGTGAGTGTATGTGTAACATTTTTGAGATATTTGTAACAAAAAGAGATCTGAAAAAAAAACATTTACCACAAGAAAAAAGTGAGATTAACGCTTTACCAACATAAAATTATGTCACATGTTGGCTTCAGGGGTAGGGAGAGGGCTCACGAGCTGAGCCCACCAAATACAAAGTGATTGTTTGCGGCATATTGCAGCAAACATCCACTGGTAACACCCGCGGTCAGTGCTGGCACTGATTGCGGGTGAAAGACGTAAAAGTCCACAAGAATTTGGAATTTTTTTCCCGCTTCCCAGTACAGGGTATGGAATATTAAATACCCTCATAATGAAGAGCAATTTGTTATGCAGAAAACAAGCACTTGCATAGCTCTTTACATGGAAAAATAAAAAAGTTGTGGATTTTTGAAGGTGGGCAGTGAAAAATGAAAACGCAAAAATGAAAAAGGGCCTCAGCGGGAAGGGGTTAATAAATTACCAAAGTAGACAGGAAAAACCTAGCTAAAACAAACAAGGATAAGATAAATGATCTCCAGTGAGATGGACAGAGAGAAAAAACACACTGAAGGCTGCCATTAGGATGGACTGAAGGAGTTGTGTAGAAAAGCAGAGGGCAGCATAGGGAGAACAGGGAAGGGCTGAAGCTCTCACAGGAGGCAAAAGTACAGGTACATACAGATGCAGAGACATGTATAATGGAATCTATCTATTGAAAAGTGTCCAACCCCTTTAAGTTTTCCAATTCAGTGCCACGTGGCAACCATTACAAAGAGTACTTTCACCATTTTGGTCCAATATCTAACACATTGAATAAATGTTGCCTGTGGATGGCGATGGACAAAACAAGAATCAAAGATTTTTCTTTTCAACAGCACTGGTGCTTTGCTCTCATTGAAAAACAGTTCCCCATCACTATTTAGTATCAGGACTACTGTAGGCACATATGCTGTCAAAAATAAGTATTCAACAGATAACTGCTATATTTAAAGTCTACACTTTCTTTCCAGCTTCCGATATCAAAGAGAATTTAGATTGCCTCTAGGCAAAGATTTCTTAAAATTAGATCACATCTTCTAACCTTTTTCTACAGAGGCTCAAGCAGTGGGGACATAGAAAAGCTAAAACTTCACCAGTGTCCAATGTCGAAACAATACCGAAAATATAAGTACAGTTAAAGTATTGTTAATTAATATCAAGCTCTCTTACCTGGGTGGGACTGTATCTTTTGCAGTCCTTCAAATTGAACCTCTGTCTGTATCTTTCCTCCATCTTGACCAGAATCATTTCTCATGAAGAGAAAACTTAAAGGGGTATTCCCATTTCATAAAAAAACATTTTATTGTTTGAATTAAGGAAAGTTCTACAATTTTTCAATATACTCTCTGTATGATTTCCTCACAGTCTTTTAGATCTCTGCTTGCTGTCATTCTACAGGAAGCTTCTATGTTTACTTCCAGTGGATTGAAATCTGACCATGGTGACACAGGTGCAATGCTCGTTATACCACACAGCTCTGATTACTCTCTATGATACTAACGAGTCGCACACCTTTGTTTCTATCCACTGAAGGTAAATATAGAAGGACAGCAAGCAGGGATCTAGAATTGATACAGAAGGTATATTGGAAAATTGTATAATGTTTTATCATACAAACAATAACATTAATTTGCTGAAATGAGAATACCCCTTCAATTCCAATCCCATGCAATTACACCGCTGTATATTTTTAGTTCCCTTTGGCTGTCTGTTTAAAATGAACCTATGCTATATACATCTCTCATATCAGCTGCATTTTTCATGGATAAATAAAAAATAATAATAAATATGAAAACTAAGAAATGGGTCTCCTCTATAGATGCAAAAAAAACACAATAACACGTGTTATTTTAACAACTTCTACAAAATGATACAGTACCGTAAATTATAATGGAGTTTCTTACAAATACAAGAGGTACGGATGGCCGTATTCTTCTCACTATAAAAAGCCCCTACTATGAATAACTGTAACACAAAGCACATGGGTGTCTTTAAACCACGACACCAAGATAATATGAATGATGACAGGCTTATGCCGGGAAAGGACAAGTTCTCTAAATGCATTACCATCAGCAGCTGGTGTTACCATAGCAACAATTATAGCTTATCTCTACGGCTCTCCTTAGATAAATATAAGATAGCGTTGCTTTAAGGTGTGCCTTAACTCAAATTACAGCTACTATTTCTAAAATGTCATCTATGAGATTGACTGAATATCTGAGAAAGGTCTGCCAGATCAAAATCTCTACTTATACACAATAACTGTCAGTATGAATATGACTGAGTGGTACTATTTATATTATATATCTTTTTTACATTCTACATGTGTATTATTATTTTTTGTAAAAAAAAATTTCTATACCATACTAAATATGTCTATGTATGTGAAATATTATGGCTGATCATGTAACAAGCTGTCAGCCCACATTACTAAGATGTAATTATGTACCAGAAAGCCATTAAGCCAAGCTGCCATTCCTTTCAAAATAGTATTTCAATATTTTACAATTCAGACACTAGAGGAGGTTTGCACTGTAAATATGTGTAGCATGACTCTCAAGAAAATGTGTCAAGCAGAAATAAAATGAAATACATTTTCTGCACTTATAAGTCTCATATGTTTGCAAATTTTAAGGTACAGAAAAAATAGGTTTTAAGGAATTCAGTTATTGATGACCCATTTATCAGAATGGGGGGGGGGGAGGGGGCTGAAACTCCCTGACTATTCCCCAACGATGCCAGTGGGGAAAACTGAAGCTCTATCCCAGTCAAGTAAATGGGGGATCGGCTGCACTAGATGTCTGAGCCACTACATAATGCACAGAACTGTCAGCTTCCATCAATTCACATTTAATCACAGCAGGGATACTTACTTCAACTAACTGGTGCTGGGAGCAGATGCTGTACTTCCATAATCTAATATTGGGGATCAATCCTAGGAGCTTCTGGGTGTTGGATAGACACAATGCTACCTGCACGTAATCTACCTGCTGATCTGAGGTTTGTTGTTTGCAACCTGTTGTTTGAGCTCTGTTCACATACCAATGTCAGTAGAAATGACTGCCAATGCTGCAAATATGGGCACCTGCTCGGAATTTTGTGCCTCAAGAACTTGGCTTATACACCAGACCATGCCTGCGGTGTTACCACTTTTAAATTTACTTGCCTGCTATCCGTCGAATCAACAATGTTTCTGCACATGTCACCTCATATATATCATTGCTGTACTTTTGTCTCAAAACTGTATTGGACCTGTTTGTTTTAAGTAGCCAGTATTCATCTTCCTGTACATAACTGTACATAAGTTTATAAAGTTTCTAGATCTGGTAGTTAGCTCTAATCCTAATGTTTTTTGGCGCAATCAATTTTTTGGAATCAGTTTTACATGTTGCATTCGGTTTAGTGATCATTGTCCTGAATGCGGCAGGTACTCAGTGTCAGTGTGTAGTAAATCTAATCCATCCTGTACGGATGAACAGTTCAGAAATCCCTTTGCTTAATATCCCAACATGTTTCCAGTGAACCAGTAAATACTTTCTAAGATTTCCCAACAATAACCTGTTGATCTGCAGCCCTGCATCCTATCTTTCCCTTTCCTGCTTCGATGCAAAGAACAATGTGAAATTCATCTTAGACTTTCTATTTTTGTCCTTATAAATGCTCTTTAATTAATCTACCATTGTCAAACCATTATCACAGTTTCTTTGATTTGGTTCAACTGTAATTAGAAACTCATCCTAATACTGTTATTGCAGTGTGGCACATGGTTCTTCTATACAAGGATTACATTTTCCTAATATATAGCAACTAAATTTAGATGATTTGTTATCCATTTTTTTTTCATTTTTTCCATCCTTATTATCTATAAAAGATGCATTTACCTGTAGACAGAGGTATAACGGCTTGAAGAGTTGTATTTTTGGCATCATTTTAGGGTAAGAAAAAAATATAATTAAACTGTACTACTTTTTACTTTGGAAATGCAAAATAAAATCCCACTTCTGAATTGTAGAGTAATATAACTGCCCGATGGTCACAGAAAGTCTGTTAAACACAACTTCTGCCCATGCCTTAAAGAGATTAATCTCTTTCTCTTCTCCTCTCATCATGATTGCCAAGGTCTAAGAAGAGGAAAATCGCTTCAGTTTTAACTTCTAAGATGCAGTGGTCTCCATTAACCAGGGAATCTAATGGATTTAACTGCCCCTGCTCAAGGAAGTTACAACAAGAGCTTGGCTAAGTGTAAATGCTGTTTTTCTTCTTATGATCACACAGGTAAAACTAATGATGCAGCCTTCTTACAATTTTCATGAAAAATAATAATTAAAAACAGAATATTCCAATCTAGTATGCACATAAAAACTACATCTTTGAAATTCAGCCAACAAAATAAAAGGTTGAAGCCCAAGCTATGAATAGTCAATTGTAATTTAGATTAACATATACACAAATTAGCAACAGTGCTACTGTGTTAAACATGACAAAAAAGTGAGATCTGTACTTTCTTTTGTGGCAATATGTTAATACTGAACCAAGTAATGACATTTCAATGACAAATTGCTTTCAAATTTGCATATATTAATATAAAACACTTCAATGCAAACAGACAAGAGTATGGTAAATAAAATGTGTCATAAAAAACAAAGAAAATTTTTTATTTTGTATGAAATGAGAACAATCCTTTTTTATAGTACACTCTGCATATTATGTACTGTAAGTGGGCAGCTCAAGCAATACAACATGAAATTTTGTTTATTTAAATCTGTTGTCCAGCTTGGAGGTAGTTTGCCTTTTTTTCTTGGATCCCCAGAGGCTAGCACATTCATTTTATCAAGATGTTATTTATGCCATAAGGTGAAACATTTTAATTTAAAACTTCAAATAAAAATGGCAGAATTGATGTTTTCCAACAAATAAAGTTAATAAAATTTTATTCATAAACTAAATACACAATACAATTGGAAACAATGGTGCCATTGGAAAATAAATGTCATCCCTCAAAAAACAAGTCCCCGCTTTCTGAATGCAGCAGCTCAAAACAAGAAATAAAAATGATGGTTACTTAAAGGACAATTGGTTTACCTTTTGAGATGTGAGAGTGAAGATGGGCTCCACCAGGTTCTAGGTACTAGGTACTAATTGCTATAGGAATCGTTCTATTACAGCACTAGGATTCATTTATCTAACTGCTGTAGCAGATTTTCTCTAGCAAGTTTTTCTTTTTATTGTATCTTGAGATGCAGATCTGCAAATGTCCAGAACTCAACAATATTGTGACATATGAAAAAATGAAAGAAATATGTTGATTGTCTCTTGAGATTATAATTAAAGGGGTATTCCCATGAAGACATGTTTCTTTAATGTACTCAGGATAACAAAATAACACATTCTCTAATTCTAATACAGCATTTCACAGATACAGCATTTCTCAGTCTCATCTCTCTTTCTATGTGTCAGATACTAGTGAATGTTCAGAAGCTAAATGAAGGTGTATATAAAACTGTACCCTGATAATCTAACCACAATGTCAGCACAATGTATCTCACAGCTCTAGAGAGATCATAATGTGTCTGCTTAATGAGTCCCCGCCCATACTCTTGAATTTTACACTGAACACCACTGAGTGATAGGAGCTAAAACAGCAATAAAACAGAGTAAAATTGTAAAGTAAGGGGTTAGAAATGATCTTTATTGTGTAAACATCACTAGGGGTTAAAATTTGAGAATTTTCTTTTATGGTCAAACCCCTTTAACAATAAGTGGACCTATAAAAGTTTGGGTCTAACCGAACTTGAAAATATGGACTTAAACCCCAGCCTTGGTAACAGCAATCGCAGTTGTTCACCGTATGCTAACAGCAAAGCAACAGCCATGTACATTGCCATTTTGGGGAGGATCGGCACTCTCCATGAAGGTCATTGGGAAGCTCAGATCCTTCCCAAACTGCAGGTGTGCAGTGTTATTGGCTGTGCATTGAGCTGGACCTTAACTTCTGATGATGTTTATGGTTGGGCTCCTGGGACCCAACGTTTATCTTATCTCTCCTATCTTATCTGTTTGTCTTGGCTTGTTTTTGTCTGTCTTTTTTGTGTCTGCCATTTTGGTAATTTATCAATCTCACTTTTTTCTTGTGTTAAATGGATTTTTTTCAGATCTCTTTTTGGAACAAAGCTTTTCTTTAGCATGGCATCGGCTTTCACGTGACAGAAATCGGGGGCGTGGCGGTCGGGCAACCCAATGGGTTTGGTAATTTATCAATCTCACTTTTTTCTTGTGTTAAATGGATTTTTTTCAGATCTCTTTTTGGAACAAAGCTTTTCTTTAGTATGGTTTCATATGGAGTTTTTTGCAACAAAAAGTGTCTCAAATTTTAGACAATGGGGCCCATTTACCAAGGGTCCGAATGCTGCACTTTCGTCGGGTTTCCCGAATATTTCTGATTTGCGCCGAATTGCCCCGGGATTTTGGCGCACGCGATCGGATTGTGGGGCATCGGCTTTCACGTGACAGAAATCGGGGGCCGTCGGACAACCCAATGGATTCGGAAAAAACGCGGAATTTAAAAAAGAATTTGTGTCGCAAGATCAGCACTTACATGCACTGGGACGAAGAAGGTGAACTCCGGTGGACCTCGGCGCAGCAGCGACACCTGCTGGATATAGGGCACACGGACCTTAGTGAATCCCGGTAGACCTGAATCAGCGTCGTTGGATCGCAACGATGCGCCGTTGGATCGCGACTGGTCCGGGTAAGTAAATATGCCCCAATGTCTAAAGATAAATGTCATTTGTGACATTAAGTACATCTGGAATAGAAGATAAATGTGTCTTTCTGATGATAAACTAATGTCTTGTGAACTTTAGTGCACATTTCAAGAAGTCCCCAAAAAGGCGCAAAAATTGCAATGGGCCAAAAAGTCACAAAAAGACCAAATTAAGATAAATGATCCACATGGTGCCTTATAAACACAAATTATAGAGCAGGAGGAGCGAAGCAAATTGTATATACTGTGCTTTCTGCAGGAGGAATGTTATAGATCAGTGATGGAGAACCTTTTAGAGACAGTGTGTCCAAACTACAATTTATCGCAAAGTGCCAACACAGAAATTTAATTCCTGATTTATACTCCCTTCTATGTCACAACTTTCACTCATATCAGCACCCTGAAATTTGGATGATCATTGTAGCTTCCATCCGGGGACCCATAAACAGGAAGAATTGTGGTGCTTGGTTGGGGGACTTGGTGTTATAGTACAGGGTGGTTGATGTAGCTTATAGTACATGTTTCTCAGGCGGTGTTGTGGGGTGCTAGCCCTGTGTCCCTCACATGAGCCCATACAACTCTTGGGGTGATGCAAGTCTGTAATGACCATCTCAGACATGGTTTATAACTGATATAAACTGGAATCTGTACTAGTTAAATAGTTAAAATACTATAATCCATTACACCTTTCAGGGTACAGACTTGCAAGAGAGGTATTAAGAGACATAATTCCCTTTTTACATAATCTTCAGCAGCTTTATTGGCTGTGGGGACATAACTTGTTGGGGTTTTATAACAGGTTGCTACTGGCAATGGGTACAGTCCAATCCTATAATACTCTGCTGATGGGCCTACACAGTTTGGCTCACTGTGATAAATAATTTTAGGACATTCGTACTCACAGAGGTTACTAGCACGGTTCCCTATTGCAGGTTGTACAGTTATTGATGTAGGGTTCGTTAGGTGTATGGCCCTAACGCTGGATGAACCATTAATGGCGTTGAGTGGAGCAGAAGAGCCTTGTACAGCGCTCTCTCTCTTCTGGCTATGTGAGGATATAAATGAGGATGCTCTCCTGGCATGGACTGTAGGCAGCTTGGTGTGTTCAGAGGTAAATCTCTCAAAGTGCCGTGATCACCGTGCCGCTCCAATGCTGGGAATGCATGTTGGTGGTGTTTAATACAGATCTCTCACTAGATTTGGGAATTGGAAGCTGGCGCCTAGGCTAAATGTGAAGAGCAGTCTCAGTAGCTGTATATTTAAATCCTGACTGAAATATTCTCCTCAGCATTTAGTCACAACTGGCATCTCCCTCAGAAGTTTCACAGGTTGGACCATGGAGACTCCTCCCTCTAGAGATTTCCCCCAGGAAGCCTGGCTGAGGGAAGGTCATGTGGCCACAACTCTTACACCTATACAATTATGCCAGTTGGCGGCAGCATACAGCAAACATTAACTGAATCACATAATACATTTGGCAAATCCTCAACCACCTGACAACTATATCATCCAGTAGTTGGGATGAGGTACTGGGGCACTACAAAATTGTCAGGGCCAGAGCAGAAGCTACAATTGACAATGCAGATCTGTCCACACCTTCCCACTCCTCCAGTAGTCCCAGGTAGCACTATCACTTTAAAATAGCTCTGTGCACAAGTCCTGGGCTGTCTGGGACTCCAAGAAGATACCTGGAGTCATCTCTGGTGGTGGCCTGAGTGTCACCTCTGGCACCGTGCCATAGCTTCGCCACCACTGATATAGATGACGAATAGCTGAGCAGATGGATCTGTTGTCCACTGGATTCCTTAGTATAGCATAAGATTTAATTACTGTGCATATAAGAACTTAGTTTTCTTGTACTACATATCAACTTCTAAGCATCATCTGCTGTATAAGGAGATGAAAGATGCAATATGACAAGTTCCTTTTAATTATCTACAAAATGTTATTTTTTTGCACATTATGCATGTTGGCCACTAGTTTCATTAATTGCGTGGACATCAGATAATAGGATTTAACTGGAAGGACTGATCTCTTTCTCGGTATCTCACATAGAACAAGATGTTGTCCTAAGCACTCATCCCCTTAAGGTATGTCAACAGGTTGATGTTGCAAGTATTTCTAAATCTGAGAATCTAGAAGGTAATAGTGTAAGCTAACAGTGTAACGCCAAACCATTAGCTACTATTTGTTTCACAAACTGAATTATCCACAAACTGAGTTAATGAACTAAAACATTGACTTAGATGACAGACTTTTTGTTAAGTGTTACGTAACCCACAATGTGCTAATTTAATGTGTAGGTGTGTGAACATTAGCCGGCAGTGTAAAACAAAGAAAAATCTGTCTGAATGTGTCTGCACTTCAGTAAAGCATAGTGCTAAAAGACACAACCGCTGTACTGTGCAGCGGATAAAGAACCCTAATGTGTTGTGGCAGTGGTTGTATGCAGTCACTGTAAAAAAAAAGTGTGAAAATTAAAAACCAGACGATAAATCAGTTAACTTTACAGAAAGACATAGATAACTCGATTGATACAATACCTATACTCTACCTATTACAAAAAGATAGACATGTTTTTTCTTCGAGAACTTGGGACTATATCATATTTAAAACAGCTATAAACCTAGAATGGCTTCTCTCCATACTACAGTCCATAAAAGATGATCCTGGATTAAAAGGTAAAATAGGTATCTAGGTTTTTCATTATATACAACAGGTTAGAAGACTAGCATTAGATATTATGTATATCATCATCTCTAAACCACAGTAGAAAAAAAGGAAGAGGCCATGTTGTCTACTGTTTCCATTTTGTAATGGATAATTTTAGGACACTAGACACAAAACCATTTTCCTCAGTAGTTAGGTATACTAGGAAAATAATAAAAGTGCTGATCTGGAAAGTAACGCTAGCTCTGCCGGCTATTTTCTTTAACATCCTATCATTTTCTATTAATGGGAAAATTGGTAGATAGACATAGCCTCTTTCTTATTTTTTTGATGTCGTGGCATCTATGAAAAGAGTCTAGATACAACTAAAGCTTAATCACTGTGTCACAGGTGTACCTTGTGTGCCCCCGGAGCCTGTCTGCAGGAGAACTCACCTCTCCTGGCTCCAGTGGCGGTCTTTGTGACTCCTGCAGTTCTTCGTGCTTCCCCGTCTCCCAGGGCGCACATGCGCCGACTTACAAAGATTTAAATGGCCAGCGTGCCAATAATTGGTGCTGGCCTGCCACCTTCCCAGATAAATTCCAAGCCCCTTTCTTTCCTTTCTTTGTCCCCTGCTGGATCTTTAAGCCTATGCCATTGAGAATGCTCCCCTGCGATATTCCTGAGTATTTGTGCGTTCCTGTGTGTCATAAGTTCCTGCGTTCCTGTGTTCCTGCATTCCTGTGTTCCTGTGTTTCTATGTTCCTGCATTCCCGTGTTCCTGCCTTTCTGTGTTTCTCTATTCCTGAGTTTCTGTTCCCGTGCTCCCGTGACTTCCAGTCCGTTCTTGTGTTCCCGTTCCCATCTGCCTGGACCTCCCATTGCTGACCCCAGATTGGACTTGACCTAGCATATCTGCCGCCTGCCCTGACCCTGTGCCTGAACGTGACTGTCTCCTGCAAAGGTACCTGGTGGTACCCCACCGCAGCAAGACCATCCCGCTTTGCGGTGGGCTCTGGTGTAGACCAGGTGCCACTTAGATTCCGGTCCCAGGTGTTGGCTAGTACCACCTCCAACGGTGGTCCAGAGGATCCACTGATCCTGAATCCTAACACACTGTACAGCCAAGGTACACACAATATTTTCAAGGTGCTGAGATAAGTCAAGCCAAGCAGATATATCTAAGTTGCCTTGATTTAAAAAAAGAAGATGTATTATTGGTAGATATGTGTGATCCAGATGTGCAGACTAAGTGGATTTCGATCTGAACTTCAGGAAAACTTCAAATCTCCACAAATGCTAATTTCCTTATAATTTAGTGGAACAAAGCCTGGCATATGAAAGGCTGAACGTGGAAATGAAAAGCCATGTAAAAATATTTTCATGTCAGGACTTGCTGAGAGCCCATCAGCAGCTATCCACCACCTATGATATCACAAAGAAGCCGTGGTTGGCGAAACCTAGGGTCATGCGGTCATGTGAGGCTGGTGTCCCATTTATGTTATATATGCGCATTTTTATCCAGTGTTTGTAAGTAGATTTTATTCCATTAAAATTCAATTTGCCAGACATACAACGCAATTTTTGCACATATTTCTTCCAGCGCTTCACTTTGGTGAATGGTGGAAACGGAGGAGGAATAAAACCACAGTCATGTTGGTCTGAATAGTGGGCTATTCTTATTGGAGGATCCACATACTTGTGCCAGTGTGAGAAAGAAATTATATTTAAGAAAGAGGATTGATGAAATATCTTGAAAGAAAGCAGTAGAGTGGAAACATTTGGAGCTCTGGTCAGATAAAAATCTTTATTTTTATCCTTGTGTATATGATATCATGAGTTGTCATAGCCTCCATAAATGCCTAATACAGGACCATCTCCACTATGTCCTTACCTACTCAGGATACAGAAAGACACTGGTGGGAATTCATTAATGTGACTTCAGAAGTATCATTGCAGAGCTGGAGAACACTACTAGTCTTTTCTTCAACAGATTCATCATTGTGATGATGAATGTGTTGCCGTTTAAGATTACTGTGTGCTACTTTTAGTCCTGGTTTTAGCTGGTCTAAACAGTTTGCCACAATGTGGTATATCCTATTTATTTTCCGCTTAACCATGCCCTTTTCCCAAAGGCCATGCCCCCTTGTCGGATAAGAATAGTGAAAAAATGGTCTCAAAATGGCATAAGTCCGCCAAAAATTTGGGGCAGGTGATAAATAAATTCCACCCACTGTTCGCAGAGAGAGAATAGGCTGTACGGACAGAGAAAGGGTAGAAAGAAAAAGAAGGATAGGGCTGGGTGTGTACTGGCCACAATGTGATTGAGATCCTTGTGGGTCATGGGTGACAGCTAGTTAATTCATACTGTTGCTGTTGAAACATATTTTTTGAGGTCTGTACATCTGGCAGCCTTCTGCTGGGTTCTGTGTCCTGTGTCCTGGTACATCTGGTACATCACTTTGCAATTTTTGGTATGGTTACCATCACCATACTGATGATGTAATGAGCCAGTTTTTAATTATTTGTTGAACTACAGTATATTGGGGTTCACTGTACAGCTAATATATTGCAAAAGACAGTGCACACTCTGCTAGTGTCTAATTGTTCCAGGAAAAACAGTATATTGGGGTTCAGCATATCCCTCAGTTACGCAAAAATACAATGCATACCCTGCTAGTTTCTAATTATTCCTGGAAATCCAGTATATTGGGGTTCACTATCACCATCAGTTATTTCAAAATACAAAATTTTGGGGGGAAATCCAGTATATTTGGGTTAATGTCCTCAGTTATTACAAAATACAGTGCATACTGTTCAAATTGTTCTTGTAAATACATTATATTATGGTTCACCATCCCGGTCCTACTGCTGATTTAACTGTATATGGCTGTCTCTTTTCAAAGTGACTCACCATTTTAACATTTTTTATGGATGGAAAAACTCTTCTGGACAATAATCAAATTGATTAATTGTCTGTTCAAAATTGATTCATCCAATCACCTATTTTGATGGTGGCACCAATGCAAGTTAGCTGGCAGGGTGGTAGGGGGGGCAGATCTGAAGCAAAACATAATAGTAAGTGGCGCTTCTGTGTTCTTGTGCTTTGGTGCTATCTTCTCTTCTTTATCACTTTCTTGGTAAAGAATGGATCCTCAATTTCAAGTTTTTTTATGGTTGGATGTGATTCATCCATCAAATTGATCAATTTGCTAAATCAAAACTTCAAATTGAATGCAATAATTACTAAATCATAGGATTAAAAAATCTTTCAAATAAAATACTTAATTTATACTTAAATTAATTCTTAATTTAAAAAAACGTATACAAAAGTTAGACACATCATATGAGTGTCTCTGGAGAAAACTCTAAAAATATACATCTATTTTACTATGTTTATATAATATTTTATTTAAAAAAAAAGATATGGATGGGTGAGTATATAGGATCCGCATTGTGCAATAACAAATTTTCATGGAAAAGCGCATACACTTTCCCAGTGCTCATTTCTTGATTAATAAATTCAGATTAAATTGAATTTATGGAAAAAAGGCGTCAAACAGGTATTTTGTTTTCTAATTATTGGTATTCTGTTTTAAAAATGATTATAACAATTTTGGGAGAGAGGAAGGCTTTTGCCCCTAAATTTCTAAAGGGTTGTCTAAGACCGTAAAAAAAAGACACAAGAGAGGGCTGCTTAAAAAAACCATTTACTTACCCTTGCAGTCCCTCCCTGTGTCCCACGCTGCCATCTCTCTGGTCCATGCCCCTGTAAACAAACAGGGATACAGAAGCTGTGATGCCCCTGCGGCCAGAATCTAAACACATTGCAGCTTCCATGCCCTTGTTTCTTTACAGAGGCACGGACCAGAGAAATGGTAGTGCAGGATATAGAGGTAAGTAAATGTTTATTTTTTTTCAAGCAGCTTCATCCTGGCCACCAATTTCTTTTTTTTTTATGGTCCCGGACAACCCCTTTCTATCAATGAACCTCACATCCAGTTCTGCACAAATTGGTTAGATAAATTGTTGAAAGGTACTGGTGGGCATAAGCAAAGTTTATGTGGTGGCCCCAAGCTAAATTGTAAGGCCCATAAGTCATTATTTACACCCCTGGTGAGTACATTTCTTTTGTCGCTACCGGATTTTATATTTTACCTGCTGGTTCTAAACCTGGAATTTTCTCATCTGCCACCAATTTTTCTCTTTTCCTCTGCTGTACATCTTGCAATCATTCATATGATAGCAATAACATTGCTCATATGCTGGTTCTTTGAGCATATAATTGTAATATAGACAGCTCTGAGTGATGCTGGCATTTCCAACATAAGTAAATGCTACAGCTGCCAAATGGATTAGAATTTAAAGTAATACTGCAAATTAATAGGAAAAGTGACTTAGCTAAAGATAAAACGCAATTATCTATTTAGCTTTCCTGGATACTAACAGTAATTTCATAACAGTCTATAAGAATAATATAATCAATTATAAAAAATATTACTAATAAAGGTTTTTTTAAGTGCAAATCAAATTCATAAAAAAACAAACATATGGCTCTCAGTATTAATACATGTTTACAGTAGTTTGAGAGTCATTTATCTTTTTTTCTTTTTTTCTTATATTTCTGCCAAATTTTTATGCATTTGCAAAATGAGTCTAAAATCAAATGAGTCTGAAACCCAAATAAAAAAAGACACATGTCCATACTAAAGATAAATAACCCCCATTGTGTGTCTTTTGCATTATCTGGTTTTGAGACTCACTGAGGGATATTTATCCGGCGCCAGTGGCGTAGAGGCCCTGAAATAATCACAAATGTGAGCTTATTGCTAGCATTGTTTGCTCAAATCTGCCACCTTTACACCAGTGGGGCGTGAAAAGTCATGAGGGGGGGGCATTAGTGTCCCCGCGCTGGCGCACTTGCTGCTGCCAGTGACTTTTCACATGTAGAATAAATGCTCCCCATTACACCAAGAGGCTGAAGCTTGATGTATTGCGCTGCAAAAAGGCAGCAGCGGGGAGCATGAGCGATGGCATATATCCCCCACTTTGTGTGGATAAATTGGCCATTCTCAAAGTCATTATGCGTTACAAAATATTATGCATAATTAGCACATAGAATATCATAATCTATAATATCAGGAAAAACATAAAGCATCTAATTGTTCATACTATGAAAAACTAATGGAAAGACTGGTTTATTTTCCATACATAAGCCCTTCTCATAGAAGAACGTCTAAGATACTCAGGGGTATGTTCTGTGCCTTTAGGCTTTTTATTTTCATTTTGTCAAACTCTCCATTTATTTTTGCAAGGTTATCCTTAAAGAATATAGCCGTATATTGCATTTGATAACTGTTTATAGGGAAATTGAGCACTCAGATTTGGAGGAAATGTGTTAAAGACATTGGGGCAAATTTACTTACCCGGCCCATTCGCGATCCAGCGGCGCGTTCTCTGCTCTGGATTCGGGTCCGGCCGGGATTCATGAAGGCAGTTCCTCCGCCGTCCACCAGGTGGCGCTGCTGCGCTGAAAATCATCTCCACGCGCCGGAATGCACCACCTCGGACTAGGTGAAGGTAAGCGGTCCCCAAGCGACACTTTTTCGGTTTTTAAATGCGGCGGTTTTTCCGAATACGTCGGGTTTTCGTTCGGCCACGCCCCCCGATTTCCGTCGCGCGCATGCCGGCGCCGATGCGCCACAATCCGATCGCGTGCGCCAAAATCCCGGGGCAATTCAGGTACAATCGGCGCAAATCGGAAATATTCGGGTAACACGTCGGGAAAACGCGATTCGGGCCCTTAGTAAATGACCCCCATTATCTGCCACAATGTGTGAACACATAGAGTTAAACCGAGGAAGCTTAGAAAATTGCATGTATGCGCCCCATAGTGAATCTGACATAAAATTATGTTATATCCTGAGGAAGATTCAGATTATCCAGATGAAAGCAAAAGTTTGTCTTTGATTGACCTACAGTTTGTTTCACATCCCTGAACTGTATACAAAAGGCAGACTCTTCATATATAAATTCATAAGAGATAAATTACAAAAATGATAATATGGTCAGAATATGTCAAAGTGACTTTGATGCTCTAACTAGTTTTCATCTTGATTGCACTGTATTACATGCAGTTTACAATATAGATCTAGGTCACTTAATGTACCACTAAGTTGTCAATTGAATGCAATACTTTACTGGCTGCTTAATAAACATCCATGAATTGAACATATATTAATAGGCTTAACTTAAATCCATGACCATGATAGTGACGGATTTATTTGATATTAAGAATCTAGTTACCAGTGTTGCAAGTTAATGAAATGAGTACAAATATCATAATTTATTTTTCTGACTATTGTTACTGACTATTTAACTGACTTACAAAAAGTTAGACTTAAAGGGGAGTCTACCAGCAGTTTTGGTAGCACTGAAGATCAACACTGAAGATCTGTGCAAGATTTGTGAAAAATTGATTTATATTCCAGGTTTGTAGCTGGACTTCCACTGAGGTATATTATTATTATTTATTTATGTAGCACCATTAATTCCATTAATTGGTTGCTGTACAACCAATAAGGAAATCACGGACATTACATTAAGAAAAGAACAAATGTAAGTACAAATATAAGACTAGAGTGATCGGGAGTCAAGTGGAAGGAGGAACCCCCCCATGAGGACTCACCCCCCCCATGAGAAACACAAGGTAAGGGAGCAGAGCAGTGTAGTTATTGTGTATATTAGGAATCCTAAATAGGTAAGTTTTCAACTCCTCAAACTGCAGTGATCTCTGCATCTAAAGTGCAGAGTCCCTCAAACTGCTGAAATATCTATATCACAGCTTACAGCGGATATAGTCCTTGTCAATGTCAAAGATTAAACCTTTATTTGAACATATAATAAAAATGATAATTTAAACAAACAAATAAAAAAATGTCTAAAAATATTGGCAATAGTGTCATGATGTTCCCCTATGGTGTCCCTATTATCATGCTATACCCAATATTTTTAGACTTTTTTTACTTGTTTGTTTAAATGCTGAGATATCTAACCAGAAGACTGATGCTGGTCCCATAGCAGAGGGAAGCGCTTTCAAAAGATATCACACACTAGTGCACCACAGTGAACCAGCAAATACAGAAACAATTCTTGAATATAAATGCATCTTTTACTATCCTACTGCTACTAACAACAATCACAATGCTATTGTAACATAGATCTCCAGGGCTGCTACTTAACACTGTATGCAGCTTTCTATGGTCAGAATTTTGGTAGACTCCCTTTAAGCACTAGGGACAAATCAATTACACCTAAAAAAATATAAAATATAAATAAGAATTAGTTCCCTTGGAAATTTGGAAAAACTAACAACTATAATATATTGCAAAGTCATTCTACTTGATGTAGATTTCATGGTGGCTTCTTGTACAGTATATGGAAATGTTGATTAATACAAGAATAATGTGAAGTCTAAAATTTAAAAAAAAAATTCTACACTTTACATTCTCTTAGTCTATGGTCACATATGTTCCAGAGATACTGACGTCCCACTGGTGAACATCCCTCATTGACAAAATCCAACATTTGAAAAATGACAAGAGCCATAGTGGAAGTCCTTTATAGCGTAGGGCTCCTTGAGTGTTTATCATGTAATACTTTCCTCTATAAAATGGAATGTATGCCGCCTAAAAGAGTTGCATTACTACAGCGCTAAAACTTACAAACCGATGATATAATTAAGTTTTACAAAGTGTAAAAAAAAGAGTCATTAATAGCAGTCACTTGAAAATGAGATTACATAAACTTAATATAAGAGAAAATGAGTTTTAAAAATAACACTTCACATTTAGGTACTTTGATACATTTTTTAGAACATTAGACTATAAATTTAAACTGTGCATATGTTCTAAAGGACCTACATTTAAAAAGTTTAAATATTTCCCAGAAATACCTTGTCAGTCTTACTACGCAGCGTTCTTGGTACACTGAAGTCATTATACTTTCAAAGATAAGAAACAAAATTATTCCAACAGAATGTGAAATTGGAAGATTGAAATCATTAAAGTCTGTCAACTTCATTAACAGTGGAAGATTATTCTCAACCTTTCTCACATGTAGACACTTATGATCAATAACAATTGCTGTTGCTTATTGATTGCTTCTTTTTGAAAGGCGACAAACAATACTCTCAAACTATGTGAACATTCTTCTAATCCAAAGAACATCTCAGTTGAAAGTTGCTTTTGCATTGCATCAAGAATTTTACGTGGAAGAATGTACAATAATATTATAGACTGTTTTTATAAAAATAGGAGTTTTTTCATCACTGTGACCCAATTAGTGAAGCTAAATTCCTAGAGAATCATACGAATGGAAACAAACAAACTTATGGGGGGAGATTTACCTTTCTTGTAAATGTTAGAACAAAAAAATTACACATTTTTGCACAGATACTTTTTGTGCACTGTGTTGCTCCAGAATTAGGTGCAACAATGAGACGAGCTCAGTGAAACATCGCCAAAACATTGCCAACAAAAACCACCAATGTCTAGCCTAACATTGAAATGCAGGCTTTAAAGATTTGTCAATTACCAAGAGAAATATCAGATAAAATAGCCATGGATTGATAGATTAATAGTATAAAGAATGACACAGAAAGCCACTGGTCCTTGCATCTAAAGCCTGTATTATACTCTGTGCAGTGCCATTATACTGTATGTATTGCGGGAAACTTTTGGCATTGAAATCACCTGTTTGAAAACAGGATAAAAGAATAGAGAACATTATTTTATATAAAAATTGTATTATCACATAAGTGCTAAATAATAGTATTACATTATATGACTGTCATGAAGGATAAACGTTCACAAGATAGCAGATAATTACATTAACAAAACAAAGAACAAATCAAGAGCTTCTTGGAACTGAGCAATACTACTTCAATACAAGCTAGATTCATGGATTTTTAGGGGTCGATTGATGTAAAAATTTCTCATCAGAAATAATACACTACATAGCAGTGATCTGCTGTATTTCCTGGGAGCACTGAAACCCTTTGATTTAGTCTTTGCACTATATATTTCCTCATATTAGCAACAGTTGTCCAAAGGTTTTCCATTTAACTTCCAACCCAAAAATGACCTAGGGGGACATTCTATGGCAGTTTTCTGGTAAATAAGCACTCCAATAATCACAATTCCTTGCACACTACAAAAAATTTTGATTATTCTCGTGACTATGGCATCTCCATGCCATGTGGGCATGGAGGAGCTGTAAAATGTTGCAGCAGTTGGAAGAGTGGGTGCAGTTTCTGAAAGCCTGCAAACATTCACCCCTCAAGCTTTTACACAAAACTGTGCCAGGTCGAACCTAGCATAGTGTTTCTGCCAGTGCAACAAGGCCAGCAGACACGACGTCATGAGGTCTAAAACTCATGATGTATCCTCCATGGCAGCAGGGGGTGGGGCTTTATCACACAATGGTACACGGAGTGCCGGCATATGTTAAATCTCCACCCTACGGTGTGGGACACTGATAAGCAGCACCTGGAGGCTAAGTTTTTCTTTTTGCAATCACTTAAAATTCAGCTCTATTCATCTCTAACACAGGAAGTTCCTTTGCTTACAGGGTTATATACAGGATCGGTTCTTTAGGTTTTTTCATAAGTTTAATTTGAATATAAGTTAGAACAGGTATATTTTATAATTATAACTCCAGACAAAAAATCAAATTTTTTAATTTTTTTTGCTGTCATGGGATCAAGGATTATCAATAAAACTTCATCACAGACGCCATACAGCTCATTTCAGCGTGGGACTAAAGTACAGACTCCAGGGAGCTTCACCAGAGGTCACAGTGGGCATAGAGTTCTGTCTGTAACTAGGAATTGTCTGTAAGTCAGGTGTCCTTAAGTCTGGGACCACCTGTACTAGCATATTTATATGAGATTTGAAAAGCAAACCCTGGTAGATACCAAGGTCAATGTGAACCTCTGTACAGCACTGAAGAAAATGTTATTGTTATACAACTAAAATCAAAATAATTAAAATCTAAATCAATAGGTAATAAAATAAAATAGATATTACCATGGTGTACTGAGGTGCAATGGTCACGGGTCCCTTGCGCTACCATTGTTTGATTACTTTTAAGCTTTGAGAACAGAATGCATCTAAACATCCCATAGCTCTTGTTTTTGACATGATTGTTTATTAACTTATGAGCAGGAAAGTGTTAATAGATATCAGAATTGCTGTCTCCAAGCGTTCTTGGTACACAAAGTCCACCTAATTTGAAATATGGAACAATATATAACAATGCAAACATCTCCCATCAGATAAGCAGGTAGCGTGCGCAGCGTTACATGGTGATGGTTTGACAACTATTTGCCAAGTACTAATTATTGCTTTGCCCTCTTGAGGGCTGCCAGCAAATGAAGTTGATGATATGAAGGTAACAGTTGTTTGCTTGAAGAATGGACCAGTCTACAGATAACAGCTATGTTACAAATCTGTCTTGCTGTGGTTATGAGAGAGAAGGAAACATTGACAGGATGGCTATCATTAAGAAGCAAAAAAATGAGCTCAGTTTCTAACAAGAAGCACGTACTACTGTTCATCAAATAGTCTATAGCTGTCGCTCGAGGGGCTGCAAAATAAAGGGAAGAAATTGTTCTCCCTAATAGGAAGACCCATTTGTTTTACATTTGCTTAACCCTTTTTACACTGAACAGTGTTGCATTTATAAAACTTTATAAAATTGTAACTAATGCATATTTTATGTTTAAGTGCATAGAATATTAAAGGAAATCTATCATAGGATAAAGGATTGTAAACCAAGCACACTTACATGCAGGTATGTTTCCCCCTCTTACAGGATCTACTCTTCTTTTGATTTCTTAAGCCCTTGCTTTTATGAAAAAAAAATGAAAAACAATTATGCAAATAAGTCTGGGGGGCTTTGTTGACATCTCTCAGGTTCAGGTTCATTTGCATTTGTTGAAAACCTTTTTTTTTGTATAAACAAGGGCATAAGAAGCTAAAAGAAGAGTGGCACCTGCAAGAGGCGGCACACACCACTATGTCACTGAGCTTGGTTTACAGTCCTTCATCCGTGTGGTAGATGTCCTTTAACTTTTAGTATCCCTGTTTAGTAAATTTATATGAAATTGTTAATAATTAGAGATGAGCGAACATGCTCGTCCGAGCTTGATGCTCGGTCGAGCATTAGGGTACTCGAAACTGCTCGTTACTCGGACGAATACTTCGCCCGCTCGAGAAAATGGCAGCTCCCGCCGTTTTGCTTTTTGGCGGCCAGAAACAGAGCCAATCACAAGCCAGGAGACTCTGCACTCCACCCAGCATGACGTGGTACCCTTACACGTCGATAGCAGTGGTTGGCTGGCCAGATCAGGTGACCCTGGGATAGACTAGCCGCTGGCCGCGCTGCTCGGATCATTCTGTCTCTGGATGCCGCTAGGGAGAGAGCTGCTGCTGGTCAGGGAAAGCGTTAGGGTGTTCTATTAGCTTACTGTTAGGCAGGAGTGATTCTCAAAGAACCCAACAGCCCTTCTTAGGGCTACAATAACGTTCTACTTTTTTTATTTTAATTTGCATCTTTTACCATTTTGTGAGGAATTAGCAGGGGGACTTGCTACCGTTGTGTTTAGCTCTTAGTGGCACACATATCCATAGCAAAGACCGAAGTGGGAAAATTCAGTAGGGGTTGGATTTCTATTAGGCAATAACTCAGTGTCATCTCATCTGGCATAGTAGTGTGCTTCCTTTGATACACACTTACATGCAGGTGTGTTCCCCCCTCTGACAGGATCTACTCTTCTTTTGATTTCTTAAGCCCTTGCTTTTACAAAAAAAAAAAAACTTAAAAACAATTATGCAAATAAGTCTGGGGGGCTCTGTTGACATCTCTCAGGTTCAGGCTCATTTGCATTTGTTGAAAACCTTTTTTTTTGTATAAACAAGGGCATAAGAAGCTAAAAGAAGAGTGGAACCTGTCACTGAGCTTGGTTTACAGTCCTTCATCCTTGTGGTAGATGTCCTTTAACTTTTAGTATCCCTGTTTAGTAAATTTATATGAAATTGTTAATGATATGAAATTGGGAGAATGCGGGCTAATGATCACTAATACAGCCACTTATCTCTATGACTTTTGTGAGTAGCAATTTGTGGATTTGTCATCCATTTTTCCCAAACACAAAATGTGCTAATCCAGAATCTTATTATTTGTACCATGTTTACATAAAAAAGTGATTGAGAATGAACATTGTTGCAGAAAACACACTATGACTAGTTTCAAGGAATATTGGGGCTGATGTATCACCCTTGTATGTCATTTTTTTGGCATATGAACGTAAAAAAGTCACAATTTCTGTCATTGACGGTGCCGCTTTTTGGCCTTTTTGCACCACATGTGACTCTTTTAAAAGAAAGTGGTCATAACAGGGTAGGGAACAATGGAACACCTTGGTAAGCAAAATAACCTGGACCAGGAAACTGAAAATCTACTCCAGCCTGGGCCTTTAGTATAGTTCACCAGGAGTACCAGGACCAGGGCACAGACTACAGCTGCTAGGAGGTCCTGAAGATGATTCCAGATGCTTATAAACTTAATGCCAGTTTCCAAAGTGTCATAAACTATCCATTTCTGGTGTCTGGTGCAACAAATTTTGAGAAGATAAAGCAGATTTCCTTTTCTCCCTAGCCCCCAGTGTCCATGAGAGAAAAAAGTGGGGGCCAATAGCACTGTAAGCAGTATTATAAACTAGGCAGTTTTTTCCATGTACAGAGTTGTACAATAGCCTATTATCTGGTAATTAGAGGCACCATTTCATATTCCAAGCATTTACTAGGAAGCTGGAAAAAACTCTAATGCTATGAAATTGGCCAAAAAAACAGTTGCACCATTTTCTTGCTGGCTTTGTTTTATAGCTTTCAGTGTGCAGTCCAATTGGCCCTTTTATTCATTTGGTCTGTATAACCACAGAGATTGCAAATTTATGTAGCTTAGTTGTGTCTTTAAAGAAATTTAAAATACTGGGTAAAATAAAATTCCTCACATTCTCATATTCTGACATCTTTTTCATACATGTTTATTCTGGCTTCCAGAGTCGAACAATGTCTAGCTCTTAAAGGAAATCTACCATTTGCTTTTATGCTTTAAGAACCAAACATCCCTTGAGAATGCCATAGCTATACTGATACAGAAACATATCTTGTTTAATCCCTGAATTAAGTGGTTTTGCTGAAAAAACAATTATAAAATTATGATGATGAGGCTCTGTCACTCCTGTGCCTGGCTCAGAGTTTCCCCTTCAGAGAACACTGTAATCACTGTGTTGTCCCTGAAAGTGATGTTGCTGCACTATCCCCCAGCTGCTGTTTATGAGTCTTCCAGCTCAGGTTGATTAGTCCTGTCTAGGTCAGTTCAGGAAGCTCCGTGTAATGTGTTTATGAATGGCAGCCAGAATGCAACCCAGTTTTCCCAATGTCCTGAATTTTATTTTTTTTTTTTGTTCTTTGAGCAAAACCACATGGTTCAGGGACTAAACAAGATATGTTTCTGCATTAGTGTAGCTACAACATTCTCAAGGTATGTTTGGTTCACAATACATAAAAACAAACAGTAGATTTACTTTAACATCTTTATATTGACAACCTTTAAGGTTTTTTTGCATGTTTTGCATGTCTTGTATATACTCTATGTACGCACTAAAATGATCCCTAAGTGAATGAATGAAAGTTACAGTTAATCTTAGAACCCTGTAGGTAAGATGGAAATACAATTTGAAATCATTTCGCTAAGCTAAACAAAAATGTTTATTGTTTACAAAATACCAGCTACATATCGCTGATGTGGTTTGCTAGCCATATATCCAGAGCTTCTCTTTGAAGACAGGATTTGCTGAAAAGCAAGTATTGATTTTATAGTTTAATGTATATTCTGATAAGATGTGAAATGCCCCACTGCTTCTCAGATATTTAACACTATTGGTCTATCTGTTAGTTCTGTATGACAAAGCAGACATGCAATAACACGCTAACTAGACCACACAAATACCAATACTATCAACTAGGGCTGAGGTTATTAGTTCATTTTGTGTTCAAGGCAGAAATAATTGTCCATTGGTCAGTGAGAAGTCATTAGCTACAGTGTTTTATAGACATCTACAACACCTTATTATTTGTCTTCTGACCTCACTCTGCTGACTGGCTTATGTTTTGCTTTTTGTCCACCAACCACTTTATTACCTTGTATTATGTCAATGCTTAGTTACTTATTTAACCCGAAAACAACCATTCATGACTGTTATGTTGCTAGAATATATGTAGAAGCTACTAAGATCTTGACATAGAAAATGTAAAGGACTCCTGTTGGTTACATAGGCCAGGTGACCTTACAGGGGATGTCCATTTTTAACAAATAATAGATATTGTTTGCATCATGAAAAGTTAAAATAGTTTTAATTTAGTTCTAATAGAGGTCTCAAAATAGTCCCAACAAAACCAATTAAAGCTCAGCTTTCATTTTATAAACAGCTATGGAAAAATGTATTCTATTCTTATGTATCAATTAGTCACTTTGACCATGACATTGAACGGCTTTACCACAGGAAGTTAGCAATGAAGCTTCCTGTTGAATTAGAACTCTGCTTGCTGTTATTCAACTAGAAGCATTGTTGTTTACTTTCTTTGAATAAAAAACGGTCCATGGTCATATTGTCTCACACGGGTGCATGGCTCGTTACATCACATAGCTTTGATTAGTCTCTGTGATATAACGACATCAGATGACCTTTGAACGGCTTTACCACAGGAAGTTAGCAATGAAGCTTCCTGTTGAATGACAGAAATGTAGAAAGCTATGACAAATCTATACAGAAAGTATATATAAATTATTAATTCTTTGCTGAAAGTTAACAATTCCTTTACAAATTATCCCCATCAAGTAGTAAATTCTGCACACAACTTTGTGCACAGAATAGAGAAGTTTTTCTGTACAAAGTTTCTGGATATATGATAACCATCACTTCCATACCAAACAGAAAACTTGCAAAAAGTTAACCAGTGGATTACAGAATTAAAGAGAACCTACCACCACGATTCTACCTATAAAGATTCTACTAGTGATGAGCGAGTATACTCGTCCGAGCTTGATGCTCGGTCGAGTATTAGCATACTCGGACCGGCTCGTTGCTCGGATGAGTATTTGCCCTGCTCGATAACGAGCATTTAATTAAAAAAAAAAAAAGTGAAGAACAGTAAAAAGATACAATTAAAACATTTAATTTAATTGTTTAATTGAAGAAACCATCAAAGAACACAGTGCAGAACAGATTGCAGATTTCGGGAGCATCTGCAATCTGTTCCGGAGACACGCGTGCAGAACGGTGTTCTCTCCCAATAGTATTTGAAGAACAATATGTGTGAAGAACACATACAGTATGTTTGGCAACATCTGCAAGTTGTTCTCTACACATATGGTTCTTCAAATACATTGCGGAGAACACCGTTCTGCACGCGTGTCTCCGTAACAGATTGCAGATGTCCCGAACTCTGCAATCTGTTCTGTCACTGTGTATTTTCACTGTGCTTCGTTAAGTTTAATAATTTTACGGAAAATGCCCGGGTCTCCCATGGATCTCAATGTGGGCCTCGTTATTTCGAACAAGCACTCGAACATCTGGAAATGTTTCGGCTCGAGTAACGACACCCGAGCATTTAGTGCTCGCTCATCTCTAGATTCTACCTATAAAGGGACGTGAGGATAGCTCTTTTTTAGAGCTAATCCTCACGTCCCCGCTAACTTGTGGTACACTTTATTGAACTATATGTAAAGTTTCTTATGCGGCTACTGGGGCGTTGAGTAGCCGGCACGAGGCTACACAGCGCGGCTACTCCACGCCCATTATCCACATTACTCCTCCTACCCTGTTGCGTGCGGCGTGCAGCTCCTCGTAGCTGCGCGCCCTCGTCCGACAAGCCGGCCGCAGAACGTCATCATGTCGGATGAGGGCGCGCAGCTACGAGGAGCATCCACCTACCACCCGATCTACCTTTATAGGTAGAATCGTGGTGGTAGGTTCCCTTTAAAGGTAGAAAGTCAAGTACATCTTTGGAAATGAATGGTGTCGTTAAAAAAACAGACAAAAGAGTAACTATTGTTTTAAGTCCATAAAGTCAATTCATTACATGAATTTCATTCATGATAAGTAGATTTATTTTGATAATTAACAATTCAATTCAAGTATTAAGCATAATCCAGACAAGATTAACCCATGCTGAGAACCATGGACCATGGATTTAAGGAGAACAATAAAAAAAAGTAACAAAAAAAATATACAATACATTTAATTAAATCCATAAAAACATAATTAATCTTGAAAAGAAAAAAAAGGGGAAGTTTAACTTTATCATGTAATTATAATTAAAAAAAACTGTGTGAAATGTGAGGCTTTGCAACAGTGTTGATAAGTGGAAACAAGTGGTCTCATACCAAAGGCTTGGGGGAAGCATTAGTTTTGAACATATGAGATGAATAAACTAAGACAGTATCATGTTGACAATATTGATGACATGCACTAAAGAAGTTATCTGGAAACCTAAAAATTTTTTTAAGAATAGTTCATATACTCTTGCTTTTACTTATAACAATTGCATACAAGTGTAGATACCTAGATTGTTTAATTTTCTGTGTTACCCACTTCTGCTGCCTGAGAAGCACCCAACTTTGGCTGCTGCTAGTTCTTAATTTCAGGGAATGGACTTCTATAGCTAAGCTTGAAAAAAATTGTACTAGGTCTTATTTTTGGGGATTGTCTTATTTTTGGGGAAACGGGGCAGAGGCTTCATGCAGAGTGGAGACTAAGCACAGCACAGTCACGGCATTAAATCTCCACCAACCTCTTGAAAGTGCACTGCAAACTACTGACAATGCTTAAAAAGTGAGAGCTGTGGGGAAATGAATGCTACAAGTCACATAGAAGCGGTGTTACTCCTCCTGTAAACACAATGCACTATTGATTTCTGTTTTTTGAAAGGTTAGATAAGACCTTTCACTAACTTCAGGCACTGTCAAGGCTAGTAAAAAAAATAGTGGAATCAGTAAAGCAGCAAGTATAAAAGGATACAAATAGTTGTTGGATATTATTGCGGATTGACTAAAAAGTTGTCAGGACACTGATATCATTGTATGTGATTCTGCTATCTTTTTCCCAGGCTATAGATTTGGATTTTGCGCTTTTCTGATTATGTCTTATGGGTATTCCATCTTCTCTCCTTTGTTCCATAATACTGTCTGTCCTATTGTATAACATTGGTATTCCCTCCTGTAATTTAATTACTGAACCTCCAACTTTATCTTCTGATTATTTGAGGTTCATTATATTTCAAGAACCTTGACCCTTTATATGGTGGTAGTCCAGTCCAATGGAAGCTAACAATGAAATGATATTGCTGTATCAGAAACAGCAGGTACAAAGTATATGGACACATATGTCCAAGGGGCCTCAGAGGGCCCACAAGACCAGACAATACCACTCCAGTTCTGCCTGGCATAGAATTGAGCTATAGCCTGTATCAGCTGCTGGTTCAGGCTATAGGTAGTGTGAAGGCGCAAGACAGGAATGCCCCTGACTGGCCCACCCCACTGAGCAAAACAGGCCCCTTTGGCATAAGGAGGTAAATAGTGACAATTCTTGGCTGTGCGCCAGAAATTGTGACTACTTCAGCCTAATACATCTGAGCCAATATGTCCAAAAAATATACTATATTTTCTGGCATATAAGATGACCTTTTAACCCATAAAATCTTTTTAAAAGTCGGGGATCATTTTATACCCCAGGCTCCCTGCAGCAGCAGCAAACATCCACCCGTGACACTTTCAATGGGTGTTGCAGTACCTATCATCTTCCTTACTGTTGTGAACGACTGCTGTAAACACCCACTCTGAACCCGGCAGATGAAATGTGATGGCTGCTGCTCCGTGGGAGCAGGAAAAGGTGAGTAAAGTTTTTTTATTTTTACTGTGACACTGTGACTACTATGGAAGGCATTGTGGCAGCAGTGTGGGGCATTCTGGTGGGCACTCTGGCTCTATTGTGGTAGTGTGGCTACTACGGGAGGGCACTCTAGCTCTATTGTGGTAGTGTGGCTTCTACGGGAGTGCACTTAAGCTGCACTGGGGGACACTATGACTACTTTGGGAGGCACTCTAACACCTGTAGGGGCACTGTGGCTACCATAGAGGGCACTGTGGCAGCTGTGCGAACTGTGGCTATGGTGAGGGCACTGTGGTTGTGGCTGGTGGGGCCTTCTGGCTGATGTGAGGGGCACACATTAACGTATTAAGTAATGCTGCATCCTAAAATGTCCGATATATCAAAAAAATAATAACAGTTATTTCCGCTGTATACAAAAGTATGAAAAAGTTATTAGATGGCGAAATTAAGGGTTTTTTAAAGGTTTTAAATAAAGGGGTATTCTGGGAATATGAACGTCTGATACAAAAACCCATGATGATATAAATAAATGAATATAACAAAACTCAATGGGGCCCTTGTGCCAGTTTTCTGTCTGACTTTGAACATTCTTTCACAGATATTTAAGAAGTGTCTTAGACACTTTTGTTTTGCAACCATTTTGTGGCGGAGCTGCACTTTGCATCATACAACACCAATTAAGGGGTGTTCTGGTTCTCAGTTGGATGTGGGTCACATTTATCATGCAAAGACAGAAGAGTGTTGCAAGCCGTATGTTAAATGTGCACCCAAAAAAAGTTAGTGAATTCTGTCGGGCCAGTGCAGATTCATAATTTCTGGTGGCCGCTCTTCATGAATCTGGCCATACTGATTGCACTGCAACCAACCAACTACAGCCAAACTTAGCAGTGATCACATGACCTGCCCAGGCAGGTGCAGAACGTGTAATGTGGCCAGTAGCATTTTAATTCTTCATTATAGTGTATGACAACAGCATTTTCCTGATAAGGGGAGCTAAACTAATTACATATTAGCTTATATTTTATATTACCCATTTTTATATGAATTATGCTGATTCTTGGAATTCCCCTTTAATTAAATTTATCATATTAAAATTTAGATCAGATTTTTTTTTTTATCATGTGCATTTAAAGAGAGGTAGTCTTATACAGTGAGTATATTCCAAACAATAGATTTTAATTGGAAAAGTTGGGGGTCGTCTTGTACGCCGCAGAATATGCTATAAATATAATCCCAATAGTACTACTTCAACTCAGGCTTGGGAGTTAACATGTTACATAGTTTAAAAATTAAAAGAAAAGATTTAATATTCCGGTTGGAAAAATCTTTAGGAGATTAATCATCTGTAAATCATTGTGTCTAATTATTCCTCATATAAGTTTCCATTTATTCAGAAATAGTTATTGCTATGTATTTCCCTATTTAGACAACATTATTTGAGGAAGACTGGTTTTATTATGTGTGTGTATGTCCACCAGAGACTAGAAATTCTGAAATATGGAGCTGGATAAGGGGGTGTTACAAATTATGCATGTTTATGAGATTCGAAGATAAACAAAATATGCCTATTTAATTTATACTATGCCAAATCTGATGGTACAAACCACAATGGAGAATTGTTTTCCATTTTGAAATGCAATCTGCCCTAGGAGACACACACATGGGTAATTTTCTGCAGAAGTGCCAAATGCTATCTTTACATAAATTAGCAAGTTGGTTAATAAGAAAGCTTACTTTTTATTGAAATAAGACATAATAGCCTAAGTGTACTTAAGGGTACACTTTACATCATATACCTGTTAAGCTACTTGTTATACACATTCATTACAGCAGGCTTAGATTACATAACAATAGTGGAACACTATTGCACACAGCATTTGGAATTCACAAAAATATTTCATGTACATTACAATATTAGTAAATAAATACCCATAAAACTATAATGACCATATGAATTTCCATGAATATTGCAAAAGAAATATAGAAACATAAGTTTTCCATTAAATTCATAATAACCACGGAATATGCACAAATTAACATTCATTTAACAAATTCAATTCATCTTCTTTCCTTAAAAAACATTGAAAAATAAATGAGTAAATGAAATCATGTCAGATATCCCTCTGAGCCAATGTCCGCTCTATCAAAATATAAAAATGAGTACAGGCGGTCCCCTGCTTAAAGGGAACCTATCACCAGGGACCTCATTTTTACAGATTGTAAAAGTCCATGATACCTGCAGTGCAAAAATGCCTCTCTGCCTTTTCTAAGCATTTGCATTACAATATAATTGTGTGTTATAACTTACTCTTGCACCCTGACAAAATCCTGGGGTAGTCACAGGGGTTGGGCTTTGGTTTGAATGCATTTAAAAAAAAACCAACATGTGACTTGTCTGAGCTGTAGGCTGCCTTCATCTTTGTGCTCCTGTACAGCTCTGTCACTCCCCCACTGATGTCATCTCACCGGGCTGTGACCTCTGAGAAGGAACAGGAGGAGGAGCTGTAAAGGAGCACAAAGGTGGGGGCCAAGCTCTGAGGAGTGAGTAATACAGACAAGGCACATGTTGTTTTTTTGAAATGCATCCAAAGAAAAGCCCAGCCCATGTGACTACCCCAGGATTTTGTCAGGGTGCAAGGTAAGTTATAACACACAATTATATTGTAATGCATTGCAGAAAGGCAGATTTGAAATGCAGATGTAATGGACTCCTGCACTGCAACCTGTCTTTATTGAAAATGAGGTCCATGGTGACAGGTTCCCTATAAGGACACCCGATGTACAGATGACCCCTAGTTAAAGATGAAACCCTCTGCCCACCGTGGCTTCTGGTGGTGAAGCTCTCCGGTATAAATATACAGTTTCGAATTACATACAAAATCAACTTAAGAACAAACCTGTGGAACCTGTCTTGTACATAACCCAGGGACTGCCCGTATTCCAAGCCGCAAATCCTGCAATGGAGAATAGCATGCAAATAGCCACTTTTCCATTTTGCCTCCCATAAAAATTGTAATAAAAAGTGATAAAAAGGTTGTACAGTTCTCATAATGGTATCAATGGAAAACATCCTCTTATCCTGCAAACAATTACACTTTCCCCTGCTCTATCTTCTATTTATTCTAATTTATTTGTATATTATATCATTTTTTAAATCCAAAGATCAATAAACCAACTTAACATCTATCATACAGTTTCATTTTATACTTTTGTTTTTAAAGTAATATGACTTTACTTTTGGAAAATGCCTTGTGAGTTCATTTTTTGGAGAAGTTTTAAAAGAATTACTGTATATACTCGAGTATAAGCCGACCGAGTATAAGCCGTAGACCCCTAATTGTACCATCAAAAATGGGAAAAAAAAACCTATTGACTCTAGGTATAAGCCGAGGTGAGGGGAATTGCATGGTCACAGACCCACCCCAGTATGTAGCCAGCATGCCCCGTAGTATACAGCACAGCCCCAGTATATACAGCACAGCCCATGTAGTATACGCACTCGACCCCCAGTAGTATACAGCCTGCCCCAGTAGTGATAAGCACAGCCCCAGTAGTATACAGCATGCCCACAGTAGTATACAGCACAGCCTCAGAGTATACAGTACAGCCCCATAGTTACAGCCTACCCCAGTTATACAGCACAGCCCCCAGTAGTATACAGCACAGCCCCCCAGTAGTATAACGCACAGCCACCAGTAGATAAAACAGTCCACAGTAGTATAAGCACGCGCCCAGTATGCCACCCAGTAGTATTACAGCTTGCCCCAGTGTTAAAAAAAAAAAAATAAACTTATATACTCACCTCCGGTGGCCCGACGTGCAGTGCTGCTCACCCGATGCCGTGCGGGTCCTCTTCTGGCTTCCGCAGCCGTCTTCGATGCTTCTCTAACTTCGTGACGGGCGCCGCCATTGCTTTGCGGATGGCGCCTAGTATGACAGCGCCGCTCTGCGTATAATAGGCGCGCCTGGAGAAAAACAATGGCGGCGCCCGACACGAAGTTAGAGAAAGCAAGAGACGGCCATGGAAGCCAGAAGCGGACCTCGCGGACATCGGGGGGAGCGGCTGCACGTGGGCACACGGAGGGTGAGTATATAAGTTTATTATTTTTTAAATATTTTACGTATATATATAAGTATTGCTCGTGATAAGCGAGGGGACGGTTTTTCAGTCACATTTTGTGCTGAAAAACTCGGCTTATACACGAGTATATACGGGTAGCATTATTTGCTATTTTCATAATTATTTTCAATAACAAATAGTTAATTTCAGATAACATTTTTGACTATCTGTTGTTCTGACAATGAAATATTGTCCATATTAGATGTTTTCATTTCAGCGGGAGCAAATTGTTGAGTTTTTACTCTCGAGAAACCCTGAAAACACATTGACTGACAGTATAATATTGCTCCTCATTCTTATTTTCAACTTTAACTGCTGTCATTCTCTACCTTTAGTGAAAACAATGCGATAAACATGATTTGTACACATTGTTACAAAAAAGACTGGTGTAGAAGGGATAAGGGCATCAGATCCATAGAAGTTTTGCCACAAGGAGCATCAATAAACTTCCTACAACTTTCTTTTTAGTAGAACACATACGGTGCTGAACTATTGCTTGACTCTGCTAAAGACGGGGAAGATTTATGAGTTTAATTTATGATCTCTCCTCAGACGACTTTGAAATTTTAACATCTATGTACAGCAATCCGCTTTACTACTCCTCAGCTTGCAATTATTTGTGTCTGCAAATATTGCCCTAGTCATTAACTGCATCTATTATTGATGAGCTTTGTGCTATTATCTGGCGCACTGAATAAAATCTATGTTAATGTAGGATGAAGTAGCTAGAGAAAAACAGTAAAAACAGAATAATGTAAAGCAACATATAAGGGAAATAGAGAGACATGCCAAGCACATAAAAAGATTAAAAACTATTTAGAAGGGCAATAACGTTAATACGATGATTTTACCCCAGTAATATCATTATTGAGCCATTTTTTAAACTTTTTATTAACATATTTTAAAGCACAATAATTTATCCTTAACCTTCTGCCTTCAACCCCTACCCAATCATTTAATATGGACCTCCTACAGGTAAATTAACATAACTGACTGAAATGGGTGATGAATTAATCTTTCCTAATGCTGTGGAGCATTGTTAAGTAATATGCTGCACTACAGTCAAAATTTACTTACAGGAACACTTGGCTACTGAGTTAGGGCTTGTTACTAGCACTTCATTGCATTTTACTTTCCTTAAAAGCATACAACACTAGATGCTGAAAAAAATACCAATATTTATTTTAATCAATGTTTCTATTTTGCCTTAGGATAAATGAGCAAATTAAATTATGTCAAGTATTCCTGCAACCCAAAATGTCTATCAAAATATAAAACCACTTATTCCCCCATAAATGAAAAACAGCATGCAAATGGCCACTATTTTGCCCTTTGCTTCCCAAAAATTGTTAATTAAAAATGATCAAAAGGTTGTACAGTAATCACCGTGGTATAAATGAAAATATCTTCTTATCCTTCAAACAATGACTCTATAGAGACTGATACAGGTGTCAGAATATTTGTAATGAATATTTTTTTACATTTTTTAAAGTATTAAGACATTTAAAAAACTATAAAAATTTAGCATCAGCAAGCTGTGACAAACTGAAACTGCAACTGCATTTCCATCACATTTGCAATTTTTACAGCTACCCAGTACATGAATATTAGCTCCTTAGCACTCGATGACTCGATTTTTAAAGTCTGACATGTGTCATGACAATTGGTCATAGCATTGGAATGCTTAATTCATTTTACCATATACACACTGCCCCCCAGAATATAGGTATCCTTCACACTGCTCTCCCAGTATTTAGATATCCAGCACACTGCCCTCTAAGTATTTAGGTAGCTAGCACACTCCTCCCCCAGTATAAAGATAGCCTCAGCATGCAGCATGCTAGTATATAAATAGCCTCAGCATACTGCTCCCCAATATATAGGTAGCCAGCATACATCCCTCCAGTATATTGGTAGCAAGCAAACTTCCCCCTGCCAATATATAGTTTTCATGTACACTGCTCCCCCAGTATATAGGTAGCCCATCACACTGGACCCTAGCATATAGATAGCGAGCAACTGCCCCCAGCTCATAAATAGAGTCAGTACTCACCTTTCTGCAATCCCCACAGCTCATCTTCTCCTTGGGATTCTGCAGCAGTAGCACAGGAAAAGCAAGGATGGTGAATGGGCAGAGCACAGCTGAAAAATCCCAAGGAGAAGAGGAGCCATGAGGAGCACCAGAAGGTTAGCACTGTGTTTATTTTTTTATGCAGTGTGGTGGCGCCTCCTATTTCCTCCAACAGATAACAAATGGGGCTTGCCTTTGTCCTCAACTTAGAAGTCAATTTCATGTTCAATACAACTTGATGAAACAACAGATAAGCCTAAGGCACCAACTTGCAAAGACAAACTTCCAGGATTGCTGAAGAAGATTGGAAGCCACCTTTTCTGTTAGAAAAATATGTAGTTTTCAAGTTAAATTTTTATTTTCTGACTACATAATTGATCTTATATCTTCTCTATCACACAACCCTAGACAATTATTTAATTCCTTTAAACACCTTAACAACATATGACATTTAATTACACCACAGTGTCGTTAAGGATGTTTGAAGGAGGATCACAGGCTGAGCCCTTTCTAAATATACCAGTTGTATGCTGTATTATGCAGCAAACCCCCTCCAGTAACACCAGTGACCAATCACTGGTGCTAACCCGATAAATGCTGCCAGCATTAAAATCATTGTCGGCATATGGCCGCCGCCACGTTGGATCATTGTTCCCCATTAGGTCATTGGGGTGAGATGATTCATCACCACGACAGGATGGAGTCTCTACTAGATTCCAGACCTTGTCATTCAGTAGATCTTTTACAATAATATGCCATCATCAGCAAATCCACCATATACTGCTGTATTGTAGTATGCAGTATATGGTAAGAGTGATCAGACCCCCTAGGGTTAAAGTAACCTAGGAAATCTACATACCCAGTTAAAAATGTTAAAACTTTAAAGAAAAAAAATTATAAAAACCTAAAAAGTTTCATTGACCTCGGTTTTCCTGAAAACTGATAAATAATAAAACTATACAAATTTTGTATCCCCCTGATTTTTCCAAACAAGAGAATAAAGCACAGGTATCACCTGGAGTACACAAAGAAAGCAGTAACAATAGCTCTCAGAAGAAGCTGGAGTCAATGTGTTTTTACATAAATTTTACCCCATTTGGAATTTTTTTACTGCTTCCTAGTACATGGCATGGAATATTAAATACTAGGAAATACAATTTATCATGTAGAAAACAATCCATCATAAAGCTATGTAACAGTAAAAATAAAAAAAAATCAACACCAGTTTTAAAAGTCCACTGCCTTGGAGTAACCTATGATTCTGCCCCACATCAGAGCCCACATCCTGCAGCCTATTGTACTTCTTCCGCAACAAAATTGCACAGAGAAAGAAAGAACAGAGACATAGCATAATAGATGACAATAGTTGCTGCTTATAATTACATAGATTTAATATTTTAAGCGAAAAACATTACATCTTATACTACTTTGAATAAAAATTGAGAATTGTAGACTTAAAGGGGTATTCAAACAAAGACAGGATTCTTAAATATACTCAGGATAACAAAATAACACATTCTGTAATTCACCATTATTAACAAAAATACAGTATTTCACAGATATAATTCCAACCTGTTTCTATCAGTCCTGGTGTTTACAATTTTGGTTGTCCCTGGATCCGACAATTAATGTCTGACTATGGTCAGACAATTCCCTCTAGCTTATCTTGCATTGCAGGAGAAAGAAGAGGACTGGAGGCAGGCATCACACTCAACACAGTCACTTCTTTGTTCAGCTGTGCTTCTAACTGCATGGAGAGGACACAGCAGCAGCTGCTCTACAAACAAGATAAGCTCTGCATCCCAGAGGAGGGGGGGGGTAGCAGTGCTGACTGTATTTAATTTATTAGGTGCCACAGTAGAGATGAGTGTTCCATTGTGTCTTATATCCATCTCATAACTTAGATCTGTCTTGTCTCATTTTTTAATGTGTCAGATAGAAGTGGACTGTTCAGAAGCTTAATGAAAGTGTAGATAAACCCTGTACCCTGATAATTTAAGAACATTGTCAGCACACAGTAGCTCACAGCACTAGAGGGATTATGAAGTGTCTGGCTGTCTAATCATCACTAGGTTATAGGAGCTAAAACAGCAATAAAACTGAGTAAAACTGCAAAGTACAGAGTCAAAAATTATGTTTATTGTGTAAACATCACTAGGGGATTAAAATTTGAGAACTTTCTTTCCAGGGGCCAAAACCCTTTAGCCGAAAATCCAAAGTATATATATATCATTCTATCATTATGCAGAATTTTAATTTCCACCATTTTGGTACATGAAAAGCATTTTTCTACTTTTCTTATCATATGATTTGCTGTCTAATTCAATAGCTTTCATTTCACCGTTGAAGAAATTATTGACTGATCCTGTATTGATCCTTAAGAATACCGATTAGAGAAGCTGTTAATAGGCATATGTACAGTAGACAAAAGCTTTTAGAACCATACTAAGCCAGACTGCATGGACCATTACATTCTGGTTTCTATTAGTAGCCACCTGCCTGAACAGTCCCATACCCCACATTTTCTTCTGTTCCCTTCTATCTTTATCAAATTAGAGGATCCAGATATAGGGAAATCTGTCAAATATATTATATTATTATCTATGGTTGCAATTCTAAACTTACAGTCCAAAACTGCCCACACACATATGTTTTATCTTGGCAACCCCTGTCAAAACCATAAGGCTTTGCATAATACATATTTGGACTTCTAAGTGTGGTGAATAGTATATATGTGAATAGTGGGGAATGTAATTGTAGATAATATGCTTTAATGTCTGGCCATGGATAAATCTATGGATCTTGACAACAAATTTTATTAATATGTATTTTGTTAGCCCACAGAAGTTCAGATCAATATTTGCTTCAACAAGTGTAAAATAAAAACTTCCAATGAAGTAGAAGCTGTAAAAATGCAGATAGTCTATTCATCCTATGGTAAACTTTGTAAAATAAAAGTTTTAGTACATAACAGATGATAAGAGGTAAGATAAGATTGCCATGTAAGCTCAACAGGACCCAAGTACAAGTCTGTTGACATCTTGATACAAGATAATTGTATATTGTACTTTATATTTGTTGAAATGTTGCCCTCTCTAATATGAAAGCGGAGAAGGAGATCTGTAGTATATAGTGATTAGCACTTTCTATCACAAAGAATTTCCTTTTTAATTTAAAACGGTAAACGGCAAAGGGCTTTCTGTTGGGTCACATCTCTGCACTGTATATCCTTTGAGTGCCACCTTTTTCCCGCAAAAATACTAATCTGTGCCACATCTCATTGGTAACAAAGGTTTATCTCTTACGTGCTTAAAGCATGCACAATATAATTTCCATTTCATGTGCTATGTATTTGAATAGGGAACATGACATTTGAAAGCAGTATCTCAGGAATCATCTTTCATTGAATTCACAGGATATCTCTAAAAACCGTGACAACTTGATAATACTTACTTTCTCTTGCTCATTTTATGCAATGCATTCTTTTTCTTGACAATCCGAAGCTCCTGATAAGGAGGTTTCTGATATAACAATCCAGCTGGATTTTCTTGTCTGCACAGCTCAGGATGTTCTAAAAGGCAGCAAATCATTATATCATTCACCTTATATGAATGGGGGGCAGACACTAAGAACTACCGTAAATGTGGGAATCTCCTATTAGCTCTAAAAATGTCTTGTACCTAGTATTCAAATGTTTCATAGACTGAGAATTGACAAGAAAAGGAAAAAAAATACCGGTGCATGGATATTGTCCAACCTCATACAGTATATAGAAGCAAGAATCCGGCACCCAGAATAAGTAGAATTCTCAATGGATAATTTATAAGTTTTATGATCAGCTTTATATCATATGACATTTCAGTCCTATTTTATGACCTTCATCAAAATGCTGATAATAGGAAGAAGAGGCATTCAGGTTATGAAGATTGCAAGTAGACTTCAGGGCCCACTGGCTGGCCTAAAAAAACGTGGGTCCTGATTAGGCAGTGTGTCGTATGTAGATAAGTTGAAAAATAAGATCGATTCTTTACTTGGCGTATTTAACAGGAGAGAATACGCTGTAATTAGAGGCAATGCTGCTTATGTATCATGTTGTGTGATTAGTGCTTTGGGTTTTTTGCCCCAAGCACATTGATTCTTTAAAACGTTGGTCTATCAGGGTGTGGAACAAGGAGGGCCAGAGCATTGACACCTTGGCCAGACAAATTAGCTGTATTCTACAAAAAACTGGAAGAGGTTATAGTTGAAATCTTTCCCTGCCCAGACCTGGAGTACATTTTCTTCCGGACAGTGAGTTCTGAGCCAGAATCAATAAGAGGCCAAAACCTTTTAGTAATTCTGCCATGTCGTCCCTGGTATTGCTGTACTTACTATTTCAGACATAAATAACCCAGACAATGTAAAAATAATTGACCTACACAGAACTTAACAAAATAATGAGAATCAGTTGACTATTTGTTACCTATAGCACTGTCTGAAAAATAATCCACTGCAAGTCCTCAGTAGCATTAAAGGGGTATTCTCATCTGGGCATTCACATTCTGTTTCATTAATCTGCCATTTATAAACATTTCTTCAATTAGATGTTATTAAAAAAATGTACCTGGGTGAAGATAATTTCTCATAAATGTAGTGATATGGTCCCTTAGAAACGAGACTGACTCCTTGGATATGGCCACCTCTGCTGGAGGGATTGCACAAACAAATAAAATGTTTTTATATATGAAATGTCCAGGAGTTACTGCATGTCCCTCAGCCATCCTGTGGTAATGATTGCAGAATCCAGGAGGTCAGGCAGGACTCAATATCGCATGTGTGGCCACTGCTGCCAAAATGTGTGGCGGTCGTATCCGAGAAAGCTATCTCGTTTCTAAGGGACAACATGGTTACATTTATGAGAAATTATCTTCACACAGAAACATTTTTTTAATAACATCCAATTGAAGAAAAGTTTACATATAGCAAATAAATGAAATTAAATGTAAATGTCCAGATGGGAATACCCCTTTAACTAAGGAGATAGATATTAATGGGGCTATTTATGTTAAGCTTTTTTATATTTTTTTCTTAGCCACACAAGAATTCCAATAAATTTCTTATTTCTATGTCTAGCATTTAACCAATTTAATTTCCTTCTGTTGATTAAGTTTAACTGAAAACTGCTTTATCTCATGTATACTCTAGATAAATACACATACACTTGGGCAAATGTATCAAATGCGGTTCAAACAAATACTCTTACCGGTCATAGTGTTAAGTTTGTAGACAGAATGTGTTGAGAAATCTCTGGCTGCTGGGCTATAGTTGTTGGCAATTGAATCACTGTAAAGCAAAAAAAAATGTAAAGATAATATTTCAGGTGATTTACTTATTACAATGAAAGTAATTCCAATTAATCTACAGGCTAAGGTATCATGTACATGAGCATAGTAGATAGACGTCTATGGCACTCTGTCATGTTGCGGTGAGCACATGCTTTCTTACCGCACCATGACTGTGCACGGAAATCTATAGGACATGTCCTATATTTTGCCGTATTACAGCACCAGCCTCTAGCCATTCTATGGTGAGGGGAGGGGTCATGGGAACTCACCCCTCCTCTCTCCTGCAACCGGCTGGATGCTCCTGGGCGAGCATCCATTGGTGTGCATGAGGTCTAAAATTAAGAGTTTTATAGGTAAAAAACACTTTACTACTCTGACAGTAAAATTCCATACATTCTTCTGTAGTCCTTCAAAGATCACAATTAAAGGGAAATACTGTAAAATGTAGCAAATTTAGATGTATGGTGCAGCGTTACATAAAGTATACTAAGTGTTAGAATTACATATCCATATTATGTAAACATTATAAAATACATCTCCATTTCTATAGCACCACCATATTACTCTGCGATGTACATATCATGGGGGGACAGATACAAACAAAATGAGACATTACAGAGTAATAACATGTACCGACCCTACTGATGCTCTTCATACACGTAACTACGAGCGCTCATGGATGCTCCAGACTCCCGATATGTATAATAAATATCAGATTTTATTGATTAAAAAATCTATATATTACAACGCGTTTCGGTCCGCTACTCGGACCTTCGTCAGGCAATCCATATTCAGAGCGCTCGTAGTTACGTGTATGTAGAGCATCTGTAGGATCGATACGTTGGAAAACCTTCCCCGGGTGACCCTAGAACACGGAGGACGGGATAACCACACACGTCGAGCTGCCGGATACCCGTGACTTTAATCCTATATGCTGAATACTGATCATCGATCAGGTGAGAGTCCCACTGGACAAAAATCTTTTTGTTATACCAAGTAACATCGTGTAATGCACTAGGAGAACGCTCTTCTTTTTCTCTCTGTCTCTTTACTATTTACTCTGGAGGAAGATTGCACCATTGTGCATCACTCACTCCAATCCCAGGTTTTCATAGAGTAATAACATGGTGGGAGGAAACAATAGGAGTGAGAGCCCTGCTCACAAGAGTGTTTAGTCTATGAATATACATGATTTTAATTCCCTTTTAAACATTTAATTCCATTTCATTCCCTAACACACCTTTCAAAAACATTGACATTGGGTACATTAGCCTCTTGCATCTTGATCTTTTTCAGGCCATTTTTATAAAACAATCATATAATAATAGAGCAAGGAACAGTAGGAGTGTGCAGGTGCTATGATTCAAATTATAGATGCCATGGACATTAGATCAATACAGTTTCTGAGAACAGAACAGTACGTTTTGTGATAATAATATAATAATATAAACTAATTGCAAAATGAACATACTGTGATTAGAAAAAGTAACAAATAGACCAAGACTTTCTTTTTCAGTAGTATTTAGTTACCAGACTACAATCCCACCAACTATAACTCAATAAACCCTGAAATCACTTTTCTGAATAATGATCCTCTACAACTCAGAGAGACTGCTGGCTGGCTGTAGCTTCCTACGGGTGGCCGATTCCTTCAGCAAATATCACAATGGATTAATGAGTCAACCCGGAACAGTCATTAGCCAAGTTATCAAAATGTAACCTAATTTCTTTCTCATTTTGTGATAGGAATCTTGATGATTTCTTTCTAAAACTGTTCATTTTTTTTTCTTTTCCTATCTTGTCCAATGTGTTCTATTTTCTGCTTTGTTTCATTCGCACTAAAATATGGGTATATAGGCAGTCCCCGTTACGTAAAGATAGGTTTTGTAGGTGTTCTCTAAGTTGAATTGTATGTAATCGAACGTTATATTATAAATGTAACTCAGAAAATTTTTTTGTGGTTCTGTGTGACAGTTGGATGTAGTTATAACAATAAAGCTTCATTACGAACCTTAATAAATGTTGTAGCTATTTATTGTAGCCTAGGGCTAAAGTACAGTAAAATACCAATTACAAGAGGTCCGTTTGTAACTAGGGATCGTCTGTAAGTCAGATGTTCTTAAGTAGGGACTCTGTATTCTTTCTAATAATGTCAGATATGGCCTTTCCTATATGGTTCTCAATATGTTTCTTAAAGTCAGCATTTAACAACAGTTAGTATTTTGTAAAGACACTAGTAAGCCACAAACTTGACATGAGTTTCTGTGCAACATTCTTAACAAGACAAAGGTTCAGAAGTCTATGCTACATATAAGTAATTAAAAGAATGCAAAGAATAATCTAGGACTACATTTCAGATTAAAGTGATTTATGGTAATGCAAATAAAATATATTTTTGTGTGGATAACATTTACACTATTGAAAGAAAAATACATTCACTATATATTTTTGACAAATGACAATTAGAGAAGTGTATGCGATGAGAAAAAAGGTCTATACAATTTTATTCTCATTTCATAATCTCATATTATTGCTTTCAAAACGCTAAAAAAAGTAAGTGTCAAATTAATAACAATCTATGTGTGATCTTTGTTAATCTCTCGGGTAATTGTCACGCATGTCACAATCTTGATTTTTTTTTTTAATTTAAAATAGATATTAAACGGGTTGTCCACTTTCAGCAAATAATTGACATGGTTTGTGTAAGGAAAAGTTATTTCGCTTTCCAATATAAGTTCTCTATTATCAAATTTACTATTGGTAGTGAGAGCTGGAGAGAAAATCTCACTTACAGACCTTTAAATTAAGGTGTGCTATATGTTAAAGGGGTTGTCTGTTTGCTGTCCTTCTATAGAAAGCTTCTATGTTTACTTCCAGTTTATAGAAATACAGTTTATAGAACTCTTATAGCACACCTTAATTTGAAAGTCTTTTATCACCTCCAACATCTCCAACTAGCTGCATCCTTGAATAGTTGCAGCATCACTGGTTCTAGCATAATGAAAGTGAGATTTTCTCTCAATCTCTCACTAACAATAGTAAATTTGATAATAGAGAACTTAAAGAGGTTGTCCGAGACTTTATAAAAAAAACAAAGATGGCCCAGGAGGGGGGCTGCTTAAAAAAAAAGGCGTTGCATTCAGCTTCCCGCCAGGCAAGTTTATTGGGTCTGGTCGGCGCTGCTTCTGTGGCCATGTTTGTTCACATGGGGTTCGGACCAGAGCAATAGCAGCGCAGGAAACCTGGAGGGCGCCAGGAGGTAAGTACATGTTTATTTTTTTAAGCAGCCCCATTCCCAGCCACTTTTGTTTTTAACCCCTAGGGGACACAGCCTATTTTGGCCTTAAGGACGCGGCCCCATTCTTCAAATCTGACCTGTGTCACTATAAGTGGTTATAGTTTTGGAGCGCTATGAGATATCCATGGGATTTTTAGATTGTTTTCTCGTGACACATTGTACTTCAAATTAGTTTAAAAATTTGGATGATATCTTTTGTGTTTAGTTATGAAAAAAAACAAAATTTGGAAAAAATTTGGAAAAATTCTTTATTTTCAACGTTCTAAATTCTCTACTTTTGATGCAGATAGTCATAGCACCCAAATAAATTCATAACTTACATTTCCCAAATGTCTGCTTTATGTTGGCATGGTTTTTTAAGATTCCACATATTTTACTAGAATGTTATGAGGCTCAGAATTTAGGTATCATTTTTCACATTTTTTGTAAAATCACCAAAACCTGTATTAGAGGACCATGCTAACTTCTAATTGACCATGAGAGGCCAAAATAATAGCGAGACTCGTAAATTACCCCTTGTGGAAACAATAAACACTCAAGTATGAAAAACCACTTTAAGAAGGTGTAACGCTTACGTGTTTTATAGGGGAAAACAAAATGGAGGGGCAGTCTGAAAATTGTCATAATTTTTACAATACACCATGTTTGGGTGGAAAATTAAACATTTACAAGGGATTTTATAAATAAAAAAACAGGCTCCACAAAGTTTGAACCCATCTCCCGAATGCCCGATACCCAATATGTGGTCCGGTAACCCGGCTGTATGGGCGACGGCCGGGATAGAAGGAAGAGGCGCTCATCCAGATCAGATTTTTCGATGTCAATTGTACAGGCTATAATTTTTTTCTTTTTTTAATGTGGACTATAGGGTGTATTTCTTTTGGCACATGGAGTGCACTGGCTTGGTACGTAAGTTCGGGGAATGATAGGCGAATTGGTGAGATGTATTAAATCTGTGTTGGTGGCGGAAATGAAATCATACTTTTCAGGAAGATTTTTATGGGTTTTTTGTTTTGCCAGTTCTACCCATACATAAAAATAGGATATTATTTTTTATATGAGTCGCCACGATTACAAAAGACCTCATTTATATAGATTTTTATTTTTTCCCATTTTGACTGCTATAAAAAGTAAGTTGGCATAAAAATGTTGTTAACTTAGATACCGTCTTTTCATAGTGGCATAAACTTTTTTATTTTTTGCCTACAAATTGGTGTAAGGTAGTGTTTTGAGGAAGGATTCGCTTTCTTTTCGTGGTATTATTGTAGAGTGCATAACATTTTAAAGACCTTTTTAGGCAGTTTTATAGGGATTATTGAAAATGATCTTTTTATGGAGCTTTTTTTTTGGTTTTTGATTTTTAGGGGTACACTTTGCGGAACTAATAACGATTCGTTTACTTATAGATTGTCCGGACGAAGGGCATACCAAATACGTCGGGGGTTTGTGGATTTTATTAAATGGCTACTGAAGAAAACCAAGTGGAGAAGATCGTGTTCATTTTAGCATACCATCTTCTTCATATGAATAACGTTTTATTTTTCGGCTGACAAATCTGGTTAGGGGCTTAGTTTTGGCGAGACGGTTGTTCTTTGTAGTGGCTATTTTGGATGTGCATCACATTTTTAAATACTTGTAGAGCATTTTTGTAAGGGAATAATTAAAAATTATCTTTTTTCGGAAGTTTTGCGTTTTTTTTTAAGGCGTCTACCGCTGCGGGTCCAGGAACGATTCTGCTTTATTCAAGATTGTACGGACGCGCAATACCAATATGCGGGGTCTTGTTGGTTTTTGTGTGGTTTTTTATCATTCTATTAAGGGCTTTTTATGGGAAAGTGACATTTTAGGGGCTTATAGTGTTATGGATTATTTTTCTGTAGTTAATGTGTAGTGGAAGTGGGTTTGCCTATTTTTAATTATACATATTGAATAAACCAAGTGATGCTCTGATCAATGTTTTTAGTTAAATACAATGCTCGACAATCTATTATTGTCGAGCAGTTGAAACTGTCTGCAGAAGCTTGCGCAGCTCAGACAGTTTACAGCCAGATCACCGGACGGGTCGGCTGCCATGGAGAATGGGCAGCTCGGGCGCCATGCAGCTGGAGCTGCCAGAAGGGATCGGATCACCGGTAAGCGGCACGGGGGAATACGAACCCACCAGCGCACCGCAAACCTACACGGCACGCGTCAGGTTTGACCGCGGCAGCGTAAGGGGTTTTAACACCACGCACGGATCGGAGCCGGCTCGATCGCGGGGTTTGCGCAGGCTTCGCTGTATAGAAGATGGACAGCGTGCTTCTGGTACAGGCTCGCTCGTGGCGGTGCCAGAAGGCAGGCCGTATGAACGTTCCCCGGCGCAGCATTCTAGCGCGGGGACGGACTTTATAACGTCTGGTGGCCCCTAGGGGTTAATTAAAGTCCCGCGATGCAGTACTATTACGTCAAATGTCGGGAAGGGGTTAACTAAAGTTTCCTATTGTGGGAAGTATTACAATAGCTAACACCAAGGATTTTCAATGCAAAATATATTACTGTAATAATGGATCCAAAGGGTAGGTTATTTATATGAGGCGCAACTCCCATTTTCCACACTAATCAACTGATTAGAAGATGGTTACACATTGGCTATCGAAATCAACAGTTTGTTGATGTATTACTGTAAGTAGAGCTTCTCTCTTTGCAACCACAGACTGAGAACAACATCTTTTAAATCTTCATATATCCTGTATAGTAGAGTTGTGAAGCTTGGCTTATAAAGTGTTGGTGTCAGTGCCATACCTTGACTAGATTAAAAAAGGAAGCTTATTGTTTCATGACATCTATATCATAAAATGATACATTTCAAGAGGAAAAGTAAGAAAGGACACATCTGTGGTCCTTTTATCTTCTTTGTTTTAGCCTTGCACCTTATTGTTAGCAGCACTTGTGTCATAGCCTTCTTTTTTACAATGATTTTTACTGGTGTGTTCCAATATAAATCCAAATATAACATCATATCAATAAAAGTAAAAAAAAGGGGGAGATGAAGAAGGGGATATAAAAATGGAGATACCACTATAGTAGTTTGTATATACAGCACAGCTGCCTAAAGCTTCATTACAGTAGTCATTTGAGTGGTAAAGATACACATATTACCTAGATTATAATTGTGTAAATCTCTGTATGAGGCTCAGATGCATTGTCATTTAGTCTTTTTAATACAGAAATGGAATGACTACAAACTGTTACTTTGTTAGACACATGTTATGAAGACATATGCAAAAAATGACTTACCAAACGGTATACAGCTAATACAGTTGATGAGAAAGCCCTGCTCTTGATATTACACGCCTTCTTTGGATCAATGAAGAAACTCATTATGGGACAGCCATAAAATTTTGTGTGTTCTGGCTATTCCACTTGAGCCTGGGGCAGTCACTGTCAGCTAGATTCCAGAAACAGGGCTGAAATGTGCAGCCACCACCAGTAGACAATGTTAATTAATGTTGGCTATGGGCATGGTTTGCTATTTAAGAAATTCTACAGAGACTAGTTAGAAAAATGCACGAACAGCTTATAATTCACATTTTATAGCAATTTATACGAAGCGAGGTTATTCCAGCCTGAAATTTCAACACAGATAACAGTCCAAAGTATAAGATGTATTAACTGCATTGTGAATTAAATATTTATTGCCACTAGCACTGAGATCAGTGTCTTGCTCCCACTTGTTGCATCCTAGTCTGGCATCTTAACTGCTTATTACAACCACGGGCTCCTTAATGTAGCAGAGCACCTCCCTTAAAGGGATTTTTCCACCAAGCAAGTTAGGATAGCACCTAACTTGTTGATCAGTGGGGGACTCAGTGATGAGTCCCCCATAGATCAGTAGAACGATCAGTAGTCCCTCCATCAGACCCCTTGTTGCTCCAAGATGAATGGAGCCGCCATGATCTGTTAGGGTCTCATCACTGAGACCGCTACCGATCAGCAAGTAAGGCCTATCTTGTGGATAGTGCTTGCTTTGTGGGGAAACCCCTTTAACAGAGCACAGCACCCCCTATAATGTAGCGAAGAAGCCCCTCATCATGTAGCACAATACAATACAATTAAGCTTTATTGATCTCTTAGGAAATTGTGGTGTACATGGCTCCAGCATTTAGAGTACACAAAAGAAAAATCATAGACAGTTAGAAACACAGACGATAGCACATGAAATAATGGTACCTTAAATATCATATATAGTATTCATTACTTGTTCTGCAAAATGTTTAATGTCAGATTCATGTATGTATTCATATATGTCTATATATATATATATATATATATATATATATGGGGGGTTGCATTCACTACAGGTGGCTCCAGTAATATTACCAAGTACTAGGTAATGCCTCCTTCCTAATGTAGCCACAAGGCAAGTCTATTGAAACAATTTAACAATGGATGTGTCTCTCATGCATAGCAGAGTTCCTAAAGTTCTTTAGAACAGTATTCCCCAGCTTGGAGTTCAGGCAAAACTATAGACAATAAATATATTAATGGCCCCTAATTTTTTTTATCAGACTTTACAATTGTCAACAGCGCTTATATCCCCCCTCATGTTTGTCTTGTTAGGTTTTGTTTTGTTTCAGTGTATGTCACACACTTGGTATAGACAGACCCAGGTTTTGGAGTAGAGAATTAGGTCAAGTGGGCCTCTTTTGAGTAGCTGACCTGGTATTGTATGTAAGTCAGCCTTGTTCTCTTTTCATGTCGACAATTGGGTGGTGAGTCTGATTTTTGGTGTTCTTTATGACAAGTACAAGTGTTTTATATGCTCTGGATTTGTCAAGTTTACAATGCACCTTTGCTTCGTGACTACAGTGTACTCAATATTTTTCATATGTTATGATATGCTACAAATGCCTTTTGAAAGATAATCTTAAATACTTTTATGCCTCATTTTCTTTGTTAGCTAATTGGAAGTATTAAAAAGAAAAATTAACAGTGAACACTTGTTCCTAATAAGTGGCCCAATAATATCCAGTTTAATGATCACTTAAAAAAGACCTTTCACCAGAATTTTACCCCTCACACCAAAAATACTTGCTGGTAAAAGTCCTCCACATATCATCTAAAATGATTTGCCAATAAGGCACTGTACCTTAACTAAATCAGTTTTTATGATATGCAAATTAATAGACATGAGTCAACTTCTGAAGAGAAGAGTCATGTTTTATCCAGGTTACCAGTGAACCACCCCTCCTGCTTTTACCAGCTCATTGTCTCTTCAAATTTTGACTTGAGCAGACAAGAAGTCCTCTCCCTTTCCGTACCAGTATGCTGTCATGCGTTAACTTGCATGATAAATTTAGCAGAAAGTGCAGATCTTCTCACCATTTCACGCACCCTGTGGTTAGAAGAGCCATTTGGTAGTAATGGTAAGTCCAACATAGACAAAGGGAGCTAAAGTTTTGGGAACAATTTTACTGGTGGGAGGAGTCAGACGAAAGTTTGGTCACTGCACTATTCAACAAAGGCACAGTGGGAGGGTGAGTAAGGTTTATTGTGCCTGTTCTTTATGTCAGGTTCACCTTAAAGTGAAGATTTTTCACCAGTTTGAACATAGCACTGCTCCAATTTTTAAGACCTACCCAATTCTTCAGCTAGCCAGGCTCAAGGTTGCTTAGAAAATTAGATAAAGAAAACTTAATTTTCCAGATACTTAAAGCGTGAGGAAGTGTTCTGGGGGAACCCTATACCTCCTCATCTAAATTAATAGTAACAAGCTCAAACGTGAGAAGCAGAATCTATTTGTGACAGATTACTATTTTCTGCAAACAAGCATATTATCACAGTCCAAAAGTCAACATCAGATATGAGAAAAATATATATATTCTGTGAACCTTTTTGGAGAGGCCAAATTTGACATATTCTGCTTTGATTGAAGATGGTAACGAGCATAGCACAATATATCCACATTGTAATTCAAAAAATTTCAGCTGATAAAATTCTTTTCTAAAATATTTTATCCATAATACCTACCCTAAACTATAAACCAAGCCATTCATCTAAATGAATCTGAATGTACAGGATTAAGCCTGGTGTGCATCAAGTCATTTGTAAAGAATGTAATTTAAAATGTGCACTACTAAACCCAAAAGATGGATTAAACCCTTTATTAAAATTTATAAACAGTGGGGAGAAATGCACAAAAGTCCATTTATAATGAAGTGCTCTATAAAAAGAGAAATCTAAGTCCTTGAACAGTAATTTTCAGCTCCTGAGTGGTGAAATGTGTTCGGTGGCTAAATATGGGTGTCGTATTCATGCTATAATTTCACAATCCAACAGATCATTTTCTATGTCCGCATCCTTGCAAATGAGGCAAATAATATGGAATGTGAAAGAATGATTTGTGCTATCAATGACATCTGGAGCTTTGGTACTGCAGTTATTAGCTGATATTTTTTCACCCGGCAGCAGAGACTAAAATCAATCATTGTGATAACGAAGCATGGCACAAGTCGTCTGCACTGTCATTTCAATCTGATTAATCACACATCCACAGACCTTTACCTTAAAGAAGCAATTGTTCCCATTTCATCAAAAAGAAACATTCATGCTAATATGATACATTAATAAACATAATTGAAACTTTAGGCATTAAATGAAATCCGAGACACCAGTCAAACACATTGTGGTCTTCAGTGTAGAAATACGTAAACATGCTGAAATCACAATGTATCTGTAAATGTATCGATATATGTCTTCTTACTGAAATACACTTAATATAGTGTTCATGGGAAGAAAATAACAATCCTGGTTTCATATTATCTTTAAGGAGGTATTTGTTGCTTAATGACTTCATGACTCAAAAGGTGCCTTTTTCTGTAAAAAAAAAGATGTATTTAAAAGAAATTAACCATCCATGGCCTCCTTCCTTCTAAAATTATCCTTTAACATTTTGGTAATGAGCCTGATGAGCATCTTTGGGGGCGTTACTAGAGCCCCACCATGCTGAAGCTGCAAAGGTTGTTACACTTTGAAAAAGTGCTCTCCCATGCTGTGTGTCCACTGCTGCCAATATCACAGCTGAAAATTGGAGAGGACCTATTGCAGGGGGCACATTATGAGGGGGAGCTGCTGTTGGGGGGCACAATATGAGGGGGAGAGTACTGTAAGTGGCTACAATGTGACAGGGAGTTTGGTGGAAAACAAACTTTCAACTGTTCTGTAACATAATACCTTTATAAAAAGAAACCTGACACAAATTTTCTGTCTACAGACTACTACCACCCTTTGTCCATAAAAGTGAAGGAATTATGATGAACTTCTATATTCTAGGAGATTCAGTATTACACAGAAAAGGGTGTTTTGAACACTGAATTCAAACAAACTATCCCTGGTGTAATAATGTTCTACAAGCTGAGAACATAATCACAAGTCTCACATTCACCAAATGTGGTATGGTGGCTGATAAATAGTATATACCATAATATCAGAAAACGGATAAAACTCCAGCACACCTCTCACGTATGGAGCCGGCACAGGAACCCACCTCGTTTGGAGGTAAAGTAGCAATTGAAAATGATCCAAGGTCCAGCCAGGTTCCAAATTGTATTCAATTTTATTCGAAATGAATATCAAAGACAACATCCACATGTAGGTTATTCCATCCACCAACGCGTTTCCGACCGGCTTAACCGTCCTTAATCATGGTCTGATGGTCCTTAAGACCATGATTAAGGACGTAAGCCGTCGGAAACGCGTTGTGGATGGAATCTACACTGTGGATGTTTTCTTTGATATCATTATCGAATAAATTTTAATACACTTTGGAACCTGGCTGGACCATTGGATCATTTCAATATAACTAATATACCTGTAGGACAATATTTTAAGCCAGGAGGTAAGAATCACTCCTGTAAGACTTACCCATCAGTTGTATGCAGCATAATACTGTATATAAATTAAGTACAGGTATCCCCTACTTAAGAACACCTGACTTACAAATGGACCTCTGGATGTTGGTAATTTACTGTATTTTAACCTTAGGCAGAATAAACAGCTGCAAGATTATCAAAGGTGTCTGCAGTTAAGCTTTATTGTTAATCCTTGTTCTTATGACAACACAACATTTTAAAAAATCCAATTGTCACGGAGACCCAAAAAATTTGGCTGGGTTTACAGTTATAAATATACAGTTCCAACTTACATACAAATTCATCTTAAGAACAAACTATAGACCCCTCTTGATGTAACCCGGGGACTGCCTGTACACTCAAATAAAGGAGGGTAACACCTATTACCGTTATGTCCTGTATATCGGTTGAATCAATAAAAACCCTCCCCCAATTCCACCCATGCCACACATTTCCTTGAGAAACACATTAACCCCCCTATTCACAGGAAGATAATAAATGGATGATTATCAAGAACTCCATTGACTGACCCCACTAATGGTGTGCCCAGTCCTATTCTAAAGAAGATTGACTTCATCAGTGGTCATATTTTCTTATTTGGTTATCGTAGAAAGCCCAGTGTTTGGCTTCCGAATACTGAATGAAGTGAGGATGTAAACTGTGGCCGATGTTCAATCCAAATTCAATCCCGGTCCGGACTTGGTCTTGGCTCTTTTTTTTAGTAATCTGGGTAGTCCTCAGTGATCATATATAATCAAATATCCTGTTAATGACTGATAAAAGGTTTTTAGGTAGCCTACTTAGATGTATACAGCTCATTTATATATAAGAAAGTCTACTGGGAAAACAAAGAATTCAGTGTACAACTTTTAATAATTGTCCCAATTATCAAATAGGATTTTAAGGTGCATAATTACATTACACAATCACTACTGTGATGGATTTCCTTGTTTTAGCCAAGGAAAATATACAAAACAGGAAAACCTTACAATGTTAAGAGGATAAGGCAACAACTGATGCTGTTATCCATTATCTTTCTGATATTTGTACTACATGCATTAGAACAAGACACTCGATTAATCGTTTACTCAAAACGCAACATTTTGTTGAAAGAAATAAACTTTTTAACACGTACTCTAAGGCTAGAACACAGCTAGACAGCTCTACTTCTTCACACAAAATGCTGATTTGAAGACTTTCATCTGTAGACAGGAAGAAATTGAAAATGAATTTTTGGAAGCAGTCATAAGTGAGCCTGAACATGCCTGATTAAGGACCTATTGCAGGGGGCACATTATGAGGGGGAGCTGCTGTTGGGGGCACAATATGAGGGGGAGCTACTGTAAGTGGCTACAATGTGACAGGGAGTTGGTGGGACACAAAATATTCAACTGTTCTGTAACATAATACCTTTATAAAAAGAAAACCTGACACAAATATTTCTGTCTACAGACTACTACCAACCTTTGTCCATTAAAAGTGAAGGAATTATGATGATGACTTCTATATTCTAGGAGATTCAGTATTACACAGAAAAGGGTGTTTGAACACTGAATTCAAACAACTATCCCTGGTGTTAATAATGTTCTACAAGCTGAGAACATAATCACAAGTCTCACATCACCAAATGTGGTATGGTGGCTGATAAATAAGTATATAACATAATATCAGAAAACAGGATAAAACTCCAGCACACCTCTCACGTATGGAGCCGGCACAGGACCCACCTCGTGGGACAGGTAAAGTTAGCCAATTGAAATGATCAGGTCCAGCCAGGTTCAAATTGTATCTCAATTTTATTCGATAATGATATCAAAAAAACATCCACAGTGTAGATTCCATCCACCCAACGCGTTCCGACGGCTTAACCGTCCTTAATAATGGTCTGATGGTCCTTAAGACCATGATTAAGGACGTTAAGCCGTCGAAACGCGTTGGTGGATGGAATCTACACTGTGGATGTTTTCTTTGATATCATTATCGCATAAAATTTTAATACACTTTGGAACCTGGCTGGACCTGGATCATTTTCATAAACAATATACCTGTAGGACAATATTTAAGCCAGGAGGTAAGAATACACTCCTGTGAAGACTTACCCATCAGTTGTATGCAGCATAATACTGTATAAATTAAGTACAGGTGATCCCCTACTTAAGAACACCTGACTTACAAATGGACCTCTGGATGTTGGTAATTTACTGTATTTTAACCTTAGGCTAGAATAAACAGCTGCAAGATTTATCAAAGGTGTCTGCAGTTAAGCTTTATTGTTAATCCTTGTTCTTATGACAACACAACATTTTAAAAATCCAATTGTCACAGAGACCCAAAAAAATTTGGCTGGGTTTACAGTTATAAAATATACAGTTCCAACTTACATACAAATTCATCTTAAGAACAAACCTATAGACCCCATCTTGTATGTAACCCGGGGACTGCCTGTACACTTCCAGAATAAAGGAGGGTAAACACCTATTAACCTGTTATTGTCCTGTATAATAGGTTGATTACAAAATAAAAACCCTCCCCAATTCCACCCATGCCACACATTTCCTTGAGAAACACATTAACCCCCTAATTCACAGGGAAGATAATAAATGGATGATTATCAAGAACTCCATTGATCTGACCCCACTAATGGTGTGCCCAGTCCTATTCTAAAGAAGATTGACTTCATCAGTGGTCATATGTGGTCATATATTTCTATTTGGTTATCGTAGAAAGCCCAGTGTTTGGCTTCCAGATACTGAATGAAGAGTGAGGATGTAAACTTGGCCGATGTTCAATCCAAATTCAATCTCGGTCCGGACTTGGTCTTGGCTCTTTTTTTTAGTAAAGTGATCATATATAATCAAATAACCTGTTAATGACTGATAAAAGGTTTTTAGGTAGCCTACTTGGATGTATACAGCTCATTTATATATAAGAAAGTCTACTGGGAAAACAAAGAATTCATGTGTACAACTTTTAATAAAAATTGTCCCAATTATCAATAGGATTTTAAGTACATAATTACATTAACTACAATCACTACTGTGATGGATTTCCTTGTTTTAGCCAAGGAAAATATAACAAAACAGGAAAACCTTACAATGTTAAGAGAGATGAAGGCAACAACTGATGCTTGTTATCCATGATCTTTCTGATATTTTGTACTACATGCAGGAGAACAAGACACTTGAGTTAATCGTTTACTCAAAACAGCAACATTTTGTTGAAGAAATAAACTTTTTAAACAAGTACTCTAAGGCTAGAACACAAGCTAGACACTCTACTTCTTCAGACAAAATGCTGATTTGAAGACTTTCATCTGTAGACAGGAAGAAATTGAAAATGAATTTTTGGAAGCAGTCATAAGTGAGCCGGAGACAGCCTGATAATTGACATATATGTCACTTGAACAGCTGCTTTTTTGATTGAACATTCTTCCTTATTAACTGTAGGGAACAGAGGTTACTTTCCTGCACACACACCCTTTTTTGTTGTGCAAGGCAATAACATTTGAAAGACAAGTTATTATATTGGAGCAGATACACAATAAAAACTTTATAGGAATTTGAAAAGGCTTTATTCTAAGGTGACTGACTAGTATCAAAACACTTTATAGATGAGCAACTGTCCATGTCAAATAAGAAAGGGTGTCAAAATAAAACGGAGGAATGAGCAGAATAATGCTAAGATTTGCTTCACTGTTCAGTAAAAGTGGAAAAAATGAAATCCAAACTGTATTAGAGGAGATCTACCAGTAGGATTCTTAAAAATAAACCAGCATCACTTATGTGTTCTTTCATGCTGTCTCGTTCTGCATGTACTGTTCTTTAGCATTTTTAGGGCTTTGTTTTGCTGATAAATGTGTTTTAAAATCATGCAAATGGGACTGAGGGGCTCTGGTGGGTGTCATTGGAGCTACTATGGGCTTCGTCATCTCTCGCCCCATCCAGAGAGCTGGTGATGTGCCACGACTCTGGGCAATTCCTGGCATTTGTGGTCATCTCTGTAGTGCGTTGCCATCTGCTCCTCAGTATGGCTATGCAAGTGAAGGTAGAACCATTTTCACAGCATCCCAGGTTCACTGCAGAGAAGATCATGAGAATTGTTGAGAGCCGGGTAATGTTACCTGGTCTCTGATGGGACCTCAGTGGGAGGAGGTGGGAGGTGAGATATTATGTAGCGTAGAATAGATCTGATGACAACCAGTCATTGTGATTGTGAATCATTTTTAGCAAAACAAAGCCATAAAAACTCTAAAGTAGAGTACATGCAGCATGAGGGGCAAAAAGGAACGTGTGAGTGAAACACAGGCTTGTTTTTCTATGTCAGGTGTACATAATTTTTTGATCATTTTAATAACTTTTTTAAGAGATAGAACGAGCAAAATTGGTGGTGAGCAAGATTTTTACACTTATTTTCATCCATGCGAGTAGATAGTGTAGTAATTTAATTGTAGAAGCTTCATCACAAGAGACACAATTAGTTTTAAAAATAAATGTAGTTCTACAATCATTACATTAAGAATTAGAACACAATGGGGGGGGGGGGGGGATTATCACAACTATGAGGTGTGTATTTGCACCCTAAATGGCTCTTATTGCGTTGTTTTTTTTGCGCCATTGATGCTGTTTTGTACTACAAAATGGACATGCAAAATATTATCTATTTATGCACATAAAAGTGTTGAATGATGCTTTATAATTTGAGATCTATAATAATTAAGAACAGATCTATGCTTCAGCTTCATTGATTTAAAAAGATGAAATATTTTGGATCAATTCAAGTATCTCACTAAGAACAAAGATGCATTTGTCTCTTTCCATAAGTCTCCAGTTATTTAAGTGTAATCCAACTACTTTCATATATCACCCTTTTAGATTTCCTATAAATGCTATCAGAAAGCAAAGTCCAAAGATACATCCTTTTCCTGCTCCTATTCAGCAAAAAGGATTTTACCATCTCTATCGTTTTATGAAAGTACCCGATATTCTAGTAAAGAATAATGGCAGCTAAAAACATAGTTTATTACTCAGACTCCTGTCACCAGCTTTTTGTTCTAAAATCCTTTTTGCAGAAGTATAGGAAATGGGAGCTTCTTCAGGACTTCCTCATTATTCAACCTATTTTATAATATTACCAAGTCCAATGGAGACAACTGAGGCTGAAGATGACTTTAGTAAAAGAGCTGACCAGGTATAATGTGAAGCATAAAATGTCAATCTCAGATATTGTTCAGGAGAAATGAAAAAAAAAAATAAGTTCAGCTGTGAAAAATGGAAAATAAATTTTGCCTATGCCTGATGGAGATATAACATCATTTGCATATCCATTTATTTTATATTGTCCAGGTATGATTCATGTGACTTACCACCTCATCTGGGTCATGTCATTTTTAGGTCCACATTTCTGTGCTGTGTTATTTCTTAATATATTTTTACAATGGTTGGAGCTCTGTTTTTAATGAAAAACTTGATTGACATAAACAATAAGAATCAGATTGTAAATTTCATGGGGAGAACTTTGGGAATTCAAAGCATCAATTTTATAGTTTAGTATAGTATAGTATACCCATAGTGAGCAACCTCAAAGTATTAATACAGGCAGTCCCCGGGTTACATACAAGATAGGGTCTGGAGGTTTGTTCTTAAGTTGAATTTGTATGTAAGTCGAAACTGTATATTTTATAATAGAAGTTCTAGACAATTTTTTTTCTTTTGCCCCAGTGACAATTGGAGTTTCAAAATTTTTGGTGTAATTGGACCAAGAATTATCACTAAAGCTTCATTACAGACACTTTACAGCTGATCATTGCAGTCTGGGACTATAGTAAAGCCTCCAGAGAACTTCACCAGAGGTCACATGGGGCAGAGGGGTCCGTCTGTAACTATGGGTTGTCTGTAAGTCGGGTGTCCTTAAGTAGGGGACCGCCTGTACAGCATTATTTACTTTCATATGTAAAGTAAACATAGACTAAAATACATTAGTAATGCAGATCACCGCTTGGTTGAGCATTTATTTAATGATATGATACACTTCAGACATGTATTAGTCTCTTGAAATGGACTTGTTTGTGTATGCATCTTTTAAAGTTCTTAATAATTGTTCAGTTTTTAACTAGAACAGGTGCTGAGCTGTTTTTATTTTCACTAATTTTTTTTAAATGTTCCAATAACATCTACCCATACCTGTTGTTGTTAAAGAATCACTAAAGCTTTAAAGGAACATCAGGATCATGGATAGTAAACTAAGCACACTTACATGCTGGTCTGTGTCCCCTCTGGCAGGATCTGCTCTTTAAGCTTTGTACACCTTTTTTATGGAAAAAAAGGCTTTAAAAATTATGCAAATAAGCCTGAAGGGCTCCAGGCTGCATATTAATGGAGCCTGGAGCCCCACAAGCTCATTATTTTTATAAAAACAAGGGCATAAAAAGCTAAAAGAAGAGCTGATCCTCATATAAGAAGTAAGAGTAAACTATATTTCATCCTTATAGTAGATATCCATTAAAACCATTTTTGTAAATAGTATATTTGTAAGTAGTAAGTTTTTCAATCTAGCTTATTAAGGGGAAAAAAAGCTACCCTATCCCATATTTATGCTCCTTGTTTCCAATACAGTGGGCAGAGTATCTGAAAGGCGTCTCATGTCCGTAAACAGCAGTTTAATAAGGAGAAGGGGCTGAAGATGAACTCCTTGCACGTGTAGAGGATATTTCACTTACTGATTCTTTTTCTTTCAAGTTTCTGTCTAGAAGTATTGAAGTCATTGCAAACTATCAACTTCTTCTTATCTTTTAGCTGCCTGCACCAAATTTCAAATCCCAAATCAGCTATTTTAATGTATGAAATGTATGCTTCCCCTTTTTTAGCATACCATCCTCCTTTTCTGCCAAGATATTGCAGCCTTGATAGGCCTTTTTAAAGCACTTGATAATTGTGCTGCAATGTATGCCAGATTGATTGTATTTTGATATTTCTTAACCAGTCATTACCATTTTAAGGGAAGCTGTAAATTATGAAACCTTATGAGAGAGCAGCAAATAATAGTGGATGAGAAGCTGAGCTCTATTATATATAAATTTGTGAAATTTGGAGGAGGATTTCTAAGTAAAAAGCTTCCAAGTAGCTACAGTAAGATGTTATGCAAACAACAGTGATAAATCTGTGTGTAGCCTTATTTTAGAACACACATGTCTGCATTAAATACAAAATAAAATACAGTTTCAAGGCTGTTGTCGTAATGTACTGCATGACCCATCAGTTAAAAAGTAGAGAAAGTCATATTGAGAGACGTTTTTCATAGATTCACTCATAGTATATGAGTATTCATGAATCCTGTGTACATACGGTCAGGCTGAGAAGATGCTGAATCGTTCTATTTCACTTTAATCTGCAGGCTGAATAGTGCTCTAGTGGCTGGGCTGCTGATTGAGTCTAGCACACCCAGCTCTCTGCTAGCTTTGCCCTGGTCCAGCAATGGTTAACATGCTCAGACTCTCAGTGCTTTATGCCTTTCACCTGGAGCATACGTCCCTAACTACTGATGCGTATAAGGTGCTTGCTAGAGATTTAGTATCGTGTTTTTCTTTGCTCTCTCTTGTGTTTCTGGTGCATTCCACATCTCCTCCTTTCTATCTATCGGCACCCAGTCTCTAAAACTCCTCCTCCCGCCGCCTCCCTCTCACACTTTACCCACATCTTCCGTCGTCTCGTCTCTAGTTCCCATCCTTCCTTTCCAATAGTGGCTCTGTGTCCTGACTATGCTTTACATCAGGGATGTTGTGCCTTATTTGGAATCTCTGCCACGATCCAGATTGTTGACAATTTTTTTGCTATTTGTTTGTTTTAATTTTGTTTCCACAATTTGGCGCAGGGAGAGATGGTTGCTGAGGTTATCCCATATCACCTAGGATATGTGGAGCCAAACAGACATGGCTATTGTGGGGCTGGATATCTATGGTTTATTGTTATTCCTTAGTCCATTGTCAATGTTAATGTCCAAACTCCATGGTCCATTTTGGCCACTTTGATGTGCAGGTACACCCTGCTACCTATGCACACAATGACAGGCAGGTTTTGCTTTTTCAGTTTATCACAAAGCTAAGTTTATTTAAAATATATGTATGTACAGAAGCTATCTTGAATCCATTATACAAAGAAGAAAGGGGTTTCCTTTCAGCTTGGGTAAAACATTTACTGGTGGGTTAACTTACAGATAAAATTTTACTGGTGAGGGTCCAAGTAATGGAGAAATCTTCCTATAGTTTAGCACATTACCTGTACTGTAATGCATTGCCTATATACAGAACAAAGTATTCACATATATTTTCCTTTTTACTGTCCTTATTAAATGATAGGAAATCTTTGAAACATGGCCAACTAAGTAATACACAGCTAATATAATAATACAAATGGTGTTCTTGTACTGTACTGTATATATGTAATTAGATATTTTACAAAGCCAATGTACTTTACTATTAGTATTTTTCACAAAATTATTAATACTACAATTTCGTGTGATGTATACTGGCAAAGTGGATTACACAGACCATCATTGTTTGCCCTTGTCTAACTATAGATGATATTTTTCCTCTCTAAACTGCCCTCTCTTCTTATTTTACAGCTCACAGAAAATTAATAAATTTAGGCTTCTGGCACATACTGCACAGAGGTTACGCACAGATGACACTGGCCTCTCAAGCAGTCTGACACGGGCCACTGCATTAACCCCATTAAAGTGTGGGGGAGGTCTACAACAGCCCTGCCATAGAAGTTAGCTACATCTGTTAGAGATACATACATATTTCTACTGCTTTATGAAGTTAGTTGTACTAAGTAAGAAATGTGTGTAAATATTCCATAATGAAGAAGGAAAGTCCAAGAAAACACAGAACATTTAGGAGTGTTCATGCAATGTTTATTCATGGCATTATTCTCCACTAGTCTCTAAATGAAATTTGACAGTCATATATTTCCATATGACGATGTTATTACTCTATATTATCTTATTTAATTTGTAGATGCCACCCATGATTTCTAAAGCGCTGTGATATATGATAGTGCTATATATTGGGACACTTTTACTTACCTGTCCGAGGAGTTCACCTGAAGTGCATTGTTACGACTATAATGTACTCTGGCACGATTCACTAAGATCGTGCGCCCGATATCCTGCATCTGTCGCTTCCCCGCTTAAGTCCGCCGGAGTTTACCTTCTGCTTCTCGGTGCATGTTAGTGCTTGTCTGCGACACAATTTTAAAGTTAAATCCAGCTCTCAGTCCGAATCGATTGGATCATCCGACGGCCCGTCCCCCGATTTCTGTCACACGAAAGCTGTCGCGATTGTGGCTAAATCCGATCACGTGCGACACAATCCCTTCTATCCTTTCCTAGCCGTGCCATCCCAGACTCGCGGGAAGTCCACGAAAATTGCGATCCGCGATCCTTAGTAAATAGCCCCCCTCATATCCATTATATGGTTCCAGCGCCAATCAGCGAATCCCCTGCGCAACTCAGTTGCTTTAGGCATGTAGACATCGTCAAGCACATCCGCAGTTCAAACGAGCATCAGTCTGGGGGGGGGTAATTGAGTGCCTTGAATGGCATGTGTTGTGCAAGAGGGGGTCTGAGTATTTCAACATGTTGATCTACTGGATTTTAACGCACAACCATCTAGAGAGTCTCTCCACACGACGCGCTGGTCCCCACAACAAGCACCCATTTGATTTCAATCACACCGCTGCGCCCGGCCGTTCGCATGCTCCGGACCTCATTCGCATCTCGTTCGCTGCCGCCCGCCCCCCCCCCCGTTCTAGGAGCCCCTTGCGAACGCCGGACCTTCAACTGCGCTGCTCCCCGACACCCTCGCCCCGCCACCAGCTGCACCCCGCCCACCCCGCACAGCACACTACCACAAACACCCCCAAGGTAGGACAAAGCCGGCATTTGCATGCACGTCGCCTCCCGACTTGCGCGACCCATACGCGCGCGGACACCACGCCGCAGAAGACAACAGCTTTCCCCCCTCTTTCAGTTAAGACCGGTCACTGCGGGCTCCCTTTGCCCCCAGCTCATGACCTTGCGACCGTAGAAGATCTGGACACACCACGCCACCCGCCACCCCCCCCCCTGTTGGGTTGTTCACGTGATTGCGTCTTACGTCGCTATTCCCTCCTTCCGCCCCCTCTTGGAAAGCTGCGCCACGCCGCGCACCCAGGTCCGCATGTCGTCAACACATGGAAGCATGGATTCATCTGCTCCGGTCCCAACGTCAACACGACCCCCGCTTTCCGGTCTCCCCCGTTGTTATCCGGTGTCCCCGGTTGTTGTCCTTCGGTGTGGGGAATATTTTCTTGGCACTCTTTGGGCCCCTTGGTACCAATTGAGCATCGTTGCAACGCCACAGCCTACCTGAGTATTGTTGCTGACCATGTCCATCCCTTTATGACCACAATGTACCCAACATCTGATGGCTACTTTCAGCAGGATAATGCGCCATGTCATAAAGCTGGAATCATCTCAGACTGGTTTCTTGAACATGACAATGAGTTCACTGTACTCAAATGGCCTCCACAGTCACCAGATCTCAATCCAATAGAGCATCTTTGGGATGTGGTGGAACGGGAGATTCGCATCATGGATGTGCAGCCGACAAATCTGCGGCAACTGTGTGATGCCATCATGTCAATATGGACCAAAATCTCTGAAGAATGCTTCCAGCACCTTGTTGAATCTATGCCACGAAGAATTGAGGCAGTTCTGAAGGCAAAAGGGGGTCCAACCCGTTACTAGCATGGTGTACCTAATAAAGTGGCCGGTGAGTGTATATATATATCTATATATATCTATATCTATATGGGGGGGACAGGCAAAAGTTTGCTATGGGGCCCACTCATTCCTAGTTACGCCACTGATTTTATTTTATTCCATGGCCAAACCTATGAGCTTGACATGTTAAAATTAAGTTTAAAAAACTGAACAGAACTTGGGTGGTGTATCCCTTCTAGAAAATGCACTATTTTGTGTACACTAGCAGCAGCAGGGTGAAATTGGTAGCTGCTTTAAGAATATGGCCAGGTTGTTAAGGAACACACACACCAGAGATGAATCCCCTATCACCCCTGTAGTCACTTAAATGGACCTTGGTCCAGCTGTCTTCTGCTGACAGGGCAACTGTGGGACACAGTTCTAATGTTTCCTGCTGTCTGGATTTAAGTCTACAACAAATTCAGTGCGGTTGGGAGATCCACTGCCAAACTAACTGCCTTTACCAAGGCAGGTAAGAAGACCGCTGTTTGTTCCATACTCTCAGCAGAAGAGTTACTTAGACTCCAGATGACACTTTCAGCTTGCTGCTTTGGCTTCACTACCTGACAGCACCAGCATCCAGAGGCGGGACAACTCTCCTGCTGAGAGTTGCCCTGCCTCCGGATGCTGTCAGCTGGCTCCATGACAGCAAAAGCATCTTGGCGTTTAAAAGGTTAAAATGCCTTAACCAGTATTGTCATTTTATCGTAGGCATTTTGTGGGGAGAGATGTACACTCATGGCTAATAATAATACATGCTACTGCTTTGGGTGGTGATAGATGCAGAAAAAAGGTTTGATTCCATCCACATGTGAGACAATATTTGCCACATCTTTAGCTTTCAATTTGATGTGCAGTTTAATTGATGGAAAATTGTATAACATAACATGCAATTGGAATTTTTTGGTCTCGGGCAGGACCTTCCTCAGACTGCAATAAAGCAAAACACAATAACAGCCAAAGGGGGGATCTGCACAGCTTTAAATGTAATACAATAGCCAAAATAGAAAAGCTAAAATACAAAGCAAAAGACAAGTAGTGTGTCATGACATGGCAACACTGAAGTGAAGCAAAATGCTTTATTTATCTATACAAAAGGCAAAACATACATAACAGAAATATAAAAACATTTAAAAAGTACACACATGTCTTACTACCATCTCAAGTCTGCACTGGATGAAGAGGCCCAAGTATACACATCTAATAATATGCCTGGTCACTAGGTGTCTGGCTGGCACTAATGAGTTAGATCCCAACTCCCGGGCTGAATAAAAGCAGTACATGCAGTAAAGTGCAAAATAAATATAGAAAGCATATCTCATGAACCGAGATTCAATAGTATCAGGGTCAGATAACAAAAGTCAGAAATAAACCCAAGAGTGTAAAACTGAAGTACCAGTCTAACAGTGCACACAGCAGATGCTTGTACTAAAAGGTTAGGCCCATTGTCAGGGCAGTGAATGAACGAGACCTGACAAGAGGTGGGAGGCACCCTACGTGTATGGTCACCTTCCTCATGGAAAAGAACTTGCACAACTGTAACTGTGTGTTACCAGCATTTAGGCCAAGATTTAGTAAATGTGCCCAATATATTTATGTCTGGTCCTGATGATTTTTTTCCATCCACTATAAATACATCATCCAGCAAAACATCAATAAGGCAACAGTATACTATGCTACAACTACTGGCAATATAAGTTTTTTAACAGTAAAAAAGAAACATCTTGAAAATAATCAATCAAAATGTGTGAGCTAATATATATATTTTTTTTCTTTACAGATTACAAAGTAAATAACCCTGTGGAGCTCTCGCAGTGTTTCAAAAATAAGTAAAAATAATACATTTGAAAGTCAAGCAGAAAATCTGCAGAGCATGTCTCATAATGGGCAAAGATAGACAGTGGGCAGACAACTTTGTGGAGGACCATAGGCACAATAGGAACATATTGCTTTAGCTGCAAGAAACTGCTAGACTAAACTGCTAGAGTACCAGTTCACAGAAGTGCCCATAAGCTGCATTAAATTTAATACTTAGCAAATTTTATGATGTACATTATATATTGTTATTAATAAATTTAAACAAAGTTATATAGTCCAAAATTAAAGTACATAATTCCTCCACCTTAATTGTAATTATTAAATTATCTCTGTGGAGGCAAACACAATCTTACTGCACAGTTGGGCACAGTTATGTCATTGACTTTCTCATAACTACTGCTGCCCCATGTGGCCACCTGCACTATCCTATCATATTCTTTAAATATACATTTATTCTGGAAAAGTTTGTGTGAAAAGAGTTGGAAATCTTCACACACATAAGGAGGAATTTGAATCCACTTGGCCAGAATCTGGCGGCCTTTGTGCACCCATGTTGTAGCCAACATTTAAAAGGGTGTTATTAGAGATGAGTGCGAACACTAAAATGCTCGGTACTCGTTATTCGAGACGAACTTTCCCGTGCTCGAGTGCTCGTCTCGAAAACGAACCCATGAAGTCAATGGGAGACTCGAGCATTTCTTTCAAGGGGACCAAGGCTCTGCACAGGGAAGTTGGGCCAAACACATGGGAACCTCAGAAAAGGATGGAAACACACCGGAAATGGACAGAGAACAGCAGGGCCGATGCATGGATGCCTCTGAGGCTGCATAATCGCAACATTATGCCCACAATTATGGGCAACAGCAGGGCATGACAGATGACAGATGAATGCTAGTAGCATCTAAAACATCCAATAATTGACCCGAAACTATAGGGGACGGCATGCGAGGCCGCGGCAGCAGGCTAGAGAGTTGTCATGGCGTACTCCCTAAATGGACTCAGGCTCAAACAATGGGTGGCAGAGAAAACCACAGGAGGTGAGCAAGAGCGCTCAAAATAATACGTACATGATAAAAGTTTGCCAGTATATTTTGTGGATTACACAGCAGGCTGGTGGCGACAAAGTTAACAGGAAGCCATGAAAACAACCAAAATTCTGCCTGACACAGCTCGTTGATACAGGGGACCATGGATGGAGGCAGTGAACTAGTAGTAGATTAAAGGTGCTGCAGTTTAAAAACTATGTTAGTTGGACTCTGGCATGTGAGATGGCGCTCCGCTGCAGGCGAGCTTCGCCAATCCAAGCCCTGTCTATAGGCTACTCCCCAAACAGATCTTAATAACCTTTTGTATAAGATCAAGTGTAAGTAGCGTTCTTATAAGTTAGGATATGGCGGGTGAGGGGATGTAAACAGCTGCGCAAGAGCGCTGAAAAATATCGTAAATGATAAAGTTTTGCCAGTATTTTTGTGGATTACAAGCAGGGTGGCACAAAGTTAACCAGTTTGTTGTGGAAGCCATGAAAACAACCCCAAAATTCTGCCTGACACCGTCGTTGATAAGGGGCCCATGTATGCTTACAGTCATGACAGTCGCTGCACTGGCTGCCAGTCTCTTTCGAAGTACACGTTAAAATAATAATAAACCCTCATCCTAAAGCTGTTATAATGCTGCACCCCCCTACCTCTCCTCCCTTATCTAGTCTATCGCCCAACCGTGTCTAGATCCGCCGTGATCTTAGATTAACCTCTACCCTGTGCGGGACTCCCTTTCGCGTCTCAGACAGATTCTCTAGAGCTGCACCAATTCTATGGAATGCTCTGCCCCGACTATCAGACTAATACCTAACCTCCAACGTTTCAAACGTGGTCTTCAAACCCATTTCTTTAGGCAAGCCTATAACACTCCTTAACGCATGAAGTTTTAACTCTTCTCAACCCGTCCTGTGTCGTCCTCCCATCTGTTATCCAGCAACCAACAGGCACCAGACTTCTCTGCAGTCCATTCACCCTGACCCCTGGTCATGAAGATGAAGGCTGAGTGTTTCCATCGAAGCAATTCCATATTTATTTGTGTTCTATTCCCTAAGAACGATGGGTTGACCATTAAATATTTTTTACCCGTGTTACCTCAGCTCTTCATAAACCGTACAGCTCGGGCGAGCAGGGACCTCACTCTGTTGTTCCTACCAATGTGTTGCTCTTACCACATTGTATTTGTGTCCTATATGATTTGTAAAGCTCTACAGAATTGCATGACGTATATATCTAAAGATTATGATTAGTTTATTATTGGAGCAGGTGACTAGTAGTGAGATTAAAGGTGTGTGAAGTTAAAACTATGTTAGTTGATACTTGGGGGATGCGAGGCTGTCGCTACTGAAGCCAGGCGAGCTTCGCCAATCCAAAAGCCCCTGTCTCTAGGTATCCCCCAAACGCACTTCTAAGAACCTTTGTTTAAAGATCAGTGTAAGTAGAGTGCGTATAAGTTGGGATATGGCGTGGGGGATCGGGGTGTAAAGCTGCGCAAGAGCGGAAAATAATATGGTGAATTCATAAAAGTTGCCAGATATATTTGGAAACAAAGCAGTTCGGTGGCGGACAAAAGTTAACAACTTTGATCAGTGGAAATCATGAAAAACACCAAATTTCTTGCTGAAACCTCGTTTATAAGGGAGAGCGAGGTATGGAGCGTATACTGGAGACTTTTGGAATGGGTAGCAATGGAGCAACAACGTGTTTTTTCGGACGGCGCATATGTCGGCATCCTTAATTTTGGATAGGCATGTGATTTGTGGCAGTCCCACAAAAGTTTCCAACAGAGGAGCAGGTAGGTGTCCCTCCAGAAAAAAGGCATAGATTGAGTGCAGTATGGGCAGTCCAAAAGTTTTCACACCAGAGGAGCAGGTAGGTAGGTGCCCCGAGAGAAAATGCATAGATTGAGATGCCTGTATGTAGGCAGTCCAAAAAACGTTTCAAACCAGCAGGAGCAGCGGTAGGTTGTTCCTCCACGAAAAATGGAATAGATTGAGTGCCTGTATGGCGTAGTACCCAAAAATGATTTCCAACCAGAGGAGCGGATAGGTGAGCCCTCCAGTAAAATGGATAGATGAGTGCCTGTATGTGCCCGCACAGTCCCAAAAGTTTTCAACCAGAGGAGCAGGCAGGGTAGGTGCCCTCCAGAAAAATGGAATAGATTGCGTTCCTGTATGTGGCGAGTCCCAAAAAATGTTTCAAAACCAGAGAGAAGGTAGGGTGGCCTCCCGTAAATGAATAGATTGAGTGCCTGTCTGTGGACAGTCCCAAAAAATTTTTAAAACAGAGGACCGGGTCGGTGGCCCATCAGAAGAATGGAATAGATGGAGTGCCTGTATGTGGCACTCACAAAATTGTTTCCAAACAGAGGACCGGTTAGTGGCCACTCCAGAAAAAAAATTAAATGCCTGAGTACTATAGCACGCGCCAGTGGGCCCTGTCAAAAAATAGCAGTTTCATTGCTTTACTGTAAAAGAGGAGGAGCAGGAGGAAATGAGGAGGGAGAGGGTGGACAATTATCAGGTTGAGCTTCTTCACCTGTTGGAAGATGGGAAATTCTGAGAAATTCAGCCTTTATTCATTTTATAAGCTCAGGCCTGCAGCCCTGTCAGTCGACAGGCGTACGCTTATCGTGGATGATGCCACCAGCTGCACTGAAAACGCTTCGGACAAGACGCTAGCGGAAGGGCAGGCAAGGAACCTCCCAAGGCGTACAGCCGCCAGTTCGTGCCACATGCCAGCTTGAAAACAGTAGTTGTAGGGAGGCTGTTTGTGATCATTTAGGACGATGTATGGGCAGAATACTACTCCCGCACCATATTTATGTAAAGAAGCCCTCCTGCCGAGATGGGGACAGGTGACAGTTTCTTGCTGGGTGACATAAAGCTGCAAAAGCCTTCGTGTAAAGGTTTACCCTTGCCAGTGCTGGACAAGCTGCCTGCTCGACCTACTCTCCTCGCTACTTGTCCGCAGAATACGCACTCTGCCGCTAGCGCTGTGTCAGAAGGGAAATATGTTTCAGCTTGTGCCCCCGGGCCTGCTTGTAGTTTCATGCATTATAAACACTCCTTTACTCTGCAGGATGAGAGTGGAAAGATTTGCTTGTTGTACCGTGGGTCCAAGGAGAGTGCACACCCAGTAATCGTTGCTGGAATACATTCTTTGAACGCGAGGGCCCCGGGATCGGCAGCCTCGCTGAAATCTTTCATATGCGCCAGAAGAGTACCAACGCGTAAGAATTCACTCCCCCTCACTGATGACTGTCATTTCTCCTCCTTCTCCTCCAACTCCTCAAATCCTCTTAGTGGACCAACACGTGACAGTGAAGGACTCAAAATGGTCCCCTCTTGTGTATGGCCAAACTTCTCTCCTCTCTCCTCACTCCTCCACCTCAACCCTCCTCACGATATGCGTGAGAAACAGACTGAGGTCTCTGGCTATCAACAAAGGAATCTGCGTCCCCGTCTTTGTGACGAGCGAAAAGTTAGACTTCAAGGCTGATCAGAGGATTTTCCAAAGCCAAGCACGGGATGGTGAGGCTGTGCTGGCGTCATCGACAATGACCCTCGTGTGATCCTCAAAAGTGATAAGCACCTGGACAGGATATCATACAACCAAGTACCACTTCTCATTGTCGACTGAGGGCAGTGATGACCTGACTACCACTTTGGTGGAAGTTGACATCTGCAGTCTGACAATCGCTTGCGTGCTGGAACTCTGGATAACAGGTCCGTGTGAATTCCACCTCGTGGGCACGTCGCACACAGCTCGGTGAGCGGGCCGTGGAGGCGCGAGGCGCTTGCCTGAGAGTGGCGAGCATTGGGCGGACTTCCTGAAATGGCGCAACAGATGCGGCGCCCCTTGTGGTCAATCAGCCAGGATTGGGGACCTGTTCTTGAGGAACGAGGAACTATCAGATTCACACATGGGCCAGGAATGGCAACATGGTCAGTCTGGGCCGGTTCGCAGAGCGCAACAGGTTACGGCCGTTGTCACGCACAAACCTTTTGACGGCTTCAGGTATTCACAAGGTGCCAGCCACAGATCAGTCTGCGCCGTGATGCCCGGTTAAGGCTCTGGGATCTGGGGTTGTGCCTTTGTCGCCTAGGCTCAGCCAGATTGAGCACCGCCTGCTGTCGCGTTAGCGAACGGCACTGATGCTTGTCCTAGAGCTACCGAATGGATAGCGCAGTGCCCCCGGCTGGTAGTTCGGAGGAGGAGGTGGAGGGGGTTTTGGGGAGGAGGAGGAGGCGGAAATAGTAGGCTGAAACACCCGGACGAGGTAGGCCCCGCATCCCTCGGGTCGGCAGTAATGACCAGCCCAGGGTCAGGACTCGGTCCAAGCCTCCACCAAGTTAACCCAATGTTGCCGTCATGCGATATATAGTGGCCCTGCCCGGCATCAACTCGTCCCAGTGGTCCGTGTTTCAGGTGGACCTTGTCAGAAACGGCGTTGGTAAGGGATACGGGTTGGGTGATGTTGTCTGACACATGCTGGTGCAGGGCTGGGGACTGAACATCGGAAAAGTAATGGCGGCGGGGATCCGAATTACCGAGGGGCGGCCTCTCCATGACGGTGCGAAAGGCCAGGTCTCTACTAGCCTAGGGCAGCATCTCCAGGCTAGCAATTGGAGATGTGGCCACATTAAGGCGTGGGCTGTGCGGGTTGGGTTGCACTATATGTGCGTTCGCTCCAGCGTCGGGGTATGCGAGCTGAACGTGGGGGATGCTGTGGAGGCTCGTGGAGGGGGGGGTGAGAGATGGGGTTTTTGTGGCAGCGGTTGGGCAGGGGGCTGACCTCCAGCTGACAAAGGGAAGGAGCAGTGGTGTGCACGGACCGGAGGTGTGAACGGCTTGTTGCCACGGAGTGGGGTGTTTAGCATTTCATATGCCTGGCCAGACTGGTGGAGTTAAGATAGAGGTGGAACCTGCTTGAGCCTGTTTGGCAAATGTTGCACCACCACAGTCCGTGGTATACAGGTGTGTTTCCTAAAGAAACCTCAAGACTTCTGAAGAGATCTTAGACACTCGCGCAATAAGCCCTCCCACGGGAGCTTCACTAGTTTGCACATTTGGCGCTGATGCACAAGATCTGCACTTGCCTCTCAGTCTGGCCCCACCACGCTCTTCCAACCTGTTCTGGTCGAGGACTCTCCTCCGTTTAAGGAAGCATGTGTTAACACTGCCTCTCAACCCGCTTGTGTCTGTCACCTATTCAGCATCTATCCCTCAGTTGCTCCCCCTCGGAATCTGCCCATGACAACAACTTCCCCCACTGGCTGACAACCGTGTCTCCTCATCGCGGACACCTCTTACACATTCACTACGTCAGAAGGTCGCATCCCCACAGATGTGATTGTGGAAAACCTGGGCATCGGAAAAATTGCTCAGCAGCAACCCGGACAAGTGGTTTGTGATGTGGGAAGGGTCCAGAAAAACAGTTCTCAGCAGTTATGCCGGTTCAATGCCAAATTTGCCTGGGAGGGGCAGGACTGGGGTGGAGGAGGCTGAGGTGCAGAGATGGAGGAGTGGCGATTCGGTGACATGGTGGACTGCGTGGAAGGGACTGATGGTGGACAAATTGCTCGAAAGCATGTCACGCAATCACGACATCACATCGTTCGCACTGTCGGCCCTCAACAGTGCTCTACCACGCAGAGTCCCAGTAAACTCCCGACATGAACTAGTGAGTGTGAGATCTGCGGCCGGTCCCCTGCTCCTCAAAGCAGTGGTTGTCTCACCCCGCCCAGGAACACGGCCTTTGACTTGCCAGTAGTTGGACGGCCCACGCCCGCCCTGTCCTCTACCCGATAAGCCTTCGGGTTAAAATTGTAAAATGAGAGTAGAACCTTTAATTTTTTTAAACTTTTTTTTTTGTTTTTTGTTTTTTTTTTTGTGTTTTTTGTTTTTTCGTTTTTTTTTGTGTTTTGAGTTTTAAACACCAAAGATGCTATCCTATTGTATGGCGATTTTCTAGCAAGTATGAAAGCACACTCCTATGGCCAGATGAGATGCACATGAGTTATTAAACAAAAATACCGTAAAATTAAAAAAGGGACAAGGGCAGACTCGTGGCCTAATTGAAAGCCAACACTACTAAATTTTCCAATTCGGTCTTTGGACAATGGATATGTGCGTCCTAAGCGCAAAACACAGCGGTCGCAAGTCTCACTTACAAATTGCTGACAATTGGTAGTACATGCACGCAGCAAGTAGTACAGCCACCAGCAGTCAAACCAGAAATCCCACTATTTCTAACGCGATGTAGGAGTTAAGCCGTTTGGATTCTCTATGGCTATTTTCTAGCCAAGTATGAAAGCACACTACTATGCCCGCTGAGATGACGCTTGAGTTGTTAAAAAATAAACGTAAATAAAAAAGGACAAACAGGGACAGACTTTGCCCTAATTGAATCCAACCCCTACGAAATGTCAATCGGTCTTGCAATGGATATGTGCGTCAACTAAGCCCACAACACAGCGAGTCGCAAGTCCACTTAACAACTTGCTCACCATGGCTCGTCGGATGCCCGGCAGCAAGTACAGACACAGCGATAAACCAGAAATCAAATCTATCTAACGCTACTGTCGTCGTAAGACGTTTGGCATTCTCCTATGGCTATTTTCATAGCCACGTATGAACGCAACATACTATGCCAGATGAGATGACGATGATATTAACAACCTCACCGTACAATCACAAAGGACAAAGGGCAGCTGTGCCTAATTGAATCCCCCCCTACGAATTTTTCCCCTTCGGTCTTTGCAACTGGTATGTGCGTCATAAGCGCCAAAACACAGCTGTCGCAAGTCTCACTACAAATTGCTCACAATGGATCGTAGATTGCACTGCAGCAAGTACAGCGCACCAGCAGATCAACCCAGGAAATAAATATATCACGCTATGTAGGCGTTAAGCCGTTTGTATTCTCCTATGGCTACTTCTAGCCAAGTAGGAAAGCAAACTAAATGCAGAATAGATGACGCTGAGTTAGTAAACAAAATAAAACGTAAATAAAACCGGAACAAATGCAGGACTGTGCCTAGAAAGCAAACCATACTAAATTTTCCCAACTCGGTCTTTCTGCAATGGCTCTGTGCGTCACTAGCGCCAAAAAAACAGCGGTCGAAGTTCACTACAAATTGCTCACATTGGTGTCGATGCACTGACAGCAAGTACAGCCACCAGCGATCAAACAGAAATCAAATATATAAACGCGACTGTAGGCGTAAGCGTTTGTGGATTCTCCTGGCTATTTCACCCAAAGTATGAAAGCACACTACTATGTCCGATGAGATGACGCTGAGTTATTAAACAAAATAAAGTAAACCTAAAAAAGGCCACATGGCAGACTGTGCCTAATGAAATACAACCCATACAAATTGTCCCACTTCGGTCTTTGCCACTGGACATGGCGTCACTAAGCGCAAAACACAGCGGGGTCGCAAGTCTCACACAAATTGCTCACCCCATTGGGCAGTAGAAGTAGATGCACTGCAGCAAGTACAGCCCCAGACCGATCAACCCGGACATCAAATATCAACGCTCTGTAGGCGTAAGCCGTTGGATTCTCCTATGGCCTATTTTCTAGCCAAGTATGGCAAGCACCAACTACTATGCCAGATGAGATGACGCGGAGTTTTAAACAAAATAACCGTTAAAATAAAAAAGGACAAATGGAAGGACTGGTGTGCCTAATGAAATAACCACTACTCAATTGCCCAATTCGGTCTTGGAAATGGATATTCGTCACTAAGAGCAACAACACAGAGGTGCAGTCTCACTACACATGCTCCACAATTGGCTAGTAGATGCCGCAGCAAGTACAGCACCAGAGATCAACAAGAGCAAATCATAACGCTACTGTAGGGGGAGGCGTTTGGATTATCCTATGGGCTATTTCTGAGCCAAGATGAAAGCACACTACTATGCCAGATGAGATGACACTGAGTTATTGCCTAATAGAAATCCAACCCCTACTGAATTTTCCCACTTCGGTCTTTGCTATGGATATGTGTGCCACTAAGAGCTAAACACAACGGTAGCAAGTCCCCCTGCTAATTCCTCACAAAATGGTAAAAGATGCAAATTAAAATAAAAAAAGTAGAACGTTATTGTAGCCCTAAGAAGGGCTGTTGGGTTCTTTGAGAATCACTCCTGCCTAACAGTAAGCTAATAGAACACCCTAACGCTTTCCCTGACCAGCAGCAGCTCTCTCCCTAGCGGCATCCAGACACAGAATGATCCGAGCAGCGCGGGCAGCGGCTAGTCTATCCCAGGGTCACCTGATCTGGCCAGCCAACCACTGCTATCGACGTGTAAGGGTACCACGTCATGCTGGGTGGAGTGCAGAGTCTCCTGGCTTGTGATTGGCTCTGTTTCTGGCCGCCAAAAAGCAAAACGGCGGGAGCTGCCATTTTCTCGAGCGGGCGAAGTATTCGTCCGAGCAACGAGCAGTTTCGAGTACGCTAATGCTCGACCGAGCATCAAGCTCGGACGAGCATGTTCGCTCATCTCTAGTGTTTATTAAATATCAAGTGTTTATTAAAGTAGTACATAAAGTATGTTTCAGTTAAGTGACCTTTAATTAAGTTTTTATGTAGCCAAAACTTTTTTAAACGCTGTAGGTATTGGTGTCATTGGTGTCTATAGGAGAAACAAGAGTCCTTCATTTGTATTATCTTATTTTTACTCTACTCCTTAAACTTTTGCTTCTGGTGCCTTCATTAAAACAGGTAATTTGTATTTTGACAGCCAATATTCCGTTCTGATGTGCAAGGAAGCTTAAAAAAGTGGGATCTGGGATGCAAAAACCTGTGGCTAATATCAACAGAGGCAGCAAAATAAAGAAATTATCCTACACTATGGGCACCAGATGAGTTCATGAAAACCAGACTGCGCATGGTCTGTTTTCATTGACTGAGCACAGTCATGTGGCAATGGCCATATAGGGGTTGGCCACTTTTCAATAAATCTGTTCCATTAGACATGCATCTAAAAGTAGATGTACCTGTTTATTTGCCTTGTTTGATAGCTTCAGCCTTTTCTTTTCACAGTCCATCCTCACTGACAAAGTCAGGTAGAAGGGAAGGTAGGGAGCAGGATGAGTTTTATCTCTACTGCTGCAGCTCATCCCTTTTAAGCAGAGCTCATAAATGTAACCAAGCACAGAGGGTCTTCACACTGTACAAAAGTAAGTAGCTGTACTGCAGAATCGCTTGATGAACATTGAGTGATTATCCACAAGGTAGTAAAGGCCCATAGGCAATATATGTAAAAGAGTGGCCTCTTTCCTCCAGGTTTTCATATGTGAGCTAGAACCATTATATGAATTGTATAAAATGATTACCATATAAATTGGAGTGTAAGCCATGTTTTTCAGCACAAAAAAATTTGCGGAAAAAACAAACTTGGCTTATACTCAAGTCTACAAAAGTCGATAGTCACCTTTACAATGAGGCCAGCGAGCCCCTACTACGGTCTGGCTGGCTGGCTATATACAATGAGCTGGCTGTTTACTGAGGGGGAAGGGGACTGGCCAGCCATATACTGAGAGGAGGCTGTGACCAATGAATTTCCTACCCTAGGCTTATAATCAAGTCAATAGGTTTTCCCAGCTTTTTTGTGGTAAAATTAGATACCTCAGTTAATATTCAGGCTTATACTCATGTATATACAGTATGTTATTAAATATTATAAAATATTTATCAATTAAAATTATTATTTCAATATATTTTGTATGGAGCTGCAGTGTTATCAACGCCTCATGCATTAAACATGTATTATAATAGGTTACTAAAGCCATGATAGAATTTTTTTCAAAAATTATGAAATTCTTGTAGAAACATTCATCATGAGATAATATAAAGATGAAAGATAACAAAACTTTATAAATCCACTTGTTCACTTTTTCGCTTAAGACAGTAACCTCCTTGTCCTTGCAGCTTAGTTGTACGGATTTGCTATTTGAAACCATTACAGATGAGTTGTATAAAACTAATTCTGGAAAGACAAAGAAATCCTAAATTAACATGTATTTAAATTCAGGAAATGTTTGGTTTATACATTTTGTCCTAGGAGTCCAATTAACATAGAACATTGGAACATGTATACATCTGGAAGTAATCTTATCATTTGTTCAATGGAGACTACAAACAAACAAGGGCTGAGTAGGGTGCTAAGGAAAAGCTGTCAATCTATTGGGTTACCATCATTTAAGGATTACAGGAGCGTGAGATGAAATGTCAATGAGGAATTAGACAATAAAATTGACTGCATCACTATCACTGTGGCCATATATACTGGTTTACCTATGATCAGACTGAATGTCCCTGCAGATAAACACTTGATGAAACTTTGGCACAACTTCTAATACATTACATGTTCATAGTAAGCCAAGTCTGGAACTGAATCAATACTGTAGAAAGCATCCACATTTTCAGACTAGTTGTGAGCAATGAAAATAGGGCAATTTAAACATCATATTTAAGATTTTTTTTCATCACTCTATATATATTTGCTACAATCACCACTGTATATTCTGCAATTCTCACTCTGGACACTAGGCCTAATTACTACTGACATTACAAGTTGGTAGACATTTTCTATGCAACGCCTCCTGAGAAAGCAATAGGCGAAACCCGCGTCGGGGCGAGGGGCAGACGGCAGTTGCAGCAGTAAGGTAATAACCATTTTGATACTCATCTAAGTTAAGGACCTAATAGTGGACAAACATGATAGAGGTGTCATTATGAATTAAGATCAGGGATACAAGACTATTACTAATACTTGTAAAGTGCAATACCGGACTGTTGTTGTTGGTTGTCTTGCTCCTTCTATACTTGGGATAAATTTTTAAACCAGTGTAAGACTATTTGAAAGTGTTTTTTTGTTTTTAAATTTGATGAAATAAAAAATATTAAGTTTTTATTATATAGTTGATGAGTTCCCCTTCTTTGTAAGGCGCTTAACATATGGTTCGGGGGAAGTCATCCTAACTTTAGGATACCTTTAGGGACGCAATAAATTTGGGTTATATTTTCTATGCACCGCTTACAGCTTTCTTACACCATATTCAAGACCCACTGACAATAATTGATTTTACCAAATGTCTACACTCCCTCACTATGTGGGTTATACTATAGGTTTTCATTATCGATCAGTGATACCAAATATGTGGAATATGTAGTAGTTATTTTAATCTCTATTATAATAGAATATTTAGAATGTGTTTGGTTCAAATGAATGTAGGGCGATTTGTTGTTTTCTTTTTTTCTTTAAAGTTTTTTTTTGTCTTTAAACATTTTCTTACTTTTTTTTGAGGGGAGCAGAGTAAGATGGTATTGCAATGTATTGTGGCTGTCAGTATATTAAGTATAATAGTATTTTAGATATATAAGTATATAAGGTCCTGCCAGAGGCCTTTGGATGCCATGGTGGTAAATTCCTACATGGCATTCGATGCAGAGGGTGTTTACAATTTCTTAGATGCTGAGGTCAGTGCGGAAGACAGCAACTATGGGTTTAAATGGGAACAATCAATGGGCACCATGGTCATGTGCAGGACATGCAGGTGCAGAAGTTGTTATTATCACACGGCTCTGATTACTCTCTGTGATAATAACGGCTCCTGTACCTGTGTGTCCATCACATCAACATGGACAGATTTCTATCCACTGGAAGCAAATATAGAAGCTTTCTGTAGCAGGACAGCAAGCAGAGATCTAGAAAACCATGAGGAATTGATACAGAAAGTATACTCGAAAATTGTATAACTTTTCTTTACACAAACTATATCAGTTATTTGCTGAAAGTGGACAACCCCTTTAATGGATGTTCTACTCATGTTTTTTCTTTCCCTCCAGGGTGCATGCACTTTAAATGTCTATGGTTACCTGCACTGCAGCCAAGATTCCCTACTGAAGAAAAAGGTTAAAAACTAGTCAATCATTGGGATAGTGTTCATGTGTATGGCCAGAAGCCAACCTGGTTAAGGGACACACAGGTGGCCATTTATATATATTTTTTTCCTTTGTATGTATGTCTTTTTCTGTCTACATCAGTCCTGGTGTACACAATTTTGGTTGCCCCGGGATACGACTGTAAATTTTCTTCTCATGAAAGTCTTCTCCTTTCTGCTTGCTGCAGTCTCCAGCCCTTCCCCCAGCATTCCAAAATGAGCTCACACACACATGTCCTGCCTGCAAGTAGCAGTGTGAGGAGACTAAATCTACCAGCTACAGGCAAGATAAGATCTTTATAGCAAGGGAATGAGTTTTAGAAGAGCTGACTGTGTGTTTCATAGCTCAGATGTAGCAGAGACATAGCAGAGCTGAATTGTGTCATTGTGTTTTATATCTATCTCATGGATCTCATCATCTCCCATCTCTGATGTCTCATTTCTCTTTCTGTGTTTCAGATACCAGTAAATGTTTATAGGCTAAATGCATATAAACCTGTTTATAAATGTATATAAACCTGTACCCCAGTAATCTAACCACATTGTCAGCTCACAACTTCTCAGAGCACAGAGGAATCATGAAGTGTCTGCTTAGAGAGTCCCCGCCCACACTCTTTTACATGGATCATTGCTGAGAGTTATTGGAGGTAAAACACCAATAAAACTGTGTAAAAGACAGATATAGAACTGTTGTAAGGAGCCAGTCTAATGATAACACAACTACTTCCATTACAACAAACCTTGAATAAATGCCTTATCCATACAAGGGCACCCTACAAACTGGTGACATCCATTTAGTGTAGGGATGGTCATGTGTATTTGAAAGACTATCGTTTCATGTCACATTTTCCATTACAAGTGACATAGAAGTAGTGAGGAGGAACTGGAGTTACAGTTCATGGATGATAACCTTTGATCCTATGTACTTATATTGGTATTTATATTGTAGTTGGTATTAGGGATACATACGGTACAAGTGGGTATTACTATTGGTATTCGTATTGAGGCGCAGACCCATATGATTTAAAAAAAAAACTGTTACCAAACCAAGACCCCAACCAGTACTACCTGGGATCAGTGCTGGTGTTTAAAGAGGGTGGTTGAGTCAAACCAAGACCTTCTAATGAAGTTTCAGCACATGGAAGCCTAAACAAGGGTTTTCCTAGACTTTAGATATCTGGGATGAGTCAAAACTGAATGATAAGTTTGCCTTCTTCATTTAAAAATTGCTTGTCTTGAGCCAATTTCCTTAAATATTTTTAATTAAAGTATATTTTTCCCTGTTAGTTTTTTCTCTTTGGTATTGTTAATATCTCTATAAACACTACTGTTGGTTAAATATTATATGGAGTGCCATGAGGATAAAAAAATGCTGACAAATTTTCATGTTTTTATTGCCTGCAGACACAGCCTTATTATCCAGCCTGCATCAGCCAGAGAGTATATGCAATGCCCCTCCATGTAGATATTTTAGATAGGTGTAATTTTCAAAATGACAACATAATTGTCAATATTGCAAGTGCCTGGAAGGCAATATTATGTCTAGACTGGAGTAAATGTTCAATTTATCAGATACATCTTAAGCAGCAGGATATGATGGCGCACCGCTAATAGATGTATTATTTAAAGCTATGGCAAAGAAATTTAAGATTCTTAACGACTGATAGGCCAGCGGGAATAATCCCAGGCATAACAAAATGTAATTGTTTTGTAACTATGCATATGTCCCTTTGCAGGAGAAAGGATGCAGGAATTTGCATTTTAACCAACTTAAGTTGTGATAAATAACTAAAATTTAGCTGTTTGTCTCCATTAGTAATTAAGAAAACCCTGAAACATTGTTCTCTGCTGGCATTTTTTCATCAAATTTTAGTGTAGCCTCCAGTCTGTTTGTAATTGCGCTGTACTGTAGGCAGCTTGCCTCAAAGCACAGAGCATATGGCATCCTCACAGGACTGGATATCATTTTTTTCTGAGGATGTGCTAGTCAGTTGGTCACTGTCTTTCTCTCCGGAATAATTGAAACAGCTGATCTAATCCATTTTGGAGGTGAGAAATTCTCTTTTGTCTTTCGCCTGAACATTTTGACTTGATTCTGTCTGAGCTGCAATATATCCTTGAAGACACACAGAAACACAGTTGATAGCAAATCAGTTGACGGTAAAGACAGATTACATGGTGTCTATGAAGTATTGTACACCATACTGTGTCATGAAACCTACCTATATTTACTTCTAGTGTTCAAAGCCCAAATCATATTAAAAAAAAAGTTTAAAAAAAATCCTCTATCAAATATTTAAACATTACACTGTGGATGTAGCACTCCTTTCATTATTTACCATTTTTTGCCTCCTACGCTGAGAGATTACACATTTTTAATAAAGCTCAATTAAAAATTTAAGGAATGCACAGAGGAGGAGGAGGAATTACGCAGGGAGGAAAGAAAAAGTCCAGATCTAATATTAATAGCAGAAAATCGCACCGTTCAGAACAGTGAATTCAAGTTGTTAATCACTGGCAGAAGCAACCTGTTTATAAGAAACAGTAAATCAGGGGAGTAGGAAAACGAGCAGAAACTCTCCCAAATGGAAATGTTTTTCTATTTTTAGCTTTTATTGTCTTATGTGCATGAAGCAGATATGACGCCGTTGGATGTCTATAGATAATATTAACCCCCAGTTTGAAAATTTTCTTCTACTGTAGCAAAGACTTTTGTCCAGTCTGCACAAATAATCTCTATGGCAACAGTTCTGCGGCTCCAGAATTGTTTCATTAGTTATGATTCTACGTTCTTTTTAATAAAATCAATCAGGAGAAAGAGTATCCCACAGCATTCCAAGAGGAATGAGCACATCATCAGCTTTCGCACATTAAAAGATTTAATTAAGGTCTAATTAGGAAAATGAAGGAATTGCAAAATGAAATGCAAATGTAGATTTATGTAAAGTAATAGGAGCTAAGTCAGGTTTGGAATGACTTGTTTATGCCACCTCAGGTCACACACTACAAAATAGAAGCATATTCATTTGTCTTGTGGCTTTGTTTGTTTCTTCTAAAGCGAGAATTATTAATCTTCTGGAGCTATGTCACAACCTTTTGATCGCATACCAAGTTTATGAGCTTGGAGAAGAGCCAAGCCACTACTGCAGTGTGTGTTGAAAGAAACTTTCAGTTCATGGTACACTAGACACTTGGATTTAATTTCTATCACAATAGATTGTGTGAACAGACTAATACAGTCATGCAAGACCCAAAAGGAAATCTAGACGCTAGTTTCACAAACTTCTCAGGTTTCTTTGATAATTGCCCAAATCTATTTTTAAAAAAGTTGGTAATAAAGATACTGCTCACTTGTACTCAATATTGTAAACCACAAATGCAATGCAATACAATGCAATACAAGAGGTGTGGTCAGAAGGGGGGGGATATAGCATATGTCAACAAATTTATATCTCCTTCTACTTGTCCCTTAGTTTCTGCAGTATAAACTAAATTTGTTTGTAAAAGGTACTTTAGGAGTTAAAAAAAATCTTTACTATCAAAGAGAGTCAATAGTTTAAACTTTGCAAAGCTGCAAACAGAACAGTGGAAAATGCATTTATATTCCAGGATGGTAGCTGGACTTGGACTAATACTGTGTGAAATCTTGCAGCACAAGCCATTCCCTCAGAAGACATCTGATTAGATGTTGTAGCAGATAAGGGGATGGAGAGTAGCTGGAATTAAGAGATAGAAGAACACAACAGCTTGAGTAGAAGCCTCCAGTGCTTCAAGATCAGTTACAATATTAACAAACACTTACCCCCCTCCCTTCTTCATCGGGCCATGTGCTTCACCTGTTGTTATGGCTCAAGTGAGCACACTGATGTGTTCATGGAGCCTAACAGGGAAACATTCTTGTCTCTCAGTGCAGGACTACATAAATGAATGGGTCCCGTACCATTATGTACTCTTAAATACTGTCAAAACACTTGGGTGGCAATGACCATCTTTGGATAATCTGAATTTACTAGTAGACAGATAACCTCTTTGCTTTCACATTCCAAGCTTTATATGGAAAACTTAATTATAGACAGAATTTCTCGTGTAGAGAAATAATGTGTGTCCATTGTTATGATATTCTAAGGTGGTAGATCATAGGAGACATTGTGTCCTAACAAGTATCTATTTCTGTCATTTCATGTCCATAGCTCTATTTGTAGGCGAATATGCAAAAAACCTTTTCCAACAGTTGAGTTACATTTCTGTTCCTTCAAGTAGGGGAAGAAAAGAACAACCTGACAGCAATGTGCCAGGCTGTAACCTCAGTTGACATTGGCCCTTAAACTTTTAAGAGGTGAAATGCACATTTTAAATCCAACATGAACATGCTATAAAAACAGCAAAGATTCTGTAATAAAAGGAGCCCAGAAAATATATCAGACAGAATAGAAAGAAAGATCTGCAAATAATGGAATCCTTAACGGCTGGTGATATTTTTTTGGTGTTTAACCACTGGAATGATGTCACACCTTTTATGGTAATGGTGTTTAGCTCTTTTGCTGCTCTTTGTATTTGAATGCCATAATATAGTATTCTAAAACAGTTTTACATACCAGTTTAATTATCAGAAACAGATTCCCCTACCCTAGAATCCCTAGTAACAGGTAACTAAGATTTTACCTTAAAGGGGTATTCCCACAAAGGACAAGATTCTTAAATATACTCAGGAAAGCACATTCTCTAATTCACTGTTATTAACAAAAAATACAGTAATTTTAAATATATAACCTGTCTATATAATCAGCCCCGGTGTTTGCAATTTTGGTTATCCCTGGATCTGACCATAAATCTTCTGACTATGGTCAGACAATTCCATCTAGCATATCTTGCATTACATGAAAAAGGGAAGGAGTAGGAGGCAGACAGCACACCACAGACACAGGCACTTCCTGGTTCAGCCATGCTTCTAGCAGCATAGAGAGGACACAGCAGCAGCTGCTCTACAAATAAGATAAGCTTTGTATCGCATGGAAGGGGCTACATAGCAGCGCTGACTTATTGATTAGATGAGGCAGCAGAGCTCATTTTTCATCATTGTCTCATCTATCTTTTTCTATGTCTCAGATACTAGTAGACTGTTTAGAAGCTAAATGAAAGTGTAGCTTAACCATCTACTCTGATAATCTAAGCACATTGTCATCACACAGCATCTCACAGCACAGAAAAAATATGAAGGGTCTTTTTGTCTGATCAAAGAGCACTCTGGAATTTTACAATGACCATTACTGAGTTAACAAACTGAGTAAAATTGCAAAGTAAAGGGTCAAAAATGATCTTTATTGTGTAAACATATCTAGGGGATCAACATTTGAGAACTTTCATTCAAGAGCAAACCACTTTAATGTTTTTTTTTCTCTTTTATTTCAACAGGTTAAATGTATTTAAATTGTATATTTGCAATTGCATCTAATTGCAACTTTACATATCTCAATTATTGGTAAATGTAATTTATATAGATTTGTGTCTGGTTGACCTGGGGACTTTGATATTGTGAAGTCATCAGTAGATACATAACATGCAAGGTTACTAGTGGACATATTGGGGGAATAGTTCATCCTTTACTTAAGATTCATGACAGCTAAATTACTGTACTTACTTACTAAGAGGCTAACATGAGAGCCATAGGAAACTTGTAATCTCTCTGACTGCATTGCTTTGTTATCTGAAAGCTTTATTGCAAAGCGAGTAATCCTTCTGCACACATCTAAAGTCTACACTTTCCACTCAAAATAATATGCATATATATTCAATAGACTTATGGTAGATTTGTATGATTACATAATTCATCTGGATTACAAAAAGTATGATTAAATACCCATACAGTGCAGAAATCTACAGATATGTCAGCCTTCATTTAGTAAAAGCAAATATCAGGCAATGTACACATTCTTATCAGATACATCATTGTCTCTATGCTACTGGAACAAACATAAATGAAAAGTAACTGGTGAAACAGTTGACACAGCTACCAAGTGTATAGTTACATTTCAGTTGATAACTAAATGCAACAATTTAGTGGTGCATCAGAAGTTATCCTAAATAAGAGAAATGGTTTACATGGTTTTCATTTTGTGTGACTTCTCCGAAGGGCAAATATGCAAAGTTTTATGCATAAGGAAAACCCAACCTCTTTTAGCTACCTTGTAAGATATCTCCCTTGACATCAAGCATGAACTACAAGAAGCCTTATGACATGATGTGGGATTAAAACCAAACCTGTATATCTATTCCAGAAGGACAGACTCCCAACTGTAGACAGCACTGTTTCCACCTGGTTGGGTCTCTTCAGTACAGCGTAGGGAACTGAGAGGCTTGTGACTAGGGTCGGGAAGTAAGAGTTCTCCTTACAGAGACTGCAAATTGAGGCCACCGTGTAGGCGTGTGGAGCCGAGGCACCTAATTTTAACATGAAAAAATGGGAAAATCTATTGACTCAAGTATAAGCCTAGGGTGGAAAATTCATTGGTCACAGCCTCCCAAGTATAAAGCCAGCAAACACATGCCCCCTTCTATATAGCCAGTAGTCCCCTGCCCCAGTATATAGCCAGAAGCCCATATCCCTCAGTATATAGCCAGACGCCCCCTGCTCCCTAATATATAGCCAGTGCATGCCCCCAGTATATAGCCAGTGCCTGCTTGCCAGTATATAGCCATTGGCTGCCCCCCAGTATATACCCAGTGCCTACCCACTTGTACATATCCAGCAGCCTCCTATGCTCAGCTTAAAAAAAACTCTGTCCTCTTCTGTCTTCCGCTCTGGCTTCATCTTCGGGTCACTGCACGCAGGGACCCACAAGACGAGCCGCAGCTGAGGACAGAAGAGGACCTGCTGGGGCATCGGAAAGTTAAATACAGAGTGATTACAGAGTATAAGCCAAGTTAGGGTTTTTCAACACATTTTTTGGCTTTTGATCAAGTATATACAGTAGTAAATTTGTATGATACACAGGAGATGTTTGTAGGAGATCCTTCCTAGAGAAGGATATGCAATTATTTGGAACACTGTCATTATAATAAGACCCTGCAATTGCTCACATTATTCCTGTATGTTCCTGCCTTGTTATATTATGCAGCAGAGCTCCTCAGTGACTTGGAGATATAATAACGTAGCCATGTACTGCTTGTCATTATCAAACAGCTATTTACTTTTTCTTCTCTATACTCATACAAAAGTCTCTGGATAATGGGTTTCCACATTGAATACCTCACACATGCTTTGTTTCATTATCCAGAAATGATAGCACCCAGTACTCCCTATTCCCGTACAGTCACCCTAGAACCTGCAATAACCTGCCAGGATGCATTACAATCCAGCATTGTTCCAATCACTTCTGACATTGCTACACGCTTTCAATCACTTACTCATTCTTTTCCATCTCAACATTAAAAATTGGCTGTAAGTACTCACCTACACAATAGCCCAAACACTATGCATTTCACTTATAATACATTTATTACAATATTATTACCTCCTCATTCTAACTTTGTACATGTAATTGCTAGGTTTATGATGACTAGAAGAAAAGAAATCTTGGCAAACATGAACTGCTGTTTTGAAACACTTCTCCAAGGAAACTTAAGGAGGTACAACTTGTGTCATACCAATGGCTATGGAAAATATTGAGTAGAAATTGGTGTATATAAAAAGACACCAGAGACAAATACTCGCTGATTAAACCATGAGCACCTTCAGCTAAGTATACACTGCTAAATGTCCAATCAACAGGTTTTTTATCTACAATAATTCATTGATATCTTACGGTCAGACCACGTCTAACAATGTGTGGTCCTACGACCCAGACATTGACAGATGTGCAGAACAGAGACCCTGCTGTAATCCAATGGCTGCTCAGGAACACATGTTCATAACTATGCTAAATGTTAAGATAAGCTTCTGTGTCTGAAAGAACACTGAATGGATCATACATAGCACTCCAAAAAACAACACAGCCCCTTAGTTTTAGTTTTCATATGGTTCCTATTTGCACATAAATGGGTTGTGCTAAGAATGGGTGTGTTTTCATGAAATCCCTTTAAGATTAGATATTGGAGCATTTCAATATTGCGAATTAGCAATAGTACAAACACAACTACCACTAACTCCTCTTCAGTCTGTTTTCTAACAGTATTCTATTATAATGAAAGGACTATGGTGAGCTCTCAAAGCTAACCTGCTCTTTCACCAGTTCAGAATAGGCATGATACCAATCATATTAAATGGCTTTCCAGTTTCAACAAATTTTTCTATCAAGTTCTTATGTTTTCTAACATCCATAGCTCAATTTTGGTGGATGAAAACCTGTCCATTGTCATGTGATCATGTCACACAGGTGCACAGCGCATTACAACACACAGCTCTGATTACTCTGTGATATAACGAGACGTGCACCTGTGTGATATCGCATGACCATGGAAAGATTTATATCCATAGGTAGTATGCACCAAATGGCAACAAGCAAAGACCTAGTAACTAATAACTAAGACCTAATATTGGAAAACTGTATAATGTTTCATCATACAAGAAAGTAATATTTTGTTGCGGAAACTGGACAATATTTAAAACTCAATGAGGTAGATATATAAAGGTGTCCAAATGTAAAATACTAAATTGAAACAAATCACTGGACTACTTGTATTTCCAAAGAGCAATGTGCAAAATAAAACCTGTTTTTTTAATTGGTATGGTCAACAAAGGCAGTTTGTTATAAAACAATGAAGCAATGAAGATGACATAAATTGTAATATGTCTACCTACCTTACGTGTCTGTGGAATTTTTCCTCCTTGAATGGAACTGCTTGAGTGAAAGCCCCATGTTGTAGTATTTTGGGCTTCTCATTGTCCACAACCTATGATAAGTAACAAAAATTGTCATTCACAAAGCAAAGAATGTTAGAAAGTACTACACAAAAGAGAAAAATAATTAGATAACATACAGCTCACCCCTGCAATTTTCGGAGGTTTTAAAGTAAAGTTCCAACAGCCCTACGAGTGTTCCAAGAATATCCAATTGCAGAAAAATGGTAATCCCAGCACTCTTTAAAACAACTCCTTTATTATTTCAGTTTAGAATGACATATCCATGCAGTACTTAAGTCAGCTTATGCGTTTGAAGCCTACAAATTCCCTTTAGTCATATCCTAGTCATATACTATGAATAAGGATGTTTGTACACGAACACTGTCTTAAGTAGTGCATGGATATGTAATTTTGAAAAGCAATAATAAAGAAGAAGTTGTTGCTGGGATTCCCTTTTTTCTGTAATATTAGAAAGTGGTGCCATTAAGCGAGATAAGCAAATCATTCAAGATCCAATTGTTCAAGCTTTTTCAAATTTGTCAAAAGAATCAGTTCAGGTTGAAATGAAATTGGCATGAACTGTTGTTGATCCAATAGGCCTCCAAATTAGTATATAACACTCTTGTCTTCTAAATTACTTTGTCAATTAGTTAATTTTTACCATTTTTTAAAATATTGCCTTGACTATTTTTTGGATGAATGCAATGACAGATCAAGACTGCCGCAGGCGCTAGAATGTATGAATATTATAGCCTCTACAAGTTCAGAATTCACTTCCTACATATGGGACTGGAATTAAGCTTATTGGAGAATGGAGGGTGTGTCCCTTCTATCTGCTTTCAATCTGCAGTTTCTGAACCTTTGGAGGACCTTGAAAGTTCCTAAAAGGGCACTTGTGTGCATGTGTATTGAGAGTAGGAACAGATGTACAAGATTAGCATGGGTGAATTTGATGTATGGTTTGTGGGGCAATGGGCCCACTACCTGCATCTACTACTGAATGGATGACAGTATAAGGAAGCCTACATTTTGAAAGACTCATTTGAAGCAACTTTAATGAAACAAGTGCAGATGTGCCAAGGATTTCTGCTGTCATTTTATTCTCGGGCCTATAGTTAATGTATTAAGTTGACTGTCTGACATAGTCAACTACCACACTCAATCCTGGCATGTAGTTTTCAAAGTGCCTCCTACTGTGTCTGTAATCTTTGACTCCAAAGTAGGCAATCTAGGAAAACATTATCTAAAATAAACCACCCTCATCCTTCTTTTAAGGCTTCCTATCCACCATGTGGGCATTGCACAGTAGTGGGCCAACATGGAATGTTGTAGTTTTGCAATTCAGTTTTTGTCACTTTGCCTTGTACAGGCTAAAGCAAATGCTTTTAATGTACTGCGGTGGCAAAAAATGTGAAGAAATTCACCATAAAATCTATGTAGGTTTGTGATGCAACCTTATAGATAGAGTTTTTTTAGTTTGATATAGCCGTGCTATTTACAGGCACCATACATTAAGTGGTCACTTAACAACTTATTTCCATTAGATTGTTGCAAGAGATTTCACTTCATCTGTCAGGCTTTCATACAACCATATGTGGGGGCTGTGATCTGGCCACACTACTTGCGGGCAAATCATGGCCCACATTGAGTCCTATGACACTATGTGGCACCAAGTGGCCACCGGACTCTGCTTTTTATGGAGGGGAGGGGGGTGAGGAGCGTTCGCCTCTTCTTTACCCAGGTGACCACACATTTGTGTGTAAGGGGGCTAAATCAAGAAGATGTCAGGTACCTTGGTGGATCGCAATGGCACTCCTAATTAAGGTCTAATAAGGCACAGCTGTCCCAAAGAACTGAACAGCACAAAAGTTTAAAGACTTTCAGACCGACTGTTCTCCCGGCCACTGGGTTTCCAGAGGTCTGACACCTTTGATCAGAATCTTATCCCCTATAAATGTAATTTATCTTTGCATGTACTTCTAAAACTATGTACTGTACATCATGCCTAGATAAATGCGAGGAACAGTAAGTACCATCACAACAGGGCTCTCAGCTGAAATTATAACATGTCTCAGCACTACATAATGGTTGTAAGAGACACATTAATATAAAATCGAAGTGCTTTTCTTTTTTCTTCAATTCAAAGATGAGAATTCCAAATGTATAGAAAATAAAGCACAATTAAGAAATGCAAATTAAGCCACACGTGACCTTTTATCAGTACCCTACAGATCATTCATAACAACCGCCTCCAGTAAACTATGTAGAAAATGTGAGTAATCTTTGGGCAAACATCTCCAGGTTTTGCCGTTTGATTTGGAGGAGCCTTTAACAAAGCAACCTGTAAAAGTTGTCAAACACTTCAACGCAACAGAACATGCAAGAAAGTCCACATGCGTGTACAGTTTCTTTAAATGTGTCAGTTACTGTTTGCTGAACATAAAACTGTTTGCATCAGCTAACAAAAAATTATACTGTAAAATGTCTAATAAATACCTTGTATACAATACCTCACAAGCACCAAGGCACAAAGTGCAAAATGGAGGAAAAGCAGTGGTACAACTTTACCCCTCCTCTTCATTACCGGTGCAAGTGCTGTCTAAGAATATCTTATATTATATAATTATCTAATATTATATATTATCTTAGCACTCAATATATATTTATGCTGAAAGGGGCAGTACACGTCCCCGTAGTAGTGACATGTACAAAGGTTAAAACCAAGTGCTGTCATACATTTTTGTGCAGACACTTTCTTGCACAATTTTTTGTTACTTTTACACATTTTCTGTACAACTGGTGGTGCACTGTTTATTAATGGATTCACTGTATTTATCTAATGTATCCAGCTGTTCAGACTAAAGTTAGTTATATTGGCCATGTGTGACTTTTTAAAAAGTTACACAAAATTGTGCAAAAATGAGCCTGATCTTAGAAGGAAGAAGCAGGACAATCAACCTTTTTGCGCAAAAATTTGCAACTATTTTATTTATTTATTTTTTAAGTTTCATCCTTCACACCAGGTAGCAATGTAAGACTACCCGGAAAAGGTCCAATTTAACACAAGGAAAACTAACCTAAGACAAATTAGACTAAGAGACAAGAAAATAAAAGAACTATACTAACAGGAAAACTAGAAAGAGAAAAGATAAATCTCCCCCATAGAGTTGGTCACAGCATTGGTCACATGCTGTGTATAGGATTATGCACGGGCAAAGTATGGACTTAATTTTTAATCAGGGACATGGCTCAGGGGACATTTTTATAGCGCATGACTTTTTTTATTGCATATATAGTGAAGAGTACTTTTTAATTTAAACAAAAACCTTTTTTTATTTAGGGAGCACATCCTGGGGTAAATTTTAAGTCAGGACACACTATGGGGCACATTTACTAAGGGTCCGCAGCCGCAAATCCGTCGGGTTTTTCCCGAATATTTCCACTTTGCGCTGTATTTTACGGGATTGTGGCGCACGCGATCGATTTTTGGCGCAATCGCGCCGACTTTCACGCGACAGAAATTGGGGGGCGTGGCCACCGGACAACCCGAAGGATTCAGAAAAACCGCAGAATTTAAAAAGCCATTTGTGTCGCAAGATCAAGCACTCACATACACCAGAAAAAAGCAGGTGAACTCCGGCGGACCTCGGCGCAGCAGCGACACCTGGTGAATATCGGCGCACGGACCTTAGTGAATCCCGGCAGAACCTGAATCAGCGTCAGAGAACCCGCCGCTGGATCGCGACTGGACCGGGTAAGTAAATGTGCCCCTATATGTCACACTAATATGGGCACTGTTTGTTATCTATGCACTACAAAAGCAAAGAAGTGAAAACTTTGGAAAACAAATTGTGTCATTAAAGTCTGGAAACGGCAACTCCAATCAGTCACTTGTGAGTCGCGATATGTAAATTTCTATACTGGTACTGAATGTCTGAGTAGTCACAATAAGGCTCTGAGCATATGAACAAGTTTTTCCACCTTGTGCTTTTTTTTTTAAACAGATAGCACATGGACACATTAATTTCAATGGGGCCGATTACAAGACAACGTTTATCATGGATTCTATTCTTGGCTGTGTTTGCAGCTCAGGCTGTCCCATAGTAGTCTATGAGAATATAAAAATTATGATTCACAAGCACAGGGCACTGTAAATCAAAGTTTTGTGCTGCTTCTCATGCTCCTGCTGACCATTTCTCACCTATACATGGAGAAACTCATCTTCCTGCTACATTTGCCTATAGCCTAAGGCAGTTGGTGGGAAACGATGGCCGTGTGGCACTCAAAGTATGCTCAGTAGCCACGAGGGCCAACACACAAGCACAAAGTTCAACAGACAAGACTACCCTTCTGTAGTCCAAAGATGCCAGGGATTATAATTGAAGGGTGGGATTATTAATAAAGCTATAGAACCTCCTGCTCTGGGCCTCACAATTCTGCCGTTGCAGTTGGCACTGGAGGAACAATGATAATCTGAATCACTCCATCTTCTTTTACACATATTGGTTACCTAAGAATGACAATACTGTTGAAGCTGTGGCAGAGCTGGGAGCAATTAGTTACTTTTTAATTCACTGATGGGATTTTGTGATGAATAAGTGGGTTGTATACACAGTAATAATGAGTGGTATCAATATAATTTGCAATATTAAAACTACATGTCTCTGAATATGGTTTTTAGGTTCTTGTGTGGGTTTAGTATCATATAGTATATACTCTTATGACAGGGTTAGTTTGGTTTTGGGAATAATCTCAGTACCTTTCTTGTTCTGTGATGAATATCTTTATTTCGAATAAATTGTAGATTCACACGGAAGGCATCAAAACTATGAATTATACATGTGGAATAATATAACTTAACAAAAAGGGTAGTAAAACTCAAAATATGTATCTATAGGTAAGGTTCTTCAAATGTCGCCATCTTTTGCTTTGATACTGCTTTGCACAGTCTTGGCATTCTTTTGATGTGCTTCAAGAGGTAGTCTTCCAACAGTCTTGAAGGAGTTCCCAGAGATGCTTAGCACTTGTTGGCCCTTCTGCCTTTTCTCTGAGGTCCAGCTCACCCCAAACCTTCTGGATTGGGTTGAAGTCCGGTGACTGTGGATGCCAGGTCATCTGGCGTAGCACCTCATCATTCTCCTCCTTGGTCAAATAGCCCTTCCACAGCCTGGAGGAGTGTATGGGGTCATTGTTCTGTTGAAAAATGAATGATGGATGCTGTGGTATCCATGTTGGTTCAGTATACCTTCAATTTTGAATAAAAACCATGGTAAGAACCATGATCGTACAGTCCATCCGTTCACCTTTTCTGCGCTGCACAAAAACACAGTGATTGAAACCAAAGATATTAAATTTGGACTCATCAGACCAAAGCACAGATTTCCACTAGTTTAATGTCCATTCCTTGTGTTCTTTATCCCAAACAAATCTCTTCTGCTTGTTGCCTGTAGAAGTGGTTTCCCAGCAGCTTTTTTACCATGACTGCACACAGTCTCCTCTTAACAGTTGTTGTAGAGCTCTGTCTGCTGCTAGAACTCTTTGTGGCTTTGACCTGGTCTCTAGTCTGAGCTGCTGTTAACCTGTGATTTTTGAGGCTGGTGACTCGGATGAACTTATCCTCTGCAGCAGAGGTAAATCTTGGTCGTCCTTTCGTGGGGCAGTCCTCATGTGAGGCAATTTCTTTGTAGAACATCATGGTTTTTGAAACTGCACTTGGGGACAATTTCAAAGTTTCCATGATTTTTCAGACTGACTGCCCTTTATTTCTTAAGGTAATGATGGTCACTCATTTTTCTTTACTTAGCTGCCTTTTTCGAGCCACAATACATATTCTAAAAGTCTATTCAGTCTATCAGCTGTTTATCCACCTACCTTCTGCACAACACAACTGATAGTCCCAACCCTATTTATAAGGCAAGAAATCCCACTTATTAAACCTGACAGGGCGACCGTTGATGTGAAAACCTTTTCTGGTGACTACCTCTTGATGCTCATCAAGAGAATGGCAAGAGTGTGCAAAGCAGAAATCAAAGCAAAAGGAACTAGAATATAAGACATATTTCACATTCCACATGTGTTAAGTCATAGTTTTGATGCTTTAGTGTGAATCTATCATTGTTATAATTTTATAGTCACCTTTTGAGAAGGTTGTGCCAAACTTTTGGTCTGTACTGATTATATATATATATATTATATATATATATATATATATAGTGCAAATTATATTAAAGGTTTGTACTAGCATTGTGAATATATTGAAATGGGTCCTCATACTATAATTGTGGATTTATGGATCATGATGCTATACTGTATATGTAAATGTACTATATTATATATATCATTATATATATATATATTATATATATAATTTATTTTTTTATTTTTAATTATATTCTTTGTACATAAATTAGTTTTCATCGTGGATATTGTACTAAGTGTCACGGTTACACGCGATCCTCAGGTACGGATTGAGGGTGCACCGTTGCCTGCTCCGCGGTCCCGCTCCCCAGCTCTCACTACCTCTCCATGGCTCCGGCCTGCACTGCCTTGCTCACCAGCGTGGGTAGGCCGCATGCTTCTTCCATGCAGTCGCGTGCTCTGCCAATAGAGGAGAGCGCGCGCGGACTTCTCTCAGCCTTAAAGGGCCACCGTCTTCTTTGGTCTGGCATTCATCAGCTCGGCTATTTATTAGCCTGGCGACTCCTGCATCCCTGCCGGGGGATCCAGTTTCATTTTCTGAGGGAGAAAGCCTTCTGAGCGTTCCAGACGCTCTGAGTTTTCCGTGTTCCGGTTTCTCTGGTCCCGTGGTGTCCCTTGTTCAGTGTTATAATGTGTCAGCGGTCTGGTGTCGTGGGGCGGGTCCTGGTGTCCGTGACGTCCTGCAATCTGTGGCGGTCCTGGTGTCTGTGGCGGGGGTCCGGGTCCTGGTGTCTGTGGCGGTCCGGCAATACTGTGGCGGTGCTGCAAATCGCGTGGCGGTCCTGCAATCCTGTGGCGGTCAGTATTCCTTAAGAGGTCTGCCAGCCGTCTTCAGAGGTCCTGCAGCCGTCCTTCAGAGGTCCTGCCAGCCGTCTTAGAGCTGCCGCCGTTTAGAGGTCCTGCAGCCGTCCTTAGAGGTCCTGCCAGCCGTCCTTCAGAGCGGGGGGTCCTGCAAGTCATCCTTCAGAGGTCCTGCCGCATGACTGTCCCGTTGGTCCTGTTCTGCTGCCTTCCCGTGGTCCTGCCTGCCTGCTTCACGTGGTCCGCTGCCTGCCTTCCGTGGTACCCGTTGTCCTTACCTTGGCTGCCACCGTGGGGCCTAGTCGCCCCGCGGAGCGACCTGGTGACTCCCTGCCGCAGCAAGGAACAACCGCTTGCGGCGGGGGCTCTGGCGAAGCCAGGAGTTCATTAGACTCGCTCCCGGGTCGGGCTAAGGTTGTTATTCCTGCGGTGGTCCAGGGAGTCCACTTACTTAGTCCTAAGGGACTATTCCCCAGAGACTGTGACAGTAAGATCCGGCCATGGACTCGCCAAGGTCTGTATCCTGCAAAAGCAGGACTGTGCAGGAGATCTGTACCTGCTACTGGGTGACCTCCCTAGCACCATCGCCCGGCTACAAGTCCCAAGAGATTGCTGTCCAAGGGAATCTTGGACAAACTTGCTGCCACTCTTCGGATGATTGCCTCCCAGCAGCAGGCTCCCTCGATCCTCCGTTGCTTCAGTCAACCCGCCAATGTTTTGGCAGTAGTAGAGACTGGACCGAAAGAAAATTTTTGCCGGACAATTCGATGGCAACCCCCAAAGTGTGCCGGAGATTTCTTTCCCAGTGCTCGCAGCACCTTGAACTGTTATCTTCCCAGTACCCCACCGAACGCTCTTAAGGCGGAGTTCATTTAGTCTGCTTCAGGCGAGGCCCTAGCCTGGGCTACCCCCCTATTGGATAGTGGTGACCCGGAATGGTCTCCCATACCAAGTTCCTTGCTAAAATCCGGTCCAGGTTTGAACCACCTCCAAGTCCGGCTACCTCGCCTGTCCAGCTTGGTCCCGGTGTCTCCATTGCCTCCCAGAGCTGCTCAAGTGGCTCCGCAGACTCCCCGCGTGCTCCCGTGGCTCCGCAGCTTCCCAGAGCTGCTCTCTTGGCTCGCAGCTTCCCACCGAGCATGCTGCTTCCGTCGGCCGCAGCTTCCCAGAGATGGCTCCCGTGGTCCCCAGCTCCCGCAGCTGTCTCCGTGGGTCCGCAGCTCACCGCAAGCTGCTCCAGTGGCTCTGCAGCTCCCCGCAGCTGCTCCAGTGGCTCAGAGCCCCGCAGTTGCTCCAGTGGCTCGCAGCTCCCCCGCAGCGTGTCCAGTGGTTCTGTAGCTCCCCCGCAGTGCTCAGGATCTCCAGCTCCCCGCAGCTGCTCCAGAGACTCTCCAGCTCGCCAATGCTGCTCCAGAGACTCTCCAGCCTCCGCAGCTTGCCAATGCTGCTCCAGAGACTCTCCAGCCTCCGCAGCTTGCCAATGCGCTCCAGTGCTCCGGAGATTGCCACGGCTGACTCCAGAGACTCTGCACAGCTTGCCACGGCTGTCACAGGGGCCCCAGACTCCGCTGCTGCCAGTGGCGCCCCGACTCCAGCTAGCCCGGCTGCTCCAGTGGCGCCCCAGACTCCGCAAGCTTGCCACGGAGCGCTCCAGTGGCGCCCCAGTCTCCGCAGCTTGCCAACGGCTGCTACCGCAGCTCCAGTGCTCAGGAACCTGCTGAGGTGGCTGCTCGGTGTGCCTAGAGCCGACCCAGCCTGCCTTCCAAGTCTTCCCGGCGGCGTTTCTCTCTCCTAAGGTGTCTCCTCACCAAGAAGAATTGCGGGCGGCGAAGAAAGAAGAGGGGCCCTAAGGGGGGCGGGTCCGGTAGTCACGGTTACACCCGACGATGGCCTCGGTACGGATGATGAGGGCACCCGTTGCACCCTTGCTGCCGCGGTCCCCGCTCCCCAGCATATCCATTACTCTCCAGGCTCAGGCTGCACTCTGCTCCCAGACGTGTAGGCCGATGCTTCTTCACATGAAAGTCGCGTGCTCCTGCCACTAGAGGGAGCGCGACGCGGACTTCTCCCAGACCGAAAGGGCCAGCATCCTTCTTATTGGCTTGGCATCCGAGTGCTGGCTTAATAGCTGGCGAACTCCCTGCATCCACCTTGCCGTGATTCGTCATTCATTTTCTGAGGAGAAAGCCTTTTGAGCGTTTCCAGAGCCGCTCTGAGTTTCCGTGGCCCGGTTTCCTGCAATCCGTGTGGCAGGGTTCGTACCGGTAGGTACTCTAGCGTACCTTCAGAGGTCCTGCCAGCCGTCACTTCAGAGGTCCTGCCAGCCGTCCTTAGAGGTCCTGCCAACCGTCCAGTCTGAAGGCGTCCTGAGGTCTGCCGCGTCCTTTAGAGGTCCTGCCAGCCGTCCTTCAGAGGGTCTGCCAGCCGTCCTTCAGAGGTCCTGATGCCTGCTGTGGCCTGCCTGCCGTGGCCTTCCGTGTCCTGCCTGGTCCTTCCCGTGTGGCATGCCTGCCTGGCCTTCCCGTGGGTCTGCCGCTGCTTCCGGTGGTCCGTTGTCCCACCTTGGCTGCCACGTGGGCCTAGTCGCACCGCGAGAGCGACCTGGTGGCTCCCTGCCGCCAGCAAGACATCCCGCTTTGCGAGTGGGGCTCTGGCGAAGACCAGGAGTTCACTTAGACTCCGCTCCCGGTGCGGCTAAGGTTGTTATCTCCCGCGGTGGTCCAGGGAGTCCACTTACTTAGTCCTAAGGGACTATTCCCCAGAGACTGTGACAACTAATTTATTTTAGCAATTTGCATCTAGTACTGTATAGGTATACAGAACTTGGTCTTGGTGATATAGTTATGTGCAGAACTTGATTCTGGTGTACTTAGGTCAGGCCATACTTACTTGGCCAACTGCAAGAGTGGTATCAAGACAGAAAAGGCCACTTTTCCAAACAGCCCTTATACATTGCGCAAAGCACTGCTTTTTACATATCTAGAAAATGTGGCAAACTGGGACCCAATACAACTGTGCCCTCTTTTATCTATAATGTATCATTTGTATTACTAGTGCCTATATATTGGCTGCAGCTCAGGATTACTTTCATCTTTCCTGTTTGTGTAGCAGAGCACAGCAGTTTCTATTTATCACAGATACTTACAATCACAAAATTGAAAACAGTAAAAACAGAATATAAAGAAAAATAAACCATGTATGCTTAAAAACGAATTAATGAATGTAATATGGTGTGCAATAGAAAAAAAAATATGTGCTGTAATATGTAAAAAAGTGGGGCTCTTTATTTCAGCTTTAATAGACTTTTCTGTATACTATAGATTCAACAACATAAAATCATAAACTGCAGACTATTTGCTGTATAAAGTGTATGTAAAAAGCTGACAATCTATCCAGCCTGAGTTCTGCTCTTCCAAGTATCTTTTCCATTGCTTAGTATGGAATGGGAATTATATGTAACGTAATGAAAGACTTGTGGGAATAAATATGTAAAGATCTGGGGATATGAGACTCACGCAACTTTAGAGATAAGAGAGAGAATTTGGCATTTAGGGAATGCTTCTTTGTTCATGAAACATGTAAGCTCTGGAGAGTGATGTTCCATATAGACCAAAAGCGAAAAGTATACAGAAAGTAAGCAGAAATATGAAATTCTAGCTGAATTGTATTGGGACTGGAAGTGCAGAAACCAACAAAGCCTGAATCTCCTTGGATAGCTTCACCATCTATTCAGTTCCTGTTACATATGTATACCAACAGAATAGGAAACTCAGCTAAACCTCTAGACGACTCCTACTATTATAAAGTCTTACAAACAGAACTGCAAACATTCGATGAATTTCATCCAACTAAACAACTGTCTATGTTCCAAAAGCTCAAGGTGATCTGCTCACCATATAGATCTTAGCCAGCAATTTGCCACTGCATTTGCACTAGACAAGATATTTTACTTCTAAAAACGATATATTTCCCTTTTATGTTTCTCTGACCTTTATGTAACTAAGGATATGAGCTTTGTAGCTGCAGTAGTGTTATAGCACTGATGTTCCAGGGCTTTCAACAGTGACTTTCACATTCGATGCCATCAACTTCAGTGCATATAGAATATGTCCATAAATCAAAACAACACTTGAGCTCTGTAGTTTGCTTATGCCTTCAGAAAATTCAACCAAGGGCAAAATAGGTCATATGGTATTTGAAAAGCATTACTTTAAAGGCATTTCATGATTTCAAAGTCTTCTAATGCAAGTTATGCATGCCACCGGCTACATGTCTACATATCCTGCAGGCAATGCCATTTAGCTACATTCTATCTGACCAAGTGATCCTCAAACTAACACCATGCTGAATGGTATCAGGTGGAGCTACAGTACAAAGGTCTTGCAATTATATATGCATGTCATTGGAAAGCAGCATATAAATAAACTTTATATGATAAACACTACATAAAACTGATCTCCTCCACAGGATAGGCAATTAGAGCTTCATTCACACAGCAGTTAGTCACATCTGTGTGCAGTCTGAATAGAACAGACCCTCACATGCTGAGCAAGAGAGATAAAACAGTGTAAATCTGCCCTTTGTTGAACACCAAGCCGCTGGCCCACATTTATTATTAGTGAGGCAAACTGCACTAAGAGCAGCGTGCGCCACATTCATGGAGACCTGAGCAAATCTTCATGAATGTGGTGCTCTCTGCACATTAGTGAGGGGCGTTTAACGGGAATTTCCAACATAAATGTGGCAGTCGGGGCTAATATGCACGGAATTCCCCTTTCTGTGCACAGTATTGTGTTGGGGTGTGACACTGCAGCCACGACCAAATACAGCAACGACATAAATACATGTGCAACCAGTTTGCACATGTATTTATGTGCTATCTATACCAGAATAGGCATGGGGACACTGTCTTCATACCGGAAAGGACAATGTTTCGTTTTTTCCTAAAGTTTTTGAACAAAGGGGCACATTTACTTACCCGGCGGAGGAGTTCACAGAAAGCATATTGTCCAATGATAATGCACTGTGCCGCGATTCACTAAGATCGTGCACCCAAAATGCTGCATGTGTTGCTTCCCTGCTCAGGTCCGCTGGAGTTCACCTTCTTCTTCCTGGTGTATGTAAGTGCTTGGGCTTGCGACACAATTTGAAAGTTAAATCCCGCACTCAGTCCGAATGAGTCCGATCGTCCGACTGCCCGCCCCCGATTTCTGATGTATGAAAGCTGGCGCAGCTGCGCCAAAAACTGATCGAATGCAACACAATCCCCTGTGAAATACCTGCCACAGCCATCCAAAACCCAAAAACATTATAAAGTCTGACGAAAGTGCGTCCATGAACCCTTAGTAAATAAGTCCCAAAGTGTTCAATTTTGATGTCTGGCATTGACCATAGCTCCTTTTTACATGTACCCCATTTACAGGCAGTCCCTAAGTTCTGTAGGTTGAGTTAAATTTGTATGCAAGTTGAAACAGGTATATTTTGTGTTATAAGGTATATTATGTGTAACTCTATAAAAATTTCATTGGTCCTGGTGACAATTGGATTATTAAATTGTCAGAAGAACAATGTTTATCAAAAAAGTTTCATTGCAGAAACCTTTCATAACTCTTATGTTTTCATGACCATTGCATGGTCTAATGTTCAGTAATTACCAGCATCCAGGGAGCTTCACCAGAGGTCACAGGGGGCAGAGCGGTCTGATTGTAACTAGGGGCCATCTGTAGGTTGGGTGTTAGGGAATGTCTGTATAGGATCTTGCTGCCTAGAATAAACCATAATATGCATACCTTCCCACTGTCCCAGATTTGGTTGGACGGTCCCAGATTTTAAAGGTCAGACCAATTGCCACGGGTGACATGAAGCATGTCCTCTGGATCCAGTGTTGATTGCAGTGGTAAAGCAGATAGCTATCTGCATCAGATGCCAGCTGTTCTTGCAGATGCAAAGTGATAACATTGCAAATACAAGCCTCCAAGTTAAAAACTGCAGCAGCAGTGAGGAAATAGGGAAAGGTGAGTAACTAATTATAATGGAATTATATTGGTGGGGTCTCAAATGAAGTTGGCATTTTTCTATGTGGGGGCCACTTATTAGGCATTATACAGTGTGGGGGCATTGGTATTGTACTGTGCAGGTGCACAAGGTGTGTCCTACTAAAGGAAGCGCAACTTCCTTACGATTTTCCATTTTTAGTTGGTATCGGTGTGGTCTAATAAACTGCCAAAATATATATATATAAATCCAATAATAGACCTTATGCACACTGTGGAGCCCTGTGTTAGATGCTGCATGCTCCACACATACTCCTTCTGGGTCTATACTACAGAATTACCAGCAGATTCCAAAACATGGTGCCTGTTGTTTGTACTACATTGCAAAACATAGCATTTACTGCTAAATAAATGCAGGCATAATATCCAGTCTACTACAACATGGCACATTTTTCTGCTCTGTGTAGGCACAATAGGGCTTTTAAATTCAATCTGATCCAGCAATAAACCTCAAACAATAACTGGGCATTTTAAAGGTAAAAACAGTAAAGTTGTCACCATACACACATATTGATCATATATGTTATATTACACCTCTATACTGCGCAACTCTTAGTTATAATTAGACACAGTACAAATACTATAAAACTATCAGGTGTCTTACCGTTACTTTTCTATTCTATTTCTATCATTACTGTACCTTTCCACCGGACATAATAAAAGTGAGTGTGAAGTATGCTAGTCGGTGTAAAGACACAAAAGTGAGGGTGAAAGTAATACACCCACTGAACCCTTTATGGGAACATGTCAATACATTTTCAAATATACAGCAATTGACAGGTTCCTAGAGCCCTTATTAACTAACGGACACCCTTCATTTAGCTAATAAGGGTTTCCCTTTCATCTTTATCTTATACAGTATTCCATGGCATCAGAGGGATTGTGCCCCTCCCATCTACTCCTTCCCATGTTCCATGCCTTCTCAGCATGTCATAAGACCAATGTGACACCATCTAACGTACTGTTACATTTGCAGCATCTACCCCATGAATGTATTTAATCACAGCAGCCTCCATGGATTTCTACTCCTCCCCATCCGACATGGACTTATACTTCTACCCATTATCCATAGAGCCTTGCTGTGATTTCATGTGATACATACATGAGGTAGACAATGCAGATGTAACAGGACCTTTGTTGACTCTAAGTGCCCAATAATGTAACAGAGCTCTCTCTCCATGTTCTATGCAGCAGAAAACCATAGCACTTAAACCTGTCAATCAGAAACAAGGATGCAGTGAAATTTTAATATGCGTGACTCACATCAGGTGAGTTGAACATGAGTTTACAAACTGATTTTTGTAACATTGCAGCCATGGAAAGGAACCATTTAGGGATAAGGGAAATGCTTTTTAATCAGAGTTTTTAATTACCTTATATACTCGAGTATAAGCCTAGTTTTTCAGCACAAAATTTGTGCTCGAAAACCCTAACTCGGCTTATACTCGAGTCAACTAAAAACATAAAGACAAAACTCACCTTTCTGACGTCACCCATAGGTCCTCTTCTGTCTGAGACAGTCTGAGACAGAAGAGGACCTATGGGGGACATCGGAAAGATGAGTACAGTGTTATTTTTTTCCTACTACAGGGGCTGGGCAGGCTGTATGCTACAGGGGTTGGGCAGGCTGTATGCTACAGGGGCTAGCAGACTATATACTGGGAGGCTGTAACCAATGCATTTCCCACCCTCGGCTTATACTCGAGTCAATAGGTTTTCCCAGTTTTTTGTGTTGAAATTAGGGGTCTCGGCTTATACTCGGGTCGGCTTATACTCGAGTATATACGGTAAGTCTTTATTTTGGAAGGGACAATTTGCATGACGATTCACATCTTGAGTCATGTCTTTCTGAATTTTCAACACTGTGCATAGCACCTTACACCTTATTACAGTTGAAAATTTGGAGTTTAAAGGGAAGAAATTAACCCTTACCACCTATCAGATCATGTTCCTTTTATGGACCTGTGCAGTGGCACCATCCAGAAAATTAATTTTGAAGTGAGAAGTAAATTGGTTGTATACAGTCAAGGAGACAGAGAATTAAGCACTGAAGTCAAGCTCTCCCCACCTTAGAATACTCCCTTTACTGTAATTGACAGCCCTGCATCCACAGACATTTGTAATAGCTCTCCTGAGGTCTGGTGAATGGTGTCAATAACAGCTGGAGTGCATCCTGAGGTGGAAGAGCTTAAATCACCGCATCTATGACTTTATGCTACCATTTTGCATCTCACTACAGAGTTGATTTTCTGGATGATGCCACCACACTGGGCCACAAAAGGAACATGATGTGGAGGGTGTTAATCTACTTGACAACCGACTTGTAGTTGTTTACTAGGCCCATCCCTTATGACAGGTTTTCTTTTAAACAATAAGATAGCACTACTGTATAACTGACGCAACCCAAATTTCTGCAATGAAAGGGGTTTTCATTGCAGAAATGTATCATGTATCTGATGCCCTCTCCACACTACACAGCACCTAATGCAGTTTGCACTGTTTTTGATGAATGTGGGCCACTATGTATTTCAGCACTCATCTGTTTCAATCCTCAATTTAAAAATTCACTTTTAAAGTATGAGATTTGAATATTCAATAGTGTATTACAAAACACAAGTTACAATACTATAATTCAAACTACAATTAAATAGTAGAAAAGTAATTTTTTTAAGTAAACTGTTTTGCAGTATGTGGATGAATGCTAATGACAAAAAATATACTGCATTGCACACCTGTACAGAATGTTGATGTCCAGATGCATTGAATATAATACTCTGTAATCATTATACTTTTGTAGGTCAACTGATTTGAGAAAGTACTTACACATATATAGCTTAGCCCAGTGTTTGTAATATAGTATTTTATTGCTTTATGTTTATATATATGTACATATATTTATATTTCCCTGGTGCCTTGTCATTTAATTTTATCCACTGTTGGGACTCACAAATGTCTGCAGCACTAAAGATCGGGCATTGCAATTTCAATGGTGCAGCCCTTTCAAAATCTTTCCATGTACAGTGGATACAAACACTGCTATATCAGTAAAACCACAGGAGAACCTTAAAAGGAACCTATCTGCAGAAATTGATCTAATAAACCCCTACCGGTATGTTGGCAAGCAGCTGAACACCTCCCAGGTTATGTTTCCTTGATGACATCAGTGTGGTGGCATCATCCAGAAATCAACTTTGAAGTGAGATGTAAATTGGCTTTATAAAGTCAAGAAGGCAGAGATCAAGAAGTCTAGCTCTCTCTTCCTCAGAAAGATACGCTCACTGTAATCAAAGGTCTTGCATCCAGAGACATTACTAACCAGTTCTCCTGATGTCTGATGCATGATGTCAATCACAGAGAAGGAGGCATTCAGAGTTCCCCACCTTGACTTCAGTGTTAAACTATCCGCCTCCTTGACTTTATACAACCAATTTACATATCCCTTAAAGCTGATTTTCTAGATGATGCCACCACTTTGGGCCATTAAAGAAACAAAAACTAGAATATATTATGCTGTTTGACAATATACTGGTAGTGCTTTATTAGGTCAATTGCTGATGACAGGTTCCCTTTAAGCACTTAATATGTGCCGCAGGTCCCCAAAGTTCAATCCCTTACAATGACAGTGATGAAATATCCCATAACAATGGAAGTCTACAGCCCACTCCTAAAATATTCTACATGCATTGGCCAAGATCTCAGGTGAATGCCACTTGATCAAGAATGCCGTGGGTCAACAAACACAAATCTAAAAATAGGATGTCAGCATCCAGCGGGTTATAAAATGATTACTTCTTTATTGGTTCATTAAAATTGATCACACACAACGTTTCGGCTCCTTGACATTGAGTGGTCATTTTTGTTGAACCAGTAAAGAAGTAACCTGCATTTTATACCCCTTCTGACCATACATCTCTATGTGGGAAATTTCCTTTTTGTTTAAGACAACAGATAACATATTTTTTAACTTGTAGAATATCTTAAAATGAATTATTTCCTAGATTAAACATCAGATTGAGATATTAAATGTGTAGGTCACGGGCCAGCTTGGTAGCGGTCTCTAATTATTTTCTCTGCTGTGTTCACCTTTATCATTTGTCATTTACCATTGTAGCAACTGTCTTAGCAAACTATGTTCTTGTAAGGCAGATGCTAAGAAAGCCGTAGTACTAAAACTTAGTTATTGCTCTGAAACCATTGTTTCCCAGTTCTTACAGAGAATCGTGACCTTTCTGACTGTACCTCTCGGCAAGATTATCTGGACACATACAACACAAGAACAGCAGGAACTAACTTTTTATATGTCTGTGTTTCTATTATTGCTTAAATGACAGTCTTTGTTATGTGTGTCTTTTTTTACTACCTTGTCTTCACATGCATTTTCTCCTGCAGTTCCTTCCACTTTTATTGGAGGCAGTAGGGGTCACCTTTTAAGCCTTGCGTATTAGATAGCAATTAGATTGATATTACAGGAAAGCAGCTTTGTGGAATGCCCATTGTACTCCTTAGAAACACATTTGTATAAAGGCAAAAGCATCCTGTGTTTGGAATTGCTAGTCACTGTGCTAAAGTCTGGTTTATTCACTATTATAAAAGTAAGAAATAAGTTAAAAGTAAGCCCTCATTTTTCAGTTTAATCTATTCTATGTTTAGCCCACAGGATACATTACAGATTTACAATCATGCTCACAGTTGTTAATTATCTTAGCAGGTGCTTTATTGACAAAATTAAACATTCCCTTTGTGTCTTTGTTGCATATTGTAACCTGCACTTTCAGTCTCTTTGGATGTGTGGGAAATATGCAAAAATGTTTTCCAGGATGGGATAAGTAAAACAATGGCTCTTTTTCCAGGGTTCTGACCCTTACACAATCCCTGGAGTGATGGGATAAGTTATTAAGGGCAGATATGTTTGCCCTAGATTTTTAATCACAGGTGTTTTAGGCTCCAGGAAATGTATTATTTATAGTCAAAAGCAAAGACTTTCCAAAGCTGTCTTCTTGTAAAAGCCAAGCATTTAGAGACATATGACCGGAGTCAGCAATATAAATCAATTTTTCTTTATATCCAAATGTGAAAAGACATAAAACACCAGTACATCACCATATCTTCGGCAAACAGTGTCAATTGTCTATAAAATTGTAGAACGCTAGGAGATCATGGCTTCATGAGCAACCGACGCCCGTATGGTTAGTTGACGTTTCGGAGGTGTGTCCTCCTTCCTCAGACATGCGTGATACTAGGTAAGTGGAGATTTAAATGCTTTCTTAATACTCATGTTATACATAACTTATTATATAGCAAAATCTACATTAGATACCACTAACTAGAAACGAAATACAACAGACATACATACTTAAATGACATTGTTCGTTCAGACCACGGGGCTGGACGTGTCCACGGTGTAATCCAGTAAACTTCACGCTGAAGTAACTTTTCTTAGAGCGGTCTCTTCTTTTATTTCCACACTCTGTAGCACTAGCCATCTATGATCACTGACATTATGTCTTACTCACGAAAGTGTTTGGCAACACCAGTCTCATGTTAACCCTTTCACTGACGTTTTAAGCTCCTCCTCCTCCTTTACTAAGGAACTGTCTATAACAATCATGTCATTAGTCTGTTTTGATGGATCTTGTTGTGATAAATTCTTCTAGACTTTGTTCAGACCCCTTCCACAACAGGCAGACATTGTCCACATATCTGGTCACAGCCCAATAGATTCAGACCACTGGCTCTCACGAATTTATCACATATCTGAACAATGTCATCCCCTTTATTACATTTTCTGCAGAGAAAAGTAAGCAAGTAATTCATTACCTAGACGTTGAAGTGAGAAAATTTCAAGACCAATTCACCACTCTCTATATATAAAGAAACAGATCGAAATAACTGCTTAAACACGATAGCTACATGCCCCAGACGTTTAAAGGGATCCGAAAGGGCAATTATAAGAGCTCCACGGATTTTGTAGTATTATAGTGGAATATCTATTCAGATGGAAAAATTAGTTTAAAATTTTGACAGAGAGGCGATCGAGAAAAGAGTAGAAAGAGTTGGCATCGAAGTTTCCCGTCTACCCAGAAACCAAGTTGTAGGTCATTTAAAACCTAGAAAACCAAGAGGGATATCGTATATATCCCAATTCGTAAACATGCCCATTTGGTTAAAAAGACCATAACCAAACACTGGCCTATACTTACCCACGATCCGAAGTTTGGATCACTATTCAAAAGTCTGTCCTAAATTCATTTAAAGAAGGGGCTCGTCGCGCAACGAGTGTAATTAGATCGACATCGCAGTAAAGAAAAAAAACACGACAAACGTTCTAGCTACAAATAAAAAGGGTACATTTGCTTGCCTATCTTGTCAAAATTGTACAGGTATTATTAAAGGAGACACTTTTAACCACCCTAGGAAAGGGACCACCATACAGATTAAAGGATTTTTTACCGGTAATACTCAGTCAGTCGTGTATGTTTAAAATGCCCGTGCGGCTTGGCTATGTAGGCAAACACAAGATCCATCAAAACTAGACTTAATGAACATAGATCTGTTATTAGACATTCCTTAGTAAAACGGAGGAGGAGCTTAAAACTTCAGTGAAAGGGTTAAACATGAGACTGGTGTTGCCAAACTCTTTTCGTGAGTATAGACATAATGTCAGTGATCTAGATGGCTAGTGCTAAGAGTGTGGAAATAAAAGTAAGAACCGCTCTTAAGAAAACGTTAACTTCAGCGTGAAGTTTACTGGATTCAGCGTTGGACACCGTCAGCCCCCGTGTGTCTGAACGAACATGTCATTTAAGTATGTATGTCTGTTGTCTTTTCGTTTCTAGTTAGTGTACTAATGAAGATTTTGCTATATATAAGTTATGTAACTATGAGTATTAAGAAAGCATTAAATCTCCACTTACCTAGTATCACTATGTCTGAGGAAGGAGACACCCTCCGAAACGTCACACTATACCATACGTCGTCGGTTGCTCAGTGAAAGCCATGATCTCCTAGCGTGCTACTTTTATGGACAATTGACACTGTTTGCCGAGATATGGTGATGTACTGGTGTTTTATGTCTTTTCACATTGGATATAAAGAAAAATTGATTTATATTGCTGACTCCGGTCATATGTCTCTAAATGCTTGGTTAATGGGTTATGAGAGCCCTCATTTGTAGACCGGTGTACACACTAGGAGTCACATGCTACAGAGCTTTTTTGTTTTTTGGTTGATTCTTGTAAAAGCCATACATAAGGGTCTTTCAACAGAAAAAGAGAGGGTTGTTTCGCAATCGCTGGTTCATCTATGGATTTTGTCCCACAATACTGTGCAATCAGTTGTACCTGTAGCAGGTGCATATAAAGGTACAGACTGTGGGTGCCACTCTCTCTCTGTCTCCTGGAGCTGACTGCAGAGCGCTGCTTGAGAGCTGAAACCACAAAGTCTGGGGTTGCAAAACATGGCTATGACCTGATAGGAAGGCACCTGGTATGGTCAAGATTAAAAAGTGTTGGTCAGGCTCAGGATTTTGGCTGTGTTTTGTTTATGCTGTTTTATTAAATTACAGGCTAGTCCTGTTTTTAGAAACAGGAGTATTCCTGTCTTGGTCTCCCATTTTCCTACCTCTGATAAAGATATTCCTCCAGGTTTACACACATTTAAAGGACTGTGCTAAACTATGCTAAAATGGAGGAGCTGTTCAAGCGATGATACAGGCTAATGCTAGCCTTCAGCAGGCAGTGGGATACTGGATGGAGGTGAACCTATATCATATAGATTATAAACTTTTAAAGTATATTGGTGCTTATCCCTCAAGTCTTGAGCCAAACATAATATCTAATGCGTTTCCTCTCCCTAATATTGGTACAGGAGATTCATCAGAGGTGTATTTACATCTGCATAGCTAGATTAAAGAGGTTTTCCCACAAAACAGTCGGGCCCTATCCACTCTGCAATCTTCGTCAGCTCTATAGCTGCTCACTCATCTCCGGAAACGAAAAGGGGTCCAACTGGGGTACATCGGATCCCTTGTTCTCGTAATCTGTTGGGGTCTCATCACTGAGGCCCCCAATGATCATAAAGTTGGGCCTTAACCTGTGGATAGAGCCTAACTTGTTTAGTTGGAAAACCCCTTTAAGTTTTGCTTCTTTCTGCAGCTAAGGTACCATTCATCTTTATTTTGACTTAAAGTGTAACCGTCATCCTGAGCAAAAAATACTAAAATACATAATTCTGCTCCAGGTGGAATCATTCCTCAAATTATTTTCCCTCTCGGTCCTCATTTAGTACCTTTTTTGGCCCATAGCAACCAGGGTTTCCAGCTCTCAAAAAACTACAATCAGCAAGTTGGAGGGGCGAAGCCTGTCTCCTGTCACCTCATCACAAGCGCCTGCTGCTGACCAATGACACCAGAGCGATCTATCTAATAATCTATCTGTCGATCTCTTATCTATCTCATATCTATCTATCTAGCTCCTATCTATCTATCCCTCCTATCTATCTCCTATCTATTTTTCTATCTCCTATCTTTCTATCTCCTATCTATCTATGTATGTCCTATCTATATCATATCCATCTATGTATCCATGTCTATCTGTCTATCTATCTACCTACCTAAGTAACACTCCAGCACAGCACATGAGGGCACAGCTTGTAGACGTGGAGAGAGTGTCCTGCAATTTCCTTGAGTGAGGTGATGGGGGGAGGGGGCTGCAGTTTCTGTCAGTGTGGATTATTTGTTACACACAAGTGTAGGGAAAGCTGAGGAGAGATAAGTGTAGGTGTTCGGTCCCTACATTAGTGAAGGCTTCTCCCTGCACATGGCTGAGTGCTGGCACAGTGACACATGAGGTAATAAGCTGTGTGCAGGGAGACATGAGGTTATCAGCTGGCTGCAGGGAGGGGGATGGGGGCGTGTCTCCTGCCCGTAGTCTTAGCTTCTTTATGAAGACGGAATGTGCATAGTACCAGCTATCTGAGCAGTCACTGCCATCGAGGGGAAGTCTGCAGAATTCAAGAGGAAGGAGCAAGATTCGGGAAACTAATCCAACTGCAAAAGGGCTTAAAATTACCTGCCCTACAACATATCAAAAGTTTTTTGAAATGATGGTTACACTTTAACATCTTACTATCTCCTTAGTTCTCAAAGTTAGCTGTCTATCTGGCTAGCTTGCCCGGTGGCACTCCGGCACCGGTGTGGCCATATGCTGGGCATTTAACCAATTCAGCCTACCCGTCTGGTGGGTGTGTCATTACTATCCCTGCCAATTGGCTTATAGGGTTCTCCCCTAGCCAATTTAATCCAGGGGTATCCCGCTCCACCCCTTGACTGGAGGCCTCGGATAGCATCATGCCCTAACCACACACCATTCCTTCCTTGGTGCTTGTACATACAGCTTATTTTCTTCATCTTATTTTCTTCATGTTTCTCAGGATGTGTGTGATAAGGAACACACAGTGGTTTATTTGAGCAGAAACCTCACCCTTCCTGAAAAAAATTATAGTATAGTAGAAGGGGTGTGCTTGGCCATTAAGTGGGCTCTTCAGTCTCTTAAAGGACACCTGTCATCAGGTCTCTGTCACTAGTCCTGTCAACACTATCCATTGGAGCAGCTCACAAGGATTCTATCACAGCCTTAATCTAGTCAATTCATACATTAATCATACAAAATTATATTTTCTTTATTATGTAAATGAGGCTGGTCACATGGTCAGAGGCAGTCATGTCACTGCTTGTACCCCTCCCCTCTCCTCCACCTGCTCATGTCTGTGTGTAATGTATAGTAACGCATTGCTAGTGTCTGTGCTTTACCTGCTGACATGCTCTCACCTACTATACACATGTGAGAGACACAGACATCAGCTACACAAGTACCTGACATGTTCTGCTATACACATGTAAGACACAGGCATCAGCTACACAAGCGCCTGGCATGTTCTGCTATACACATGTGAGACACAGGCATCAGCTACACAAGTACCTGACATGCTGTATTCTCCTATACACATGTGAGAGACCCTCACATCAGCTACACAAGCACCTGACATGTTCTGCTATAAACATTTGAGAGACACAGACATCAGCTACACAAGTACCTGACATGTTCTGCTATACACATGTGAGAGACACAGACATCAGCTACACAAGTGCCTAACATGCTGTATTCTCCTATACACATGTGAGAGACCCAGACATCATCTACACAAGTACCTGACAAGCAGTGTTCTCCTATACACATATGAGAGACACTGACATCAGCTACACAAGCACCTGACATGTTCTGCTATAGACATGTGACTGACACAGACATCAGCTACACAAGTGCCTGATATGTTCTGCTATACACATGGATGCATCCTAGAGAAGTTGAATACACACAAAGGCTGCAGAGGGTGTGACGGGCAGCACCAGGAAGTACATAGAGGCAGACAGCTTTGCATACAGCTTTAGTACCTCACAGCGGTTCGGCGTATTCATGAGGGGGTCCAAGGTTTCTTCCCTAGACCACCCCACCCATGCCATAGGCCAGTGGTGACTGCCGGGCTTCATGCCGCAGTCACCACCTCCTCGGACTATCCCCTCATAAATTTGCTGGAACGCTGCTAGCTCGCTCTGGAATTCCTATTGTAGGGTACTGCAGTGTCTGCTTACTTTATCTGAGGGTTCTGATAAAGGTAGCAGTTTATCACTGCCTACTTTAGCAAGCAGCTCCTAATGAATTTTTTTTGGGTGACAGGTCCTCTTTATGTTTGCAGGCATGTAGAGAGACAATGAAGGGATAGGGGCAATACTTTCTAATGACAGTTTATGAAAATATAATTAGTTTTGAGGGTTACTTTGCCTGGAGCTGGATTGGGAAAAGAGGGTTCATCTCTAGATTTTTTTACCACAATGCTGCATCAGTTGCACTGGCCTTGTCATTAAGACTCTAATGCACTAAACTCTTGATTAGACCAGAAATTAAAAATACTGTATTTACACATAATTTATTTTTCTCTTTTAAACCAAGCAACTAAAATTACTTCTACAGCTTTAACCCAGGAGTATATGTTTTCTACGTGATGGAAATACACATTTTTTATACTTGAACTTGTCTCCATTCTCATCTGAACCCAGCTGTAACATACCCATTAATTCTTTTTTTCCTAGATAGGGTAGCTCTTCTCCCAATCTGGAAAGGCCATAATTCATGCCACCTTGATTGCATGCTCAGAATTCATAAAGCTCTCCTACAGAGAGGACACCATTTATCCTCATTTCACTGGGATATACAGGCACATCGGTGTTATATTTTTTCACAGTAAACATTGTGAATAGTGACAATGGATTGGCCTGCTTCAGTCAACCATATTGCTGTGTAGATTTTAGCAACCAAGCACACCATGTTGTATCAAAATAAATTACTGCGGCTCAGGTGAAGGCAAGGGGCGCATCTGTAAAATATCAGCCAATCTGAAAATCTGATTATGCTGTGCACTTGACTGTATTACTCAGTATCCTCATATTTCACAACCATTCAGGTTTTTTTTTGCAAGATATTCTTCACACAGATTCAATATCTATATATATAGAAAATGTATACGGAATATATATATTCCATATATATTCCTTATATATTTCTTATATATATATATATATACATATACATATATGTAAATATATATATAATAAATGTCAGTTATGGTAATTGTTACAATGGCAAAGCAATTACCAAAAAAAGATTTAACATAATTTTCATCTTGTAACTATGCAAAAAGAAGTGTTTTATACATAATCACATTCATTTGACTCAATGAGGATTACTTATTCAATTAGAATTAACTTTGTTACTAGGAAATGGACCTATCGAGTATACAATTATTGAATGTGGGCTCATTTTTCCAGTCACCTGGAAACTAATTAGCACGACATAATCACATACTTGCTGTCTGGTAAACATACAAGTCCCAAAGGACCAAATGACTTGAATCGTGAATCACTAGCCACTGCTTATATGTAATTATCATATAAATGAGGTGCTTTGCATTGGCCTTTGATACCCAAATTCTCATCAGAGGCAAGGGATATCATACAGTTTATGCAAAACTGCAAGAATATGAGAGTTTGAATGTCAAATACATCCTAAACTAAATCTATCTAAAATGTAAAAGTTTGAAAGTGTAAAAAGAAAAAAAAGAGTCAAATGAGTTTGAGTACTATAGGAGACAAGTAATATGAATGATGATAGTGTTTCTGTTATAGCCGAGAGGAAGAGCAGTAGATAAATTACGACACATAATATTGTACAGAAACATTACAAAGTAGCATCTAAGGAGGATCCCCTCACATTTATGGTCTAAAGAATGATCAAACACTGTCTCTGACAAAGTTAATATATCTGACAAATCTATTAGTGCACTTACAAACAAATTTCTCTTGACAAGATTAAGATGAAGTTGAGACACAACTATCTTAACATCTATAAGAGTAGATCTGTGGAAACCCAATGAATTTTAAGTCCACAAATATACCGTGTTCAGAAGACCCTGAAGAACATAAAAAGTCATACCTTGCTTGATTCAGGATATTCATACATCTTCCCTATGTCAGAAGACTGAAGGATGTAAGCTCTGCAGTCTAGTACCAAAGTACATCAACTGTCTGCACACACTGTGAACTACAGAGCAGGAAACTCCTTGGCTGTAAATCTAACAACCCATTCTAAACAGCGTTGCTTACTCAAGCGTAGCAGTCGAGTATTTTTATAAGGTGTGGCTCTTTTTCAAGAACAATATAGAGTTACTGAGGAATAGCAATACACTGTTATCAACAGTAACATAGATGATTGTCCTGTCAGTCAGATTTTTATTAAGCATGTCCTATATGTAAGCAAAAAGGAATGAGATAAATAGGTTTAGTTTTCTTAATTGTTACTTAAAATACTGTCCTGAAAACTGTGTAAGATAAATGCAAGTTCATTTGTTTGGATAAGAGTGCCGCAAGGTGAGCAAACCATTTTACTACATAAAATTTCATTTAAAACTATGAGAAAATGTTCAAGAGTACAACTCAACCGAATGGGTTATACCATCCAAACACAAAAAAATCTGCTTCATTAAAGGGAACCTGTCTCCAGGTCCTAACCCACTAAACTGCAGGTCTCCTGTAATGAAATGTCCTTTCTAAATTCCCTCTTTGGTGTGAAATCTCACACGTTTAGCTATAAAAAAAAATCTCCTTTATAGTCAGGCAAATATGACTCTTCTAATCCCATTTTCACATGAGCTTAGTCAGGTGGTTTAAGGGTTAGTGGCAGTTCAGAAGCCTGCATCGTTGGTAATATAGTTCCTAGAAACAAGCAATTCATATCTTATTAAAGATAAGAATATCATCTTTCAGAAACCATAATGCTTATGGTTCTGTGAGCTACAGAATTGGACATACAGGCAGTTAAGAAATAGGCAGGAACTGGATCCTAATGTGTAGATTGCATTTACAACAGTGGGGCTCATTTACTAAGGGCTCCGCGGCCGCAGTTTCATCGGGTTTCCCGACTTTTTCCGTTTTGCGACGAATTCTGCCAGGATTTTGGATGTGATCAGATTTCAGCGCAATTGCGCTGGCTTTCATGCGTAGCCGTTGGAAAACCTGACGGAATTTAAAAAACTAATTGTGTCGCAAAATCAATCACTCACATGCACCAGGAATAGGTTGGTGAACTCCGGCGGAACTCAGCGCAGCAGCGACACCTGGTGGACATCGGGCACACAACCTTAGTGAATCGCCAGAAGACCCGAATCCTCATCGGAGAACACGCCGCTGGATCGCGACAGGACCGGGTAAGTAAATGACCCCCAGTGTCTTTAGCTGTCTGTATAATAATTATTTGTATCTCTGGTTTTGTAGATCACAAAGCCATAATCCTGGAAAGATCTGAAAGATGTGATTCTTATTATTAATATGGCACAAAAAGCATGTTTCTAGGTACTAAAAGACCAAAGATAGCGGCTTCTGAAGGCACACTACCACGCCAACCACTAAACTTGAATCATTTTATATGCAAATGAGGTAATAAGAGTCATATTTGCCTGACTTTGGGTACCTATTTTTATAGGTAAATGGGTAAGATTTCATATAAAAGGGCTCATTCTTGAAAGGGCATTTCATACTCTTCCGGACGGGACTAGTAGTTTAACGGGGTAAAACCTGGTGACAGGCTCCCTTTAAGGAAAGGCCCATCTTTAGTAACAGTAACAATGTTTTCCCCAAATACTATTTATCCCCTATCCTGTAGATAAGTGAAAATCGTAACATCTCTAAAACCTCCCCCAAAAATCATTAGAATTATGTGAGAAGGAGTTTGAATATACTGAGAGATCCACTTCTGTCTATGGAACTGACAAAATCTTAGTACAGCCCTCAGCTAACAATCACATAGAGTTCGAATGATGTTGCATGTAAAAAAAGCTGTATTTAATATTTTTTTATTAAAGTTGCACCTGACCATTATATTGTATATTTACAAAAGTATACCGAACAGGTTATTGTCTGACATTAGAAAGAATTAAACAGTGGCAATCTCCATCAACTACAAAGATGAAAATATCTGGTTACTATGGAAAACTGCCTATAAATAGTGTGTTGCTACCCAAGTAGTAAAGCTGGGTAATATTAAATACATTATTATAAAAAAATACACTAACACACATTAGTCAATCACCAGGAAACTAATATACATACATATAGAACATATAGCAGAGGTCCATCGCTCCATCTTTTCATTGCAATAGTATAGCATCTTGTAAAGATAGGGGTCAACATCGATCGCCCTCATTTTCTTTTATCAACATTTAGTAACTTCGCCATGAGGGCCCATAAAAGTGTAGCTATGAAGATTTCTGATAACTAGTTATATTCACATAGTCCACCCCATCTCAAAAAAATATTCTGATTGAATTTGTTTTATAACATTGAAGTGGAGAACAGCATAAAGAAATATGTAGTCTGCATCAGGCAGGCTATTATTATGGAATATATTTAGAATAGTAATTGTGGGATCAAAGCTAATCTTATATTTTCCGTCGCACATCTACAACCATAAATAAATAAATCTAGGATGAATGTTTACTGTGAAACTCACATTATTAACTTGAAATATATTTGCTCTTTATTGCAAAACTTTAAGAGTCTGAGGCATGCTGAGCATACTAATTGTCTATCGCTTAGATTTCTATTGAAATCTACTAAACATTCATTGTGTTGGAGTCGTTATAATTATTGCATTGAGTGTTATAGTAATTGATGAAGTATGGGGGGAGGGAGCTTGACAATGAAATCCCAGAGTCTAAGGCCATTAGTTATTCCTTTGCTACCTAGTTACTACATAGGACTTAGAATTATTTCATGATTTCAGTGCCTTGGTGTTTCTCTCTTAATAGATTTAGATGCCTGACAAGAACTAGCCATGTGCTCCAACAATTCAAGCAATAAGTCAGACAGTAGATAAAGGTTATCTGACAGAGTCAGGCTAAGTCATTTAAGTATCAGGACCCATAGGTGTTGTTTAAATAATTGCTCTAAAAAGGTCCAAAATTAAAAAGTCTTATTTGGAGTTTACTTATTTGGAGAAGTTTAAGTGCTTGGATGGGGGGGGGGTCATGACACTAGGTGACACTAGCAACATTAACTGTTAATACAGCTATAAACCAGTTGTAAATTTCCATTAACTAGGTTATATCCTGATCATTCTCCATTACCTCTCCCCGGGGAAAATGTAAATGAATATTTTATCGTATGTTGTGTCCAATAGTCTTCTTTAGCTCTAGACATGCAAGCTAAAAGGTGTCAAATGATTATGTGAAAAAAAACTCATGATTTACATCAAGGAGGGATGATTTAGCCATCCATTGCATCTCATGCCGCTGCCAATTTATTGTTTAAAATGTAACTAAACCATGAGGCTTTTTATTTCACAAATGAATAGTGCAGGTGATAATAGTAGAATTTATAATATACTTTCTTCAGCAAAGAAGATTTTCTGTTTTTTCTTGCCTCACTTTTATTTTGCAGTGAGCAGTGTATCTGAAAGAATTGAGAGCTCTGTCCACCACAGGCAGATAAGAAGACTAATAATTGACTCTTTCATACCTACAGCATATTTCCCTTGATGATTCAGCTCTTAAAGAAGAGTGACTGCGACACTGTATGTCAAGAGTTAAAATCATAAGGAACATTATCTGATCAACTGGCAGTAGTGTATAGAGAGCAAGATTTAATTTATAGAAAGTGCTTAAATAAGGAAGAAAGGTGAGGGAAAAAGAAAGAAACAAGAACAGTTACAAAAATAAATATCATCATGCTCTACCAATTTATCTTTTTTTTTTCAAAAGTTTAGCTACACTTTAAGAACATGAGAATATCCATGCAATCTAGGCAGATGGAATGGGACATATAATTGATATCTTCTTTGTGATCTTACAAATACAAACCCTTACCATATGCCCTTTTAACAGGTATTTATTTTTTTTCATTTCAGTTTTAATTAAAACATGAAACACAAAATAAAAAAAAACAAGAAAAGTGTGTGCTCTTCCTTTTTAAGACTTTTTCAAGACTTTTGTCATCTTATCTGAGTTGTCATAGGTTTACATCCATATTCTCCATTTTAGAATAACCTAGAGCACTGCTCATCCTGAGCACCCCCATTTATTAGTAGAATGCCAGAATGACTAAGAAGGACTGGCACAGACAAGTAGTACCAGTGAGATATATTTCTTCATAGCAATGGAGATTTATATGCTATTTAGGGACATTGAAAAGCTGAGTGGCAGCCCCTATTGGCATTTTAATGGTTGCCATTAGTGTTTGTCACCTCTGAAAATCCAACATCTGTTAGACCAACATGAGTTAGAAACCGCTGAATAAAATATCAGAGAACACAGAAATTGGCTATATACATTGCTGATTTTATACTAAAGACAAGCGCTCACAAAGTAAGTATGTCAAATAACCAGTACAATGTATCTAATACACTTTCAGGTAAATTAGCTTTTTAATTTCACAATATGTCTTCATCTCCAAGCAAAGCTATTTTCATGTGGATATTTTCAAAATCAGGCAGATTAACAAGAAATCCACACTAATCTACAGGAGGGAATTTTCCCCAGGCAATGGTAATGGCTGGATAACTCGCTTCATGAATTAAATTACATAATTTGAATGAAATAATAAATAAATATTTCAGTGACATATTGGGAGGCAGGTCTAATAAAGTACATTAATAATGAATGAACAGAAGCACTGCCATAGCATATTAAAAGGAAATCTGGTGTATAATGTTGTCAGAGAACAAGTAAGAGGCCCATTTTGATCAAAGGAAATGGTCGCTTAAATATCTCTTTGCAGATTCATATCTTCCAGTTAAACAATCTATCAGTTTTGTTCTACTGCACTTCAGTTAAAAAACAAAACTTTTGTTTTCCTTGTAAATTATTTAGCAGAACAAATAACTTTTTTTCTTTGAATAGTTTTGCTAAAACAGGAGCTTTCAAAATATTCTCTGACCCAAACAATTTCAGAGCAGTCAATGTCAATATTTTTGGCACTCTTTTGTCAATTGGGCAATGCCAGGCTGTCTGCTACAGCCAAGAACCACCTATTTTACAGTGGGGAACCCAATTGGAATTGCTCCAGGATAGAATATCATATCAGCATAGTGAAAATATAGGAACATAACCTTTAATGAGCATGCAATAAAATCAAATATGATCAGGCTTTTAGCTATGGGCATACAACCTAAATTTGTTTCAGGATAGTTTTACTACCAAGTAGTAATGGTCGGTTTTTACTCTTTATTGGTGAAGCAGACAATTCCCATGAGACTGCAGAGATCCAAAAGATTAGCAATGATTTATTGAGAATAGTGGAAGCTAGATGGGGTTTTGTACCATTAAAAATGTTTTCCAGGTTAAAACTATTGATAAGTTAGCCATACAAAAGGTCATTTAACAATCAGTGAGGGTAAAACACCAAGCAAACACACAAATCATCTTTTCTGAACCAGAGGCAAAACAGAGGTGGTAAACAGAACAGATATTTGAATTTATTGTACATAGTGTTTTTCCAAAATAAATGAGATCATTATTATGAACCTGCTAATGCTCTGGTGGAAAGATTTGTGGTTAGGAACCTTTTAAGTTACAGTGTCCACCAGTGGCTGACCTAGGAGAGGTAGGGCCCCATAGTGAACTTCTGAATGGGGCCCCTTACCCCGTAAAAAATATACATACAGTATATACACACCATAAACACAGACATACAGCATATACACATCACATACACATTTAGAGCATATACACATCACAAATACAGCATATGCACACCAAATACCCCAGATACTGTGAGCCCCATAGACGCTGCTATGGCTGCTACCACTGTAGTTACGCCCCTGGTGTCCATGATCCACAGGATGGGGGAGAACTAGCTGGTTAGTGATGGGCTGACTGCTGACACCCCAGTATCATGAGAACAGGGCCTCCTGCAATCCAGAGTACTGGGGTCCTTCCCTAATTGATGGAGCAGCAGTTCAAGCGTGTCTGGTAGTGTCAGAAATTGTTGAGCATAGTTTTCGGAGCAACCATTAGTGATAATGGGACCCCTATTATCGTAAAAGGAGGAACTTTGCAGTATATGTCCCCAAAATCTGATTTGATGTAAAATATCTGCATTCTGTGTCCTCTGAATATGTTTGAACAACCATTTACATCGTAATCTGACAGTAAAACAGAATCTTGTAAACTCAAACTTCAATTGGGAGCTTTAATATGAATTTTCTCCTACATACTGTAATAATGATTTGAAAGGTAAAAATATTTTCTGTAGCGCAGTTTAATTTTCTTGGGAATAGTCTTGTCAAAACAAAGAATGGATGCAGTCAAACTAACACAGAAAGACTTGACTGACAATATCTACTGAGTTATGAGTATATAATGCTCCATGTCATATTCAGTATATTCCAATTACCATCAAATAACTCAGACGCTTATGAACAGGAGAAAACTTGCTGTAATAGACTCTTAATCATTAATAGTTTTCCTCAGTATGTATATTTTAACAATCATCTTGTTCTAGGGCACATTGTCAGTATGACAGCTCTTTGGCCGTGTACGCTAGCTGACAATAAAGAACTCATATTGGCTTATTTTACAGGAAAACACCTTGAGTATATTTATTTCATTAACTTCCATTTGTTCTGTGAGTCTTATATTCAGATGGTATGAATAAAATAAAAATGAAAAATTGTGTAGCTGCACAGATGTAGTGCAATCTAATGTGTTTAGAGTGGAGAAAGACGTAAATGACAGAAATGAATATAGATTATGGCAATCAGAATGAATGCCTGGATCAACGACCCAGCCACGGAACCAATGTACCTATACTTTAACTTTTTATACTTTCAATAAAGACATGAACTTGTTTAAAGAATAAGCTATTACAATATCTGGTGACAGAAAGTTCTGTGGTCTTTGCAGTGAACTCCAAAACAATAACAGTCAAAAAACATCTTAATTCTAATTAAAGTTAATAACGGAAAAAACTTTGAGGTACAATGTAAAACTATTTAAAGGTGGTTATCTAATATTAATGGATTAATGTTGTAGTAAATAAGTCTTGACCGTGTAAGTAGTTGGGTTGGGTGGTGGGTTTGTATATTGTGGACTTCTGTTTCACTAAAGTGTAGTGCTTCCTGCTCTATAAGTGCAGTAGGCAATGGTAACCGAGGAGAACCAGTCTTTTAATTGAAGATTGTCTAAAGATCTTGGCTCTATGTCTCTGCAATCTCTCCCCTTCTGCAAACAGTCTTTGGAGAAGAAAATCAGGACTCATTTTAATGGAAATTCCATAAGAATACAAGCAGTAGTCATGGACACAATGGAAACACTATAGAGCCATGTTGAGTTGCATAGTGATTTTTTCATGTTGAAAGCCCTAGAAACTATTCATAGACACAAGAGAAGTATTGTGGTGGCATATATGAGAATTCAGAATGACATCAGTAAATAACAGTGGTCTTCTAATAAACCAGTGCTGTTTGGGACTTAACAGTCTTTGGTTACACAAAATGCTTAACCAAATGTAACCAAACATATCCAAAACTTCAGTACATCTATGTGACTATGTGAATGCAGGTTTAAGACTCATGCTAATAAGCTAAATGTGCTGCATACTGTATGATGGCCACTCAAGACACATACACTATTTCAATTTGTAGCTACAACAGAACACATTCCTGTGAAGATATTTATTACCTGATATCATGTATCTGCACACTTCTATTCTGGATCTAAGATCTAGACATTGGGACCTGACACTCCCTGACACTTGTTTCATCTCTTGCCTCTCCTCAGAACTCTGCTTTAGTCTTGACTGTGCTCCACATATTCCACCTCTTTCTTCAATTCACAATTTGCTACTGCAAGAAATCTGCCCATGTGGCGCGCTCTAGTCCAAGCTATGGAGAGAGAAAGCTTGAGTGCATACTTAAAGGGCATTAACATTCAGTTTGATTAATCTGCCATATATACACATTTCTTCAATTACAGGAAAATCTTCCTGTGAGAAGATAATTTCTCATAAATGTAGACATATGGTCCCTTAAAAACAAGACTGTGTCCTTGGATACGGTCACCTCTGCTGGAGGGATTGCACAAAGAAACAAAAGGTTTTTGTATATGAAATGTCTGGGAGTTAATGCAGGTCCCAAAGCCATCCTGTGGTAATGATCGCTGAAGCCATGTGGTCAGGCAAGACTCAAAAGCGCATGTCCGGCCACTGCGGCCAAAATGTGAGGTGGTCGTATCTGAGGAAGCCATCTTGTTTCTACAGGACAACAAATTTTTACATATGGCAAATGAATTTAAATAAATGTGATTGCCCAGATGGGAATACCCCTTTAAGGTGTGGTCACACTTGGGCCCAGGAGGCTTAGGAGATTATTGTTTTACGGTTTACTGCAAATGTTGCTAGTTTATTACTTACAGAATTATAAGCCATAGTCATGTATTGTTTGTAATCGTCATGACTTAATAAAGTGTAAGGAAACTTTAAAAGCAATTTTTTTATTTTAGATATTAAGCTGTATTCATTCCTCCTGCTGAGACGCATATCATGTAATATATATAAATACCGTTCTCATCACAACCGAGATGCGTAGTCCTTGTACTCAATAAACGTATCCATCTGGTCATTCCTTGGAGAGGCATGTTATTTCCAATGTAGATTGTGAGCCCTCATGGGCATATTTGGACCTACAACGTACTTTGCAGACTGTTGCACTAAAAAATAATGGCAACTGATGTTTTTTTGTTCTTGTTGTGGAAATAGCAAAATAGCCGGATGGCAATTTTGCATTCATTCAGTCATCAGTGGTGATAAGGGTAAAAAAACTGATACTGACTCAACGTTATATACATCATGTTTTCCATGACAGAAGAATGAGCTTGCATTAAATAGAAATACAGGGCGATATTTATCACGGCCTCTGTGTCACGTCAGTGGTGTAGATCAAGCCATATGATGGATACTAAACAGAATATTTCCCTTCCGACTACAACCATATTAAGATTGGACTTGTTTCTTATAGTAAACAATTCATGTTGTATGTATTAGTTACTTAGGGGATACAAAGACTGTAATCACATAGACCCGTTGTGTCAAGCCAGTAGTTTTAGATACCGATCTGAAGTTACTGCATGCTGGGCAGAGACGGTAACTCCTAGGCCCAAGACTTTGTATTCATCTCTATCCATATCTCTAGGACACACAGATCAACTATCCTGTATATGATCACTGCAAAGTTCCACTACTCCTATCCTGTATATATGGGCACTGCACAGTACTAATACTCTTGTATTTATATATGAGAACATCAGAATATTAATTCTACTCCATTCCTTAATATAGGGATACAGCACAATAATACTTCTACTCCTATTCTATATATACACTGGAGATCAAAATTTGAAAACATGTATGATCGCTTGATTTTGTTAAGAAATAATGTAGATTGTTTAACATTTGAAGGATTTTTGTAAGGAGAACGCCATGACACTAGAAACAAAATAACCTACGTACATAAAACCTTTTTATAATAAGGAAACAGCAATAACTATATCACAGAGAAATTCTCTGAAGGCTACACCAGTCCCCGATCAGTAGGAAGTGCAGAGGCCTTTGCTTTGAATAACTTCCGCACATCACTAGTCTCTCACACTGCTCTGGTTATGGGTTTCTTTGCCATAAGTTTGTCACCAAAAATTATCCAGGAGCTTTCTACTGGGTTTTGATTAGAAATCTGGGCGGAGCATTTCATTGTTTCAATGATTTTTGTTTGACGGACTGCTTTAGCCGTTCTGCTGTGTGACACGGAGGTATCGTCCTGCATGATAATAGTTGCAGGTTGATTGAGTAATGAACGCATGGAAGGAACTATGTGTTGTTAAAGACGGTTCTGATACACACATGCATTGCAGAAAACATTCTCCAACCATGACATTTCCTCCACCACTTTTCACAGACTTATTTAAAGACTTTGGGTTCACAATTTCCCCTGTTTGTCAACAAACATAATGTTTCCCATCAGACGCCAATAAGTTAAACTTGCTTTCATCACTAAAATAAACTGTGGACTACTTCTCCTCTGCTCACACAACATGCCCCTTAGCAAAGATAAGTCCAGCCTTTTGAATCTGAATGCTAATGAGAGGTTTGGTCACTGCAGAAAGGGTATTCGCTAAAAAATGCTCTTAAACGTTGTGACACTGTATGACAAAACAGATCCCTACCCTTGTCAGTGCTGAACTGGTGAGCAATTACAGTTGCAGAGTTGAAACGCAAAACAACGAAGATTCTCTGCATTATCTTGTCCTCTCTTGCATTTCTTTTCAAGAGCAGCTAAACTTCTTTAGGGACTTGTGATGTGGTAAAGTTTCAATATTCTATAAATCGAAAGCTTGGAACAACCAACGTCTCTTGCTATGGTCACCCCTTTGGCCTTCATCCAGACAACCTGCTGCCAGAGGAATTCAGTAACTTTGGAATGGCACACATTTTTTGAATAGTCTGTGCCAACTGGAAAGTTTGGCTGCCAGTTAAGCAGGGTTTGAAAGATAATTAAGATGCCAGATTAACACCAGTAACTTGAATGTATCTGAAATTGTTTTCTAATTTTGATCAGGGTTCTTTTTCAATGTTCTCATTTTTATTCTGCGCTTAAGAATATGTGCAATATCTGAAATAAACTTAAAATACTGCTTTTTTACTCAAGTTAGGATATATTTACATAGTAGTGTATACAAGCATATATATATATTTATATATATAGATAGATAGATAGATAGATAGATATAGATACAGCACAGAACTATTACTCCTGTCCTATATACATAGGCACAGAAAAGTACTGCTACTCTTATTGTTTATATAGGCACAACACAGAACTACTACTCCTCAATAAGAATGGCAGGTTGATAGACATAGATGGAAGACATTCCTTTCATACCTGTCAACATGGACAATATTTTTACATGTGAAGATCTTCATGCTTAACTCTAGTCAGAAAATAAAAATTAGTCGCCACTAATAAAAAGAATTTAATTAATAGGTACTTGTAAAAACATGGTTAGAAGAGAGTATAGAACATATAAAAAGCCGTTCATTATTTGAGGCTAGAACATACTAGGGTTGAAGGGTTTTAACATTGGCAAGAGTTTTTGACCTGGACAAGTAAACTAAATCACACCGAAAAACCTTCTCATGAATTTAGCCACTACTTAGGTGAGTATAAAACTCATAATAGTAAAGTTTTGTAATATCCATTAATGCTCAATCTAGGCTGTGGCGTTGCAACGATGCTCAATTGGTACCAACGGGCCCAAAGAGTGCCAAGAAAATATTTCCCACACCATGACACCACCACCAGCAGCCTGAACCGTTGATAAAAGGCAGGATGGATCCATGCTTTCATGTTGTTGACGCCAAATTCTGACCCTACCATCCGAATGTCGCAGCAGAAATCGAGACTCACCAGGCAACGTTTTTCCAATCTTCTACTGTCCAATTTCGATGAGCTAGTGCAAATTGTAGCCTCAGTTTCCTGTTCTTAGCTGAAAGGAGTGGCACCCGGTGTGGTCTTCTGCTGCTGTAGCCCATCTGCCTCAAAGTTTGACGTACTGTGCGTTCAGAGATGCTCTTCTGCCTACCTTGGTTGTAACGAGTGGCGATTTGAGTCACTGTTGCCTTTCTATCAGCACGAACCAGTCTGCCCATTCTCCTCTGACCTCTGGCATCAACAAGCATTTCTGCCGACAGAACTGCCGCTCAGTGGATGTTTTTTCTTTTTCGGACCATTCTCTGTAAACCCTAGAGATGGTTGTGCGTGAAAATCCCAGTAGATCAGCAGTTTCTGAAATACTCAGACCAGCCCTTCTGGCACCCAACAAACCTAGCACCAACCAACTTTCAAAGGCACTCAAATCACTTTCTTCCCCAAACTGATGCATCGGTATTTGAACTGCAGGAGATGTCTTGACCATGTCTACATGCCTAAATGCACTGAGTTGCCGCCATGTGATTGGCTGATTAGAAATTAAGTGTTAACGAGCAGTTGGACAGGTGTACCTAATAAAGTGGCTGGTGAGTGTATGTGTAACAGTGCATAGATAAACAACAGTCTCCCAGCCCCAGACTAATAACAGAGGATGAAGCTGGAAGTACATTTACATACCCTGTGTAGTTGTTGATCAAGGGACTTCAGTTTGGCTTCAATAAACCTGACTATGATCAGAACATCAGTTCCTGATTCTAAACATTTACATAAGGAATGAATGTGTACATTCGGAAATTGAAGTATCAGACCTCCATTAATCCTGTATTTTATACTAGAATCCCCTTTTATATTATCAGTGATGCAAACTTTTGTTTTTATTATAATTGTTTATTCCTTACTTCTTTATTCTTCTGTAGCTAATTATCCTTTTCCCAATACTACTTTTGTATGCTATTTGATAAGTATTTCTTTTGTAATGTACATTTTATGCATTGGATTCTTTACTAATTTAAATAAAGTCCTTGAAGATAGAACAGAATTTACAATAGTATAACAACAGACATTTTCACATTGCTGGATGAGAACTTTGACATTACAGAGACTGGACATTGAATATTTTATACCTTTTTGTTTAAATGACAAAAACTAAATGGAAAGCAGAAAAGTTGAAGTATAAACATAATAAAATCCACAGACCATGAGACAAGGACATGCCATAATTTTTATAAAATGCCAGGTACAGTTGTTAAACTATCCTCTGCGAGAACAGAAGGACGCATCTGTAGAAGCATAAAAATCATATTAGCAGCTCTAGACAAAGCCAAGAATCTCTCCTAAAATTATTGGCCTGAGATATTTCTATACTGAAACTTAATCTGAATCTTAAAATTATCTGTTAAATATCTGGAAAATAATAACAATTATATTTACATTAATAACACAAATGCCATAATGTTATTAAAAGTATTTATAAATGATCATAAAATCATAGATGCATACATTTTTATTACAATTTAGGCCAATAATTCCAGTCTGTAAAAAAAAAACATAAACTCCCATTACTGAAATGGGACACAGATTATTTCATTCCTTCAGAAAAGCTGTTGGCATAGACTGTTTTTAGATGATAGGCTGAAGACTTTAAACTATTATTTAAATATTTAAATATTTAAAATGGCCGATTACTAATACTATTCCACGTCTAACTCTGCCACACAAGAATATCAATATGTAGAGGTGGAAGGATTATTCACAGAGATTGATGTCTAAGGATTTTAATGGTCACTAACAATTTAGAAATGTAATCTGCCATTCTAACAATAGTGATCTAGTCAATTTTAATTAAATATACTTAGTCCAAGAGGTGTCACCTTTATAAAATGGCAAGTTTCAATAATCCACAAAAAATAGTAAAGTACAGTACTGTTTAACCGCATAACGACTTGTAACGTACTAGTGCATCACTAGTCTGTCAGGGAAGTACAGAGAGGGCTCATGGGCTGAGGCCTCTCCATACAAGCCAGGGGTATTCTGCACCCATCTGTAACAACCATTGCACCGGTCATGGGTGCTAATTCTTTAGCTGTCACTGGAAAACCCATAGGCGCCAACATTTTGACTTTGATTGTCCCTTCTTGTGATGTCGACAAAGAGCAATGATCATTTGCCATGACAGCCTGGAGTATTTATAAGTCTTTAGAAGACTCCAGGACCTGATATTGCTGCAAATCTATAACAATATGCCAGTAGCACACTTTTACAGATCTATAGAAAACACCTGATACACATAAATACAGTAGTATTGCCATATGTGTTATGAGAAAACAGACTCCCAGACTCCCAAATTTAAAATAAATTATAAAAGTTCAAATTGCCCACCATTCCAAGAACTAATAAATAAAAATAATAATAATAATAATAAAAATAAATTATTAAAATCACACATTTTTTAGGTATTTCTGCATCCCAAAAGTCGCAATCTAGCAAAATAAAAAATGGAATGGAAATGTAAAATAATGTCCAAATATTGGAAGCACAATGCCATTTTGCTATTTTGAAACGTGATAAATGTCATAAAAAGTGATCGAAAGGTTGTATGGTGAAATCAGCCGTTCAAAAAATTAACACCTTTCGCTGCATCTGTATTGAAGCATTTAAAAGTTATCAGTGTCAGAACATGGCAAATTGAAGAATATCTTTTTGTTCTTAACAAAAATTACATTTTTAAAAATGTGGTGAGTTAAAACACAATAAAACCTGTATAAATTTGGCATCCCAGTGATTTTGACCAAGAGAATAAAGAGCCATCATTTGGAGCTCACAGTAAAAGCTGTAAAGACTGAGCTATTTTTGGAAAACATTTTTTCCAGTACATGGCATGAAATATTAAACATTACAGAGTACAATTTGTTATGCAGAAAACAAGCCAGGGATGCTCCAATGGGGGATCCTGGGAAATATGCAAATATGTGTTCGAGGATGTGAATACAAAAGTGCATCAATGGCAATAATTCTCTACCTGCCTGCAAGGCATCCCTATTAGGCAAATTCTCCATAAGGAGAACTTTTACTTCCTGACACTAGTTAAAATCCATCCTTACACAGCTAAACCAGTTCTCTATACTGTACTGAAGAGAAGCAACCACATAGAAATAGTGTGTCTACAGTTAGGAGAGTGTACCGTCTGGAATAGATATACTGTTTCCTGTCATCGGGCTACCTGAAAATCAAGCTTGAAATTAAGGGGACTGCTAAACAAGATAGTTTAAGAATCCTTGTTTTCCTTATCCCATCCTGGAAAACATATTTGTATATTTTCCAGAATCCACTGGTGGATCATCAATGGCTGTAAGTCTCATATATGTATTTTTCACTAATAAGATGGTAATATTTTTGTGTTTTCCCTTGTATGTTTCCTATTTTGTCTGTGGCATTGGCATTTACAGTATGCCCACTTCTGCAATGAAAACGTTTAAAAGACCATGTTGTATTTCTCATAGGGGAAACATGTTGCAAGAACATGAAACTGCTGCTGAGTAATTCATGACACTACTGGAACAGGACACACAGAGACATAGCACCTGCTCCCACTGCCCAGAGAGGCTTCTCCACGCCCCAGTAACCTCTGCCGCAAATAAGCATATTAAGAAAATGAAGTGTAGATTATCTTAGAACATATTATAGGATTAGAGAAAGATAGAGAAGGGTTTAGAAGGTTGCTAGAAACCTACCTTCAGATCTACCATTAATAGGTAGATTCCTGATGGTAGGTTTCCATTAACATTAAGAATCTGAGTTTAAGCTTTGCTGAAGAGAGCAATAAAGAGACAATATCCTTTTTTGATTTTCTCATTACAAGAGATAACACAGGGAAGGTTAAAGGGGGTTATCCAAGTTTAAGAAATGATTTAGGGCCAGGCTGGGGCAGGCTATCTAAAAGAAAAATAAATGTGTACTTACCTCCTCCGGTGCTACTGATGTCCCACGCTGCGGTCCATCTGCTCTATTTGTTTACCGGAGCGCACAGGGAGCTTCTGGAATCTCCCATCCGACACCATCTCCCAGCGCCATATAATGCTGAGAGATGGGATGGATGGGCGTGGCTGGTCACATCGCCGGTCAGAAACTCCCTGTGCTCAGCAGACAGACTGCCACGCAGGACATCAGCAGCACCAATGGAGGTAAGCAAACGTTTATTATTTTTAAATAGCCAGCCCAGCCCTAAGTTATTTCTTTAACCCAGATAACCCCTTTTACACTAATGTATTTTGAAAGATTTTGGCAATATTCAATCTATCTAACTGTCAACCTCTGGAAACATGGAATCCCTAAGGGACAGTATTCACAGATCAGACAAAACTTTATCATTTTGCAGCCTTTTGCAAGAAATTCCTGAATGCTTCATAAACTTAAGTTTTCCTACCCCTATCCTGAAGGTAGCATTCCACAGCACAGCTAGGACAGAAAGAACCTCCCTAACTTGGAGATCAAGAAAGTCCACCTAACATAATGTGCCATCTTGAAGAATGGATAAAGATATTGGGTCCGCCAACTGAAAGTAACCTTGTATATCCTATAGGAGAGGCCTTAATTTGTGTGATAACCTTGTAAATAGTCACTACACTGACAAAAAACTGACACCACCTGTTTGAGGTTTCATTAATGCATCTAAACAGTTCAAAAGTATGAAGACTCAATAAGAGTATACGATCAGTGACTTTATAAAGAGTGGTATGAAAGAGGTTTGTTCGGTATTGTGCACTTCTCCTGCAAACTATGTCGGAAAAACAAAGCAGTTCAACAGATAATATAGAGGACATATTGGGGATATAAATAAAGGGAACACCCGCAAGGGAGGCCCAGGTCTGCTCATCTTTGTCTGCAGACAGCTAAACAGATTTGGATAAATTACTTTATCTACTTTATGCCTGTTTCTTGAAGGATCTGAATGCCTTTAGGTCTTTTAACTTCTTTCATTAATTTTTATTACACGGAACAGAGATTTACATAATATTCAACATATCACAACCTCTAGTTTGATAAGTCATTCTAGCTTATCTCTTTATAGAACTTCACTATTAAAACTGCTAATAAAGATTTCGCACATACCATATTTTTAAGACTATAAGACAGACTGTACTATAAGACACACCCCAGATTTAGTCATCCAGCACGTTCAGCTTTGTTACACACATTCAGATGAACACACTCTGCTCTGCTACACACATTCATATGAACAAACTCAGCTTTGCTACAATAATGTACATGAACACACTCAACTCATGCACATACACACACTTACTACTTCTTCATACCCAGTCCCAGTTGCAACTTGTAATCTGACCCCCTCCCCTGTCTGCAATGGGAGCAATGAAAGGGTTACTTGACCTTGCAGTGAAGCAGAAAGTATGTGTGTGATTAGTCCCATGCTTCTGACATCACTCCAGGTCCCATAGGTAATAACCATGTTGGGATGGCCAGGACAGGGAGAGATCAGTGCAGAGGCTATACTCTCTCACAGATCTTCTGTAACACTGAGGCACATCTAGTTGCCTGTCCGGAGGAATCCGACGATAATGCACTCGCCGCGATTCACTAAGATCGTGCACCTGATATCCTGCATGTGTCGCTTACCTGCTCAGGTCCGCCGAAGTTCACCTTCTTCCTGGTGCATGTAAGTGCTTGATCTTTCAACACTGTTTGAAAGTTAAATCCCGTGCTTAATCCGAATCAGTTGGATTGTCCGGTGCATGAAAACCAGCACACAATCCCCTGTTAATTACCTGTCACTGCCGTGCAAAACCCAAAAATGTAGGAAAAACTGAGGAAAGTGCATCCGCGGGCCCTTAGTAAGCAAGCCCCACTGTGTCTGCAATTCATTCAATCTCCAAGTAAGAGGTCAGGAGGATCAGGATCGGACTATAAGAGACAGGCACTTTTTAGCAAGATTTTTATTCTCACTAAAAAAGTGTTTTATAGTCTAAAATATTAGACTTACGCATTATATAATTGTTGCTCTTCTTATAATATTGAGAAAACATGACTAGATACATATAGCTTACATAAATAACTTGAAAGCAGCTCTGCTTTTATAAAAGACTCCCTCTATAATCATAGCTTGCTTCCACAATTGTTCTTTAGATCTCATTTTACATTTGACAACATAAGTGTTAGTGTTTACCCAGAAACAAGTCACACAAAGTACCTGCCGATGTATTCTAGAAAGTGCTGATAAGTATTTGTGGTTGGTGACAGGCATTCGGTTTGCAAAGTAGTTAATGTGACACAGCCCATTTCTACCAGATTACTCTAAAAACCCTAGAGGTAAAAACAAAATGACTAAAGCATCAAAACTTGTGCTGATGCTAGAAGCAAGCAACAGATTTGTCAGCTATCTTTCTAGAGATATAGTCAGGATTGCAAGAATAAAATAGTGTGCCTGAAATGCATTTTTTTATAAACCACAAAAGAAAATGTATAGAAAAGCATAAAAAAAGTTTTATTTACCTTGCACAAATGAAAATTATTTACAGTTCCATAAAAAACAAATTCCACACAGCTCAAATGGCAGAAATAAAGTTTTGAGTCTTTGAATGCAAAGATACAGAGGCAATTTTTTAATTAGAAACATATTTTGTAGTGTGTGGCACTGTTTTTAAAAGAAGGCTGTCATGTTTTTCAACCTTGGGAGAACCCCTTTTATTCTATGTGCAATTTAAAGAGACATCTACCAAATGGATATTGAAAGGTTTATAAGACAAAAAAAACATGATGTGAAGAAGGTAGATGAGATTTAGACTCCACTTGAATGACACAACAGATAGGAGATCACCTCATGTGCTTGACAATACAACATTAATTTATAATGTGTGGCTATACACTGGATAAATTATTCCCCAATATATACCATTGACACAATAGAGGAGTAAGGAAATGTTGTGCTGCAATAGAGAATTTTCTCTGCCATGGAATAGAGATTATGGGTGAAATTTAACACTGCTTCTATACTAGTTTTTTGCCAGATTAGAATCACAAATACACCACCTCCATGTCATGTGGGCATGGAGGGGGTGTAGCAGTGCGCAGCAGCCGGTGAAGGGGGTGGGCATCGGGTGTTCCTACCCTGTGCCTGCTTTCTTTTGCAAAACCAGCGAACTTGGAGAAGTATTATGGAACAAATGTTTATAGTTTTGATGCACACTTTCAGGTTGAGCTAATCAGTTCATAGAAGTAAAAAAAGAGATTAGACTGCAATCCTTGGACATAAATTCCAACCATATATATGGAAATCAAGTGTGGGTGCCTGCAGCTGATGATCCAGGTGCCCAAATCAAATGTCAATCGATCTTCTAGAGCAAGCTGTGGCTTCTAGAAAATTGCTAATCAGTTCTGGGCAACACCCAACACCCAGTTTCCAAATTCAAATTCACACCAAACACTCAGCTGGTTACTCCTGTTCTGTACCCACTGCTTGAGGTATCCTTTTTTTCAGAAGACCGTGAACTTCAGATAATATTATTGTACTAAAACACAGAACAAGAATAAGTCACCATCCAGACCACTTTTCTATATCACAAACCCGCGTCGGTCAGAGTTTCCTAGTGTTTTTGTGTTTCTGTGAAGCTCATGGTGCCTGTAATCCCCCCTGTAAGCTACCTGCAGCTACCAGCAAACTTTGACAGTGTGCTTTATACTCTTTTTTACATGTTGCACCCACCTCTGTCATTAGTTAAAAACTGCACCAAAAGTGGCCCTAAAACTTTTTTGAGCATTTATCATTTCAGCTTTTCAAGTGAATCCATATCAATCACAATTTTCGCTTGTACATGAATAACACAAAGAACATTTGGGGGGATTTATCACCATTCAGTTTGTTAGACCGTCTGAGGAACCTTTTGTATGTCAGATCTATGACAGTGGCGTAGACAGCTTAATAAATGTGACATATGAGGTGTTAATGTCTACATTTGATTCAAGACTTTTTGGTGATAATAAGTTGTAAAAAATAGGCACTTGAGAGTTGCAAAATAATTGCACACCAGAAAACAGATGTAACTGCAATGATAAATTCTGCCCATTGTTTATACTCCTTCCCTGTACTTTCCCACCAAAGCATTAGTATTCAAATAATATTAATGCACTGCATTCATATGACAGACGTGCCTGTGACAAAGGCAAGTGCCTCATATTTTATTTTAGTTCCCAATAGTGGAAAGCACCAGTTGGGGCGCTTGAATGGCAACATTTAGAAAGAGAACTTGTTCCAGACGTATTGGCATTAAAACTAATTCAAACTTTTTATTTAGCTCAACTTAACAGCACCTTGTGGAATACTATTCTTCTGAGTGATTACGGTCTACATAAGACTCATTCAATTAACATTACAACAATATGCGCATTTCCGCTCTCTCTCCCACCACATATTAAAAATGCAAGCCAATAATACCACCTGAAGCTAGAACGAAAGGTTAAACAGAGACGGTATTGCCATAAAATTGCCTGCAGATGATTACTGCATCTTTTCAAACGAACTAAACAATCTGTCATGCTCCCTAGCTGATATAAATGTGCTAAGCATCGTTACATTAATGATAATCGCAGATGAAAAAAAATATAGGTACATAAAAGGTTTCTTGCCTGCAAAGTGACCTTTTCAAGTGTATCCCAGCAGCAGATACAGTGGATCCTAATTACTGTTCAATATCCTTCGCTTCCAGGAACATTAGTTATAATAAAAAGACGCAGCAAGTGATCAACACATCTGATTTGGAGAGTGAGATTTCATGTGTAGATGGTTTTAAAAAGGCAAAATGCCAGTCATGAGATTTTATCAGGCTATTGGTAAAATACTGACAGCAGCATTACAGCTAATCGATAAACAATGCAAAGAGCTGACAAAGGTGGATAAAAAGAAAGGCTTTTACTAGTTTGCAGTTTAAGGCCCTTTGTTGTGAAATTGTGCTGTTCAACTGAATTGCACTTAGCATTGTTCTATGAACTTTCTAGCTCACTCCTACAACGCTTTCTCAGCGAGGCTGGAGCTGCTACCCTGGAATTTATCTCTGGCAGTTCAGGCCACTGGAGTAACAAAACTGTACACCCTGCCCAGTATAATAGATCAAGGCATGGATAAAAGTTTCATTTATGATCCCTAAGTTTCTTTGCATAGTATTATTTGGGTTTACTGCTTACTGAGCAATTACATAAAATACAAAATTGCATAATTAAAGGTTTTATTTTTACAAAACTGTTGATCTTCTACATCCTTGGTTGTAAAGTATATAAAGGCAGTCACTGATTTCATAATACCCAACTTACAGATGACCCCTAGTTACATACAGACCTCTCCACATTCTTTGACCTCTTCTGAAGCTCACTGGATGCTGGTAATTTATTGAACTTTAGCCCCAGGCTGCAATGATTCTCAAAAATTATTTTATTATGAGCTAAACTTAAATACAATGGTTCTGGCTTACATACAAATTCAACTGTAAAATAAACATACAGAATTATCTTATTCATACCTGTGACTGCCTGTGTACATTGTGGATGAATATGCCTAAGTATTTACCACTCTTGGTATTAACACATTATGGTATAGTATGTCACATTTTATGTCACGATGATTTTAAAGGGGTTGGCAACTTTCAGTAAATAATTGATATTATTTGTGCAATGAAAAGTTATACAATTTTCCAATATACTTTCTGTATCAGATCCTCACCATTTTCTAGATCTGTGCTTGCGATACTTCTATAGAAAGCTCTTCTATGTACCTCCAGTGCACATAATGGGGCACATTTACTGTCGTTACTGTGCGTTGTCTGACGAGAATTCGGGTCTGCCGTGATTCACTAAAATTGTGCGCCCAAGTTCCTGCATGTGTTGCTTCTGCGCTGAGGTCCACCGGAGTTCACCTTCTTCTCCCTGGTGTATGTGAGTGCTGATCTTGCGACACAATTCCGTTTTAAAATTCTGCGGTTTGTCCGAATGCGTCGGGTTGTCCGATGGCCACGCCCCTGTCGCGTGCAAGCCGGCACCGATGCACCACAATCCAATCACGTGTGCCAAAATCCCGGGGCAATTCAGCGTAAAACGGAAATCGCTAGGAAACCCGACGAAAATGCGTCTGATGGACCCTTAGTAAATGAGCCCCAATCTGTCCATGGTAATGTGATGGACATTCAGGTGCACGAGCCGTTATTATGTGCACTGGAGGTAAATAAAGGAGGTAAATAAAGGAGCTTTCTATAGAAGAAACGCAAGCACAGATCTAAAAAACGGTGAGGAATTGATACAGAAAGTATATTAATTAACAATAACAAAATTATTAACAATAATTAACAATATTAATTATTTGCTGAAAGTGGACAACCCCTTTATGTGTATATGACAGGGAACACCCTGTCACCGATCACTGGTGTTGAAAGGCTAGCTGTACATGAGCCATATTGGAATGGATCTGCACCCCCGGATGTCATAGGGCGTGGTGATCTGTTCTCGTGACAGCTAGAAGTACAAGATTCCCAGGCTTGTCGGACTGTTACAGATCATTAGGAATATCATTATAAACTGCAATACTATAGTATTGCAAGAAATGGTATCATCTAGATCAGATCATCTAGAGTTCAGGTACCCTAGGGGGTCTAAAAATACGGTAAAATAAAGTTAAAGAGAAACAAAAACAATCATAAACAACGTTGAACCCCATAACAAATAACCAGCATCCAAATGTCCAAATTTTTTGCAGTTTCATAACACAAAAAAAATTGATTAAAAAGTAATTAAAAGGCCATACAGTTCCCAAAGGAAATTATAGCAAATAAAATGTCAACTCTTCTGACAAAAAAATTATACCTTATACAGATCTATTTAGCAAAATTTTAAAAGGTTATTGTCGTCAGAATATAGCAAAATGAAAGTAAAATTTTGTACAAATGATTTACTTTTAAAAAAAATCTATTAAAACATTATAAAAACTATATAAATTAAGCTGTAAAAACAGAGCTGATGAGAAAATGGGGCAAATTTGTGTTTTCATGCATTTCAATGTACTTTTATGTGGTTTTATTTTTCAGCTTCTAGTACATGGCATGAAATACTAGAAAGTATGATTATTTTATGAATATGCAAAAATCAAGCCTTCATACAGCTCTGTAGGTGGAAAAATTAAGAATGTTATTGCTTTGGAAAGGAGGTGAGCAAAAAACTGAATTGCAAAGAGAAAAAATGACACAGGCAGAAAGGGGTTAATTTCTACATGTAGAGAGACATTTAAAGCGAACCTGTCACCAGGTCTGTGATTTTTAGCTGCTGACAGGTTCCAATAGCCTATGCTATACTCATTTTAAAAAATGGCCTCGTCATCATTCTGAATCATTTACATATTCTATATTTTTACATTATCTGGATCCCTGCCAACAGCATGTGGTGAATCCCAGGGGGTGTACCCTTGGGGAATTAAAGCCATGGCTAGTAGCCAGTGTTGTAAATTAACCTGATTTGCTATTGAGCAGCCAATCCAGCAATATGCCTGGGCCGCGGGGCACACCTGAACTCTGAACCTGAATGGAAAGTTCAGGTCTACTAGTCTCTACTTATTACTTAGTCTCAATATTTAGAAGAGTGTAGATATATATCAGTATGCTACACCTCTACTACATGACTGCTTGTGGAAAGTGATCAGTAGTTTTTCCACAGAGCTACTGTGAATTACTTTGCACAGCAACCAATCATTTTCATGCCCCACTAGCTTCCATCAGCTGGAAAAAATGAAACTCAGAATTCTATTTTATCTCTACCCTCATTGAGAAGTGTTAATGGTTAGTTAACGTATGATTCATGAACAGTTTCAGAATGCTATATTAATGCCATCATTTTTCAGAACCTCTTATATGTCCCCTTCTCCTATTGTTGTTTCAAATGTTTCTCGTGTAGGAATGTTTTTGCTGGCTTGTGGCTAAAAGGTAATGGACCCTAGTGTGACTGCTTAGCTTCAGTTCCCCCCCATTTACCCAGATAAATTTCACTTATTGCTAGCTGAATCCCACACATAGCTTTAAAGCACATCTACCACCAGGATGAAAGATTGTAAACCAAGCACACTGACATACTGGTGCGTGCCCCCTCTGGCAGGATCAACACTTCTTATAGCTTCTTATGCCCTGGTTTTTACAAAACAGGCCGTCAGGCTCTTATGTGTTAATGGATTCTGGAGCCACAGTCTCATTTGCATAATTTTTAAAGCATTTTCAAATTAGAAATAAGGGCATGGGAAGCTTAAATAAATGTGGATCTAGTGTCATTTGTAAGTGTGCTTGGTTTACAATCTTTGATCCTGGTGGCAGATGTCCTTCAAGCTGCATTACTATCAATGTTCCCTCAAAACCTTTGTAAGTAGGGATCAGGGACAAGGGAACTGTTCCCTCTAAATTACAGCAGTAATGTATATACCCAGCAACCAAGCATGTCCTTCAGTGGATATAGCAATGATATAGCTATAGGTATAATTTGCCTCTATCTTCCTTGTGTGACTCCTCTCGATGTTGGCTGCAGCCCATACTAGGTAGACTGCTGGAAATTACTACTCTACCTTGTTGCTAGTAAGTTATAGATCCAGACAAAGCTTCCTTTATTTGTAAGAATTTACTTATAAAGTATATAAATTATTAAATCTTCCTTGTGCTAACACGTATGCTATGGAGTGTATGAAACCCCTTCTTTTCCCCTTGCACTTATAGTCACTTTTCTCCTTTCACTGTACACAGTTACACAGCTCATGAAATACAAATCATGTAAAGAACACAAGAAAAAAATCACAACACCAACACATGGCATAGATAAATAAATAGATCAATAAATCGGGGACGTTGAATAGTCTACTACCAAATGTATTTGGCAATAGCATATTCTTACGGTCCTGCTCAGTTTGGATGAATAGCCAACAGCTTCTAAAATTAAGTTGTCATCTTTAACCTAAAAAAAGCTTTTCCTGTAAAGCCTGACATTTTTTTTTTACTCACACTAATTTAAAAAATATCCCCCTACAAACCACAGTCACAAGAGACACAGACAACAAAAAGGTAATAATACAAATCTAAATAACTGTGCCCTTTACTGTACCTGTTATCTGCGTCAAGAAGGTCTCATGAAGGTAAAATACTATTTTTATTTTTTTCAAAGAACCAAAGCAATAGTTGAAATATGTACTAAATATCAGCACAATAATATTGGAATTCATACGCCGTAATAATAAAACAGTAAAACAATGATGATAGAACAATTGGGCTATAAAAAAACCTAGAAAATCACAATCTTGTAGCTGATTCAGAAAGCAAATGAAAAAAGTTTTACAATGAGATACAAATGTATATAACAGGTAATAAAACATTAATTGCCTTTAATATACTAAATTCTTTGAAAGGTTTTAAGGGTAATGGGGATTTTATTACTATATGGCAGAGAAGTCTAAAAGTAATACATTTTATTACATAATTAGCTTTTACTAAGCTCAATTTTCATGATTAAAATTAAATATATTGTCTGTCCTATTACAGGATCTACAAAGTATAAAATACCAAGATAGGTTGGATAATTGTATGAGAATACAATGCAAAAATTTGCATTGAAAAAGCAACAGATGTTCTGTATTACGTAGAAAAGGAACTTGGGTCAAGTATATCATCACAAGCTACCTTCAGCTACCATTCCTACTTGTGATGATATATCTGTAAAATCTGAAAATATTCATTACCTTTTTATGTGTCTCAATCTCAGAACCCAATATTCTGTATTTTTGCTCAATATTTTATAATTGTTCTGCAATTCTTGCCTTCAATTTTTAACAATTCCCACATATTTTACTTTACAAATTGTACATTCAATAATATATGTTATATAATCTGTATAGCAATTAGTGAATATCCCAGAGTTAGAGGTTGGAATACCTTGGCCAGTTCTTTTTTTCTTTGAAGATAAACCCCTGCCATGGGGTAGCAGCTCTCTCCACTTATTACACAGGCATTTTCGATCTTGAATGTTTTTTTCCAATATGGTGGCACTCATGCAATGCTGCTGCTTTATTATTTCAGCAAATGAGACCACTTCCCAAAGGTTTAACTACACTACTCTATATATGTGAAGCCATGCAGATTAAATAGAACCTGTCACCAGATTTTACCCCATTAAATTACTAGCACCCTCATCTAGGATATGAAAAGACTTTTCAAGAATTTCCTCTTTTATGTGAAACCTACTTACGCCAGATTTATTGCGTGAATACAGATGTAGAAAATACATAGAAAATACTTAGAAATCATTTTAGCAAAAATTGAAACTTTTTTATGGCTTTTCACAAGAAAGTTTCAAATCCATTGTATACATTAACACCCCACATGCCACATTTTCAGCTTTCTAATCCAGTATGAGAAATCTGACATACAAAAAGCTCCTAAAACAGCATAAAAATTGGTGCAAGAAGCCTGCCTAATGGTCCATAGTTGGAAATAAGAGTGGCAGAAAAAATCAATTACAGGCAGTCCCCGGGTTACATACAAGATAGGGTCTGTAGGTTTGTTCTTAATTTGAATTTGTATGTAAGTCGGATTTGTATATTTTATCATTGTAATCCCAGCCAGAACTTTTTTGGTCTCTGTGACAACTGGATTTTAAAAATGTTTGGTTGTCATAAGAACCACGATTAACAATGAATCTTCATTACAGACGCCTGTGATAACTGTTACAGCTGTTTACTGTAGCCTAAGACTAAAGTACAATAAATTACCAATATCCAGTGGTCCGTTTGTAACTAGGGGTCATGTGTAAGTCGAGTGTTCTTAAGTAGAGGACCGCCTGTACTGACCTTTTTGTCAGTGTCTCTATGTCTCAGCTACTGTAACTTACAGTGCAACACGTTTAGTGCCATATGAAAGATGAAATTCTTATTTTTAATATTCTTGGCTAATTTTCACAAAATGACAAAAAAACCATTAATGGAAATCAAATTTATTAACCAATATAGACCTGGATATGGAGTCACACATAAAATAAAACTGGAAAAACACACTACAGGCTGATCCAACTTGGATGTAATGTCCTTAAAACAAGTCAAAATGGAGCGAGACATGATGCCCCATATGTGCTCAATCGGATTGAGATCTGTAGAAGTACCAGGCAAGTCCATAGCTTCAATACCTTCATCTTGCAAGAATGGCTGACACACTCCAGCCACATAAGGTCTAGCATTGTCCTGCATTAGGAGGAACCCAGGGTCAACCACACCAGCATATGGTCTCACAAGAGGCCTGAGGATCACATCTCGGTAACTCAGTCATGCTACCTCTGGCGAGCACATGGAGGGCTTTGCGGCCATCCAAAGAAACTCCACCCAACACCGATAATGACCCACTGCCAAACCGGTTTTGCTGAAGGATGTTGCAGGCAGCAGATCACTCTCCACAGCATCTCCAGAGTCATGTCACATATGCTCAGTGTGAACCTGCTTTCATCTCTGAAGAGAACAGGGTGCTAGTGGCAAATTTGCCAATCCTGGTGTTCTCTGACAAATGCCAAGCATCTTGCATGATGTTGGGCTGTGAGCACAAACCCCATCTGTTGATGGCGGGCCCTCCTACCATTCTCATGGAGTCATTTTTTAAACCTTTGTGCAGACACTTGCACATTTGTGGCTGCTGGAGGTCATTTTGCAGGGCTCTGGCAGTTCTCCTTCTGTTCATCCATGGCGGGTGTCTACATGTCCTGTGTACTGACCAGTCTCATGGTAGCACCTCCATCCTCTGGACACTACAAAACAGACATAGCAAACTTTCTTGCCACAGTGATGTGCCATCCTGGTTGAGCTGCACTTCCTGAGCTACTTGTGTGTTGTAGAGTCCGTCTCATTCTACTATGAGTGTGAAAGCACCACCAAAATTCAAAACTGACCAAAACCAGAAAGCATTGTTCCTGAAAAGTGGTCTGTAGTCCCCAACTGCAGAATCACTCCTTTATTGAGTGTAATTTGCTAATTGCCTGTGAAATTAATTATCAATCAGTGTTGCTTCCTAAGTGGACAATTTGATTTCACAGAAGCTTGATTTACTTGGAGTTATATTAAGTGTTCTTTTAATTTTTTTGAGCTGTGTATAAACTTCCTCAAATTTGCTAATAAATTTGTTCGTTTTTGATAAATAATACCAACCAACTTCCAAAGCTAAAGAATCAGCATAACAAGACAAACACCAGAAAAAAAAGTTGCAAAAGATGAATGCCCCCAAAATAGTGTTTTGGTCATGTACACAAAAAGTTAAAAGTCTATGACAAAGACAAACTTTCACATATCTGATTGAATTTAACTGCCCATAAAAATAATATAAAAAGTCATCACAAACTTATCTCCCTGTAAAGTTAAATGGAATGGGAAAACTACATAAAACCACTACACAATTTTTAGCAAAAAATGTAGCCTGTTCGCTACATTAAAAACTAATCAATTCTTCTGGCACAGTGATATCTTTTCTAAATACTATTATACATCAGATTTTGTTATTTTAGTCACCGGGGAAAGTACTGGACAGGGCAGCCTGTAATACATGCAGTGTATGAGAGAATTCACTACATGGTCCTTTCTTCCAAACCGGCGAACTTAGAAATGATAAAAGATTTTATTTTTAATCTGGAGTTGGCATGACATAATGGGCAATTTGGTGGAGCACCACAAAAGATTTCAGCATACATCTTTAGCTCTGATTAAGTGAAAACAAAAATACACGCTGGGGTAGATGGAATACTTGTGGAATTTATTAGGTTCTGTGTAGGCACCAGAGCCAAATGAGCTTCTTTAATTTCCATAATGAAATTGTTTTTGTAAAGTTAAAAATACAGTAATGAGGCCAAAACGGTGTGCTTTCGGGGGCCCCCACAGTGAAACAAATGAGATTTTAGCTTCTCTAATTGGGCATACTGCAAGCTGGGATGTGTGCTGTTCTCAGTTCAAAATGTTTGTTATGCCTAACAAAAAGAGGTCTACAGCTGTCAGCATCCTACTATGTAGCCTTTCAGAAGCCAAGCCATCAGAAAGTCTGCTGCTCTCTTACTGAGACCACCCAAGGGGGGGACATCAAGAGGAACAGCTACACTCTTCCCTGATTAAGAAGTTCTTCTTAAGGTAATTTTGTTTACCGGTTCACTGGAGATGTGTTTGAAGCAAAGGCTGTGAATTTCATATATTCCCTAAAATACATTTATTTGAAGCCACATTGAATATGAGTATTTCTTTATTTCCTGAAGAAGAAAAATTTACCTGTCAAGCAAAAAAATCTTTAGCCTGATTGCTTTAAGATTTTTACTGCATACACAGAGCCAAACTCCACTGGCTGACTGCCAGGCTCTACACCATGGTGACAGCCTGTAAATCCCAAGCAGATTCCGAGCCATTCAAATGAAACATTGGCTCCTATTTGTTTCTTACCGTATGCTTTTAACTGCAGGATGCAAAATAATAGGCCATCCAAAACTGCCTGTTATTAGATAGTTTAACTACAACCTCACAACTCAATGCACTCGTCTATGTTGGTACACTTTTGGCCAACAAAAGCAAGAAATGTCAGGTGAGTAAAAAAAAAATATAACATACTGTAAAATACGTTTTAAAAAATCTTTATTTATATAGCACCATCAAATTCTGCAACACTTTACAGATCACCGGAGACATGTGCAAATAAAATAAGACATTACAGAGTAATAACATTGTCATATCAAACAAAAGGAGTGAGGGCCCTGCTTACCATCTAGGAATATACTTTAGATGATTTAGCTATTTAGGGTGTATGTCACTAGACAGATCCCATACTGTAATTTCTATTAGAGTAGTTTAGGACAGAAGATGGCTGCTGGTCACATGTCCTGCACCTGCCTGGGAAAGCCATGTGATCACCACTATGTTTGGGTATAGTCGGTTGCTTGCAATGCATCCAGTATGGCCAGTGATGGTGGGGAATGTGCAGTGATGGCAGTTACACATCATTACTATAGTAACAGTGCAGGACAGTCTGTTACATCTTCACTGTGAGTAGAGCATAAGAAGGAGGAGCTGTTACTGAGAATTGAGGGATCATGGGACATGTAGTTGTAGATGACAACCATCTTGAAGATAACCCTACTTAAAAAAACATAAAATCCAGTCAATCATAAAGTTAAACTATTTAAGTTCAGTTTTGAGATTAATGACATTAAGTTTTGTTATATTCATTTATTTACAGCATTACACATTTTTGCATCAGACGTTCATATTCCCGGAATACCCATTTAATATAATATAAAATGCATAACACAAGCAGGATCACTTAATAGACTTTTAATATTTCACAAACAAAAATGCTGAATCAATGAAAAATATATTACTGATTTCTCCATTGATCAGCCTAGTCTTTGGGCTAGGCTGACGGAGTTTTCCCCAGCACAAGTTCTGCATGGGGAAGAACAGTAACCGGCTATCATACAGCCCAGACTGTTTAACCCATTAGATCCGGCGGTCACTCTGTAAATTTACACACCAGTTGAGGGAGGGGGCTTTCTCCTCCTGCCGGCACCCTGTGATGTGCTCACTTGGTTCCATCTTCTTTGAGGTAACAATGATCTAATTTAAATGTCCAATGAACGAGGGAAAAGTCCAGTATGAAGACAAGTCCAATACAGTTGGGCACTGTTTTCTGCCATATTCTTTTGTCCAATGGAATGTAAATGCAGAAGTTGTTTTAATTTTGGTCCGCAACTCCATGCAGACATTGAAACCAGATTGGGTCAATGATGGATAAAATTCCATAAATCATCCCTTTTTGTTAGATTATTGTAACCATTTTTCATGAGGTTCAAATTGATTCAAATGTATAAAAATATTCTGCATAGGAATTGTGGACCTGCCATGGACATCTGAAACATCACTGAAGATGAATTCCAATAACCAGCATATCAATACTAAAAATGTTTAACAAGAGAGCTCCAACTCACTGTATCCTGCAGGTAAAGTGCAACCTAGGAAATATAAAAATGTCTCATTTATCTATCCATTACATCTATTACAATGTGCGATTTTCCCTTGAAATAGATTATGTAGAATATCCCCATATACTGGCATAATGTAGTATGGCAGTATATAGTAGGATGAATCAGACAATTTACAGTTACCCTAGGGCAGTGATGGCGAACCTTTTAGAGACCGAGTGCCCATACTATAACCAAAATCCACTTATTTACTGCAAAGTGCCAGCATTGCAGTTTAAGCAGTAACTTATTGCTATCTGCTCTTCAACATCTATCAATCGTATCGGCCCTTTGAGGCCACTAATACAGTTGAAAGAAGGTGGGCAAATTCAGACTATCATTGTAGCTTCTCACCAGGGTCCAGAGGGGAACCTACAAAGATAATGCAGTTTTATCAACACCTTCTCACTTTTCCCGTAGTTCCAAACAGCCAATGAAGTGTCGTTTTAAAATAGCGCTGATTGCAGCATCTCTTAAATTGCCTGGGTCTGCAGAAAGATTTGGTGAATTTGGTCCTGTTTGGTGAGCTCTGTCTTGGGGTCGATGTCCTGAGTGCCCACAGAAAGGGCTCTGAGTGCCACCTCTGGCACCCGTGCCATAGGTTCGCCACCACTGCCCTAGGGGGTCTGAAAAATAGTAAAAAAAAAAAAACTAAATTAAAAAAAGTTTAAAATATATTACCATATATAGACGAGTATAAGCCTAGTTTCACAGCACAAAAAAATGTGCTGAAAACCCAAACTTGGCTTATACTCGAGTAAAAAAATATATAGGTTTTACCAGGTTTTTGTGGTAAAATTAGGGGCCTCGGCTTAAACTTGGGTGAGCTTATACTCGAGTATACACGGTAATTAAAATACCATAAAATTGGAATCACCCCCCTCCCCCTAGAACTGATATAAAAATAAATAAAAATTAAAAATCATCACGTCCCAAAATGTGTTATTCCCAGAGTTAACCCTGTAATGGAAAATAGCACCCAAAGTCAAAAATGACACTTTTCCAAAAGGTCAATAGGGATCAAAAGTTTTGCACATTTTTGGAGATTACAGTGCCATCTGTTACCAAAATTAGAAAATACCTAGGTTTTCTGTCAGACTTTGCATGTTGCCTCTAGTGCACCTCTATTGTGTATTTAAGAAGTACCTGCACCTCTATTGTGTTTCACGCGACCCTTTTTTGCGCATCTGCACTAGTCATCATGCAACAAAAATTAGGGGGTGCTGAGTCGGACCGTGCGCCAAATATAACATGCAATGTCTGAGAGATTGCCCTATGTTAATGGTGCACCCAAAAAAAGTGGTGCGTTCTGTCAGAGCAGTGTAAAGGGTGCCAGTTTCATACATAATGTGCACCAGAAATACTGAATCTGGTGCCCTCTGCACACTACATATAGTGCAGTTTGTACTATTAGTAAATGTTTTTAAGTTGCTCCCCCCACACCCCCAGGTATTATTGGATACATTTTTGAAAAATAATGAATACATATCTTTTTAGTTTTTTATATCTTAAGCATATTTCATGAGATATTCCACTGCCCAACACTTTTATTACCCCCTGTAGAAGAAAACTGCTGTCACTGTGCATGGATCTATGAGAAAGTGCCTCTGATTTATCAAGCTTGATTTTGATGGTAGACTTCCTTAATAGGAAATCCACATCATTCTTTAGCAACAACTGTCTTTAAAATCCCATTACTGTACATTACAATAAACACACGTGTCATCTCAACAAGACATCTAAGGTTTGGATAATAAATAACTTGCATTTCTTATGTCAATAAAAAATGTATAAACCACATTTATCTTCAAAATTCTTTTCTTTGTAGCTTTTTATATTATTTTGCATGCCCGTAAAAAGCACTTATTGTGTCTAGCAAAGGCATAACATAAAAGGTTAAAGTGTTTCCTATTAAGAATATAAAAAAACATTGTACACTGAGAAAGTTAACGTAGTGTGGGCAAACATGAATATCAATTGTAAAGGAAATAAGTTTGACAACCTTTCTTTTCTTTCTTTCTTTTCTCAGATATTTTAGGTTACTTTTAGTTGGTAATTATAAGCCCCTGATATATTTTTGCATTTTATTTATTACATTGTATTAGTTGTCTATTCTGTCATAATTCTAGTATCCGATCTATCAGATCTAACTATAAGGTGTGGTGTTGCATTCTAATATGTAGTGTTTTTGCTCATTTTGTTTGCTTGTGTGAAAATTTACGTTTTGCCCCTTCACAAAATTTTAAACGTTGAAGTGAAAAAGTTGGTTAAATGTTTACATAACACCCACAGTACTAATACATAAGAGACTTTGTATCATACTCAATAACAGAAATTTGCATTTCTCACCAAGTAACATGCATTCATTGATCATTTATTTATTAATCAGTGGGGGATGAGGGATGCATCATAGCAGCTACATCAGTTCTTTGTCTTGTTGCATTTGATAATTCGGGCCATTTCTGTGCTCTTTTTGCAAGTTTTTCAAACCCATTCTGCTTGACTCCGCTTTTCTCTTTAGACAACATACTCCTAATTTATCAAGTGAATCCATCAATCCATGTGTAAAGAAAAGATTTATGAAGTGGGACTTTACAAAAAGTTCCAAAATTAGGAAAAAAATTCATGACGTTTCTGCAATTCTTTTTTTAAATTCCTATACTCCACCATGGGGAATTTTTCACATGCCTCACCATAAGCGAGGGCCTCAAATTTCTGGTCTACAAAAATTAGCAATAAATTGCATTAATTGAATTAAAAATTAAGGGAGGGTTCCCTTACGCAAATTTTGGGTTACCTAAGAAAGATTGAAAAAAGGATATCTGGGTATCCAAACCACAAATAAGTCAGACTTGTCTCCATACTCTAATTGTAGCCCACAATGTCGGTATAGTACAGACTAAGGCAGGTAACTCCAACTTCTGACATATGAAGTAAAGTTTCAAGAGAGAATTGAGGGAAAAATTGTCCTTCAAAAGGTGTATTTGTGGTAATTTTCTGAGCCAGTCTTTTGTGAGACTTTTTAGATTCCAAATATTTTTATTCATGCAAACAAAATATAAAAATGTGGACTTCAGACTGACTCTGACTACCTGCCTTGCCTGACCCATTGGTACCAAAAACCGGTGCCTTTGTGCCCACTGGGCCAGCTGCTAATTATACTGGGACCACAAAAGGAGGTAGCAGCCTTGCGATCTCTCCGCAGTCAAGTCCCGATCCCAGTATAGGGGTAAAATTTATGTACTCAACATGGGACCAAATAAGTCCTATGGAGTAGGTAAGTTTCCGTAAGTGAGACTTGGCGACTCCCTATAGAAAAGCAGTGATACCATCTCTGTAATGAGAGAGTACATCCAAGATCCGCCTCCCAATGTTCCATCATTTCACATCTGGTGGAGGAGCGTTTAAAGTTGCATACACATACGATATTTTCCCCCGTCAAATGGATCATGCGAATAAATCCATTCCAACCTGGTGGAGTTAGGTAGAGATTTTGAATTAGGTAGACAATTTAGAAAATGTAACACCTGATGGAGACGTAAATATTTAGTCGGTGGGGGATTGTGCGAAGCCTGAAACTCAGCTCGGATGATAAAGCGGTCATTTTCACAGAATTTATTTAGAGAGACTAGATCATTTTGTATCCACCAGTTAAAAGCCTGAGATGACAATCCTGAATGAAACATAGGGGCTCATTTACTAGTGGTCATGCTGTGCACTTTAGTTGGACTGTTCACGTTCTTCTAGGCTAAAACGGCTTGCACAGATATTTAAGAAATGCGTGCGCTGCGATTGTGGTGCATGCGATTCCTTTAGTGGCACAGCTGTGCTGGCTTCCATGCAACACAGATTCAGGAGCGTGTCATCAGACAGACTGACTGATTCGGACTGAGCGCGGTATTCAACATACAAATTGTGTCACATGCCCTATGTTAAAGATGCACCACAAAAAAAAAATGGTGAACTCTGTCGGACCTGATTTCAGGCACACAATCTTAGTGAATAGCTGCATGCTGCATTATAGATGGACAATGCAAAATAAATGTGTGGGGATGGGTATAGGCAAAGCTCTTAGTAAGTAAAGAAATTGCGTGAGAAAGTGGATTCGACCCAGCCAAGACAAGGGGGGGTATTCCATCTTCTAAGGTTTGAGTGAAACCTATCTAGAAGGAGGGTATAATTCCACCGAAATAGAGTAGATCGATGATGAGTCAAATTGACCCGTAGATAAGTAAGATACTGTTCTCTAATTTGAAACCCAAAGCTAGATGACAGGTAGTTTTGCTCCTAAGGGGGAATATTGAAAAATAAGGCTTGAGGCTTATCTAAATTCGCTCTCAGTCCCGAGACACTAATAGCCTGTTCAGGTGGGGAAAGTTAGGGTAAGTAAAAGGTAGTTAGCACAAATAGACTAATCTTAAAGGAATTACCAGCTCTCTCAAAGCCTTTTGTGGGACTTGTTAACTAAAAAGTTTCTCTCCACTGCAGACATTAGCACCTCATGTATTAAGCTATGTAAGCCACTACAATACATGTGTAGAAAGTTTCTAGAGAGCTCCCAAGACACTCTGCAGAAGTATCCTGTTTAAATCTAACATCAAAATGATAAACAAGGGACACTTACTGATACATCCAGGCACCATGACTGGTAATCTTCTCATGTTTGTTATCCATGGTTCCCTCACTGCATAAGTGCTGAGGGAGCAGGTGGAGGGTAAGACAGTATAACAGACTATAAAGCCAGATCACAGATCAGATGGTCTAGGGCAGTGATGGCGAACCTTTTAGCGGCCGAGTGCCCAAACTGCAACCCAAAACCCCCCCTTAGTTATTACGAGGTGCCATCCAAAAGTTAAAGCAGTAACTTGTTGCTCCCTGTTCAACAACTTTCAATCATATTGGCCTCCTGAGGACAGCAACACAGTAGAAAGATGGAACATTTTCATCATTTTCACTTCTTTCTAGTGTCCCTCTGTACAGAGAGAATTGTGGGACCAGCAGAAGGTCCTCCAAAGATAATTTGGCCCTGTATACACATTCTCCCTCATCCTAGTAGCGAAGTAAGTATCAAAATATGACTGAAAGCAGCATCTTTTAAGTTGCTTGGAACTGCAGGAAGATTCTTTTGAGTTCTGTCTGGTGTGCTGGGGCAATGGCCCAGGTGCCCACATAAAGGGCTCCGGGAGCCGCCTCTGGCACCTGTGCCAAAGGTTCGCCACCACTGGTCTAGGGTATCCCTTCAGACTCCCCAAATACTGTAAGGCTGCCTTCACACATTTGACTTTCATTTAAACAAAACTAGGTGCTCATTACCGATCACATTTGTTTCACTAGAATATGTGAGATATGTGAATGCGCCCCAAGATATGTTTCCCACACAGTTACCCCGAATAATGTGCCCTAAACAGTCCCTCAGTAATGTCCCCCACACAGTTCCCTATTAATGTCTCCCACACAACCCCCTGTAATGTCCTCACACATCCACAGTGATGTCCCCACACGGCCCCCCCAGGAATGTCCCCACACAGCCCCTGGTAATGTTCCTCACACAGCCCCTCGAGGAATGTTCCCCACACATCCCCCCAGTAATGTGCCCCACACATCCCCCCCAGTAATGTCCCACACACATCGCCCCAGTAATGTCCCCACACATCCCCCCAGTAGTGTCCCTGTTTTCTGGAACCTGACACCTCTCCTTATATCCAGCATGTAGTTATGGCCCGGGCAAACATACATTGTGCGAATGTACCCTAAGGTTATGTCATTCTGTTCCCCTCCCTCCACATATATGTTATATGGACAGTTAGTGACCTCCCAGAGAGTATGCTCAGAAAAGGCCCGGGGTGAATATGATACAGATGCATCTGTCCCCTAAAGGCTATTATGTCCTCCCCAGAGCAAGGAGTCTTTCCATCTGGGTTTCTCAATGTATACTGTTGTCTTTTATGAATGTATCATAAAGACGCCTGAATATAACTCATGCTCAATTTCTAATCCAGAATTCAGATTGTAATTTAAATAGTGATCAGAATAATACCAGGCAATGATAAAAAGAGTAAGGGCAAGGTGCCATGACACTAGTGAAACAATGCTTCCTCTTATTGCTTACTGGCATATTGATAAGATCTCGATAATATATAAACTTAGGTGGTGAACCCTTTAAAATAATCATAAAAGCCTGTGGTAAAGGGTGTTAGGAGATCACCTGGTTTTCTATCCGTGCTGCAGCTTAGATATTATTGAGATTCCGTTTTCAATAAATCTGAAAAAAATCTAGTCATACAGTACTTCTCACAAGTCTGTAAAATATAGTTTTACTGAATATAATTGCATATTTTAAAATATTCAGACAGATTCTGGCATATAAACATGCTGAAAGGCTGAACAAGCAAACATTCTGTGGACTTGTTCTGTTTTCCAAATATAGTGTGTTTGTGGGAACAATTTGTTGAGGTGAAATGTCAATATGATTTAAAATACATCTCTCAACCCATATGTTATTTTAGATCTGCCATATGCTGGTTAAATTATTTTTCATGTACAAAATTAAACTCTAGCAGTAACTGCCTACCAGTATTTAATAGTGTCTTTTTATCCAAAGAAACTCGATTTGCCCTTGAAGAATGAAAGACATTCACTCTTAAAACAAAGCATTTGGTAACTTTTTATCTGCAGAGTAAACAATAATACTTTTTATGTTATGCAGGATAATATCACACTCTACCTATTTCTTGTTACCCGAAATAAAGGAAATCAAACTAGTCAACACCATTTTTTTATAGAACATCTATACTAGTCTATTGCCCATTTTCCTTACAGTGTCTTTTAAAGTGCCCTGCCTTCAATTGTCTGGTGTACTGTGATCATCTCACCTAATTGCTGTATACCAAAAGTTATGAAAGCGGTCTCTTACAATATGAGATGCCTAAGCAATAGGGTTCTTATTGCTTGCCCAGATATTGCTTATCCATTTACTGTGATTGACCCTTGCCTGTTTTAACTGACTCTGAACCTTCCTTCCTAAAATCTTCCTGATAACTAAGTTCACTATGCCTTAACCTCTTTCTTCTTTATCATCATGCACAAACACTGTCTGTCCTGACCTTGGCTTATTCACAGACCACTTCTCTTCCTCTCTCTTTGGTGACTTTGGTTCTATTAACCTGTCTGGTTTAATGATTTTTGAACAGAGATGACTATGTAGTGAAGTCAAGATCCCAGAGGCTTAAATAGTGAAAAACATGGGGCCATTTGCACAATGGGGTTTATTTACTAAGGGTCGTGCGCTGCACTTACGTTGTTTTTTACCACATTTTCCGGATTTGTACAGGACAGGTATTTAACGGGGATTGTGTCGCACGCGATGGGATTGTGGAGCAGCTTTACTGGCTTTCATGCTACAGAAATCAGGGGGAGGGCCATTTAGCTTTAAAATTTTGCCGCAAGATCAAGCACTTACATGCACCGGGAAGAAGAAGGTGAACTCCGTCGGACCTGAGCGGGGGGAACGACACATGCAGGATATCGGGCGTACGATCTTAGTGAACAGTGCATTATCGTCAGACAATGCACTTCGTGAACTCTGCAAGACCAGGTATGTAAATGTGCCCCAATGTCTTCAGGAGTAACCCAAAGTCAAATCAATTATCTCTTGTACCGACAGAGAAATGAAACCCATATATTTGATTAACCGATTGCCGTCAGTCCAGTTTTAGAAATGCTAGTAAATAAGTCACTATTTCCAGGAAAAGCTGCAACTAGCCCTTGTAATTGTCAACAATGTGATGCATTGATTGGTGGTACCAATTGTTTGGCAGAAACCTTAATTAGTTGTTCTTTCTCCTTGGTGTAGAACTTGCATCCCATGTGGAAGCACCTTCATTTATGGCTGCATACCCAGAAGTTCACGTGTCTTGTTGAATGAGTTTTCAGAAAAAGCATACAGCAGCATAGCTCATTAACAAGAGTTGGTTGGGCTGTGCCAAGTGGCGACCTTTGTGATCATCCAGCAGTGTTGTTTCACAGTGGACAGATCTAGAAAAATTCCATCCATTGTATAGGCACTATACTGGCTTACTACAGGTTCAGATCCAATTTATATTTATGAAAGTCAAACCTACATGGCCACTACACACTAGGTCAAATACATTAGTGGGTTGCCACCACTTATAATCTCATATCAATAATCTAATGCATAGAACATTTATATATTTTGAGTGAAAAACACCTTTTAGGCTTATTAGTAACAACTAACTTATAAACAGTGGCCCACATTTATTAAAGTGTTTGCTACAGTTTTCTGTCTGACTTTGCACTGAAAAGAACATGCAAACTGCTTGCATATAAAATGCCTGCATCAGTATTGTGTCACAACTGTACTGTGTCCGTAGCCCGACAAAATTCTGCATCTAAAGGGGCATCCTGGGGGAAAAGTAGCACCGTCCGCCACATTTATTACTGCGAATCAACAGAATTGTGTTGCACACTGTGGGGCACATGTACTAAGGGTCCGCACACCGCATTTCCGTCGGGTTTACCAACTATTTCCCATTGCGCTGACTTTCTTGTGACACAAATTGGGGGACGTGGCCGTCGGAAACCCGACTGATTTGGATAACGTGCGGGATTTAAAATTCAAATTCTGTTGCAAGACATGCACTCACATACATCGGGAAGAAGAAGACGAACTTCGGCGGACCTAAGTGGGGAAGCGACACATGCAGGATATTGGGCGCACGATCTTAGTGAATCGCTCTGGACTTCATCCTGGTCGGACAACGCACCTCAGGGATCACGACAGGACCGGGTAAGTAAATGTGCCCCTGTATGTTAAAGGTGCACGAAAAAAAAGTGGTGCACACAGCCAGAGGGTGGAGGGTGCACCAGATTAGTGAAGATCATGCACCAGTATTCAATAATCTGGTGCACATTAGAGAGGCAAACTGCACATAGTACAGACTGCACTACTTTTGATAAATGTAGGCCAGTGTCTTTTAATACTATTTTGGTACACAAAGACAAAATGAGATCATTCAACTAGAAAACAACACATGTTTACAACAAATCCATACAATAGAAAAGAATAGATATGTAACCTGCTGGCATGCTGGTACTGCTTGTCATGTCTTAATTGTTTATTGTGCTCTTAACTTTCTGGTTGAAGGCTCTAACTGGTGGTTTAACCACAAAACTAACAACAGTAAGAAATTGAAGTGATTAGAGATACAAAGAAGTAACAATCGGGTGTTCCAAAAGCATTTGTTCATTTTAGAATGTATGCTCAGTGGGACAGCATCATTATCACTCAGCACCTGTTTTTTATGAGATTCTCACACATTTAGAATGTCCTATTAAGATTTTATATCCCGGTGGCTTGCAACATTTGTCTTTTGAGGGCATCATCTGCTCTACGACAGTATTAAAAAAAAAGACATACATTCTGCTTAGCTGAACATTTTGTATACCTTTTATTATGCAGAATTTTGTGTCAGTGTATAGGCAGAGATGTAGTTTTCTCAGTATGACAAACTGGTAAGCATAATTTAAGGGAATAATAACATATTTAAATGAATAATTTAAAAAATATAAAAATAGCATACTTATCATTGTTCTTCTATCTCTGTTTTCATCTTTGGGTTCTTTGAGATGGTAATTAGCAACTATGTATAAATGGTAGATAAAGTCTGAAAAGAATAAGATTGTGTCAGAACTGATTTGTTCTGCAGTATTCTGAATCAGACCAGGCTTCAGGCTTCTGTGCTGGAAAAGCACACCATGGCTACCTTTTATTGACAGCTACCTTTCAGGGTCTTTTCCTTGGGGAAAGCTGGCGGTGAGTTTCAGTTTGTATTGTGTGCGGCTGTGGCTTGAGTGATGTACGGCTGAACCAGTCAGCTGCTGGTACTGGTGTCCATTGTTCCCTCTATAAACTGCCCAGTTCCATTACAGGGTGCTGGTTATACGCCCCATTGTGTTTTTGCTACCACTATGAAACTAGCTTTTCTTTGTACCTGACCCCTGCTTGTTCACTTGGCTATTTTCCTGCATATCAAATTCTGTACTGCATTGATCTCTAGTGACTTGGATTATTTGACCATTCTTTTGTGTTCTTTGTTTGTTTGTCCTGTTTTGTGTTCCCACTTCAGCACAGGAAGGGGCTGTCTTGGTGGTTGTACCTTATAACCTAGGATATGCTGGAAAATATGAGGAATATGAGGAAAATAGGCATGAGGAAAATAGGCAGGGCTTTTGGCCGTCTGGGGTTTAGGGCTCACTTGTCCTCCCTAAATCCATTTTCCCCATTGCAGATTAACCAGCCAATATGTACTCTGCTATGGAGGCTGTGGAAGCTATGGTTAGCCAGGTACAGTGTCTGGTTCAGAACCTGGCTAAACATGAGCAGCTGTAAGAACAGTGCCTCCATTTCATTTTTTGATAAGTCAGTGCTAGAATTAAAAGTTAAATTACTAGATTTTTTTCAATGGTGAAAGAAGGCTTTTCTTTTCCTTTGAAGAAAGTTATATTCCCAATCCTCAGGAATGTCCATTTTCTTTGACTTTGGGTTCTGGCAACAGCATGTGAGGAGAGTGGAGCGCCATGGCACACACCGCTACCCATGCGCCCTCCAAACGTACCTGCAATCAGACCTGGCTTACCTGCTGTGGCACCAAACAGTTGGCTTGCTGGGCGCATCACTGCAGTAGCAGAGGAGCGACTGTGATAACCGGCTGACACAGGGAGCAAATGCTGCTGACCACCACATGGCCAAGATGGTGCCAATCTGCCATTCTGAGACTAGGATGTGGGGGAGTCAGATGCAGGCTCCACATGGTGCCAGAAGGTACAGATCAATTACAAGTGCCTGGATAAAGAGTCCTTGAGAGCACTAAAAGCTGATGTATCTGCTAACAACACCGGGGTGGATGATGCAGTGCTGAGGATATCAACATTAGAGGATGATCTTGCAGGCACTATGGCACGAGTGAAAGGTCTTTCTGCTGAAAATGCCAGACTGTCTAAAAAGGTTGATGAACAGGTTTAGGACACGCAATTTAAGGATTTTGAGTCTACCAGAATCATTGTGGAGAACTGCAGTGACTCATGTCTTTGCTCATATGCTGCCTTCTCGGCTTGGAGGGTCCCTTCCTAGTCTGGAGAGAGCACACAGACTGGGCCCTCCCAGACAACCACACTCCCCATCTATGCAGCCACCAGGCATGGGGGAGTAATCAAGGCATTCTATAGCTAAATACTTGAACAAAGAGGCGATTTTGCGAGCTTAAACAAAGTTAAGGGATCCATTATGTACTAGGAATGCTAATGTCCTGAATTTCTCTGATTATTCGGCAGGCCTTACAAGGAAATGTCCCACGTTTAGTGTCATATGCACTGAGCTGCACAAACGCAAAAGGAAATTCCAATTGCTATATCCAGTCCTCCTGAATGTCACATATCCAGAGGGTACTGTCTGCACTTTCCCTGACCCATAGGAGGCATTAGCCACACTGGAAAGTCTTGAAACCTGGAGAGATTCCGGACCAGGAGAGGAAAGACAGTGTTGCAGTCCCAGTACACCACTGCCAGCATTCCAGAGGCAGCTGCCACCACGAGATCATAAAGGGGAAAATATTGCAAAGCAAAGACAACTGCTGCCCAAGAGTAATTGACACAAGCTTGGCATTGAGGAGGATGGATTACTGCTTTCATTGCTACTTTGATTTGTGATGCGATCTGTAAGCAAGAGACCTTGTTGCCATTGACTGTTAATGTCCCTAGCGTGTGGAGTCACAAATGATAAATCCACTTGACAAAGACATTGTATTCCAGGCCTAGTTAGTGGGTTTTTCATGGCACCACCAGTGCAGGAGCCGTGCTTTGCTACATAGCTTTATGGGGTTCTCATTGCATGGCAAAGGGGGCAGATCAATTGTTGGCTGATCCACACCCGCATAAAATATTGCCGGGTGATTTCAACCAGGTCATGTTCACTAGGGAAGATCATTCCTATGAATCTCGCCCTGATATAAATGCTACTCCTGCAGAAACGAACCTCTCACTATTACGGACAGACCTGGGATTGATATGATATTTGCCAGCATTTTAACCCTGATAGCAGAGAGTTTACCTTCCATTCTGCAGTCGATCATTCCTGGTCCAGTCTTTGCTATGTTTATCTAGTTACTTGGTACTTGCTAGGGTCTATACTGGTCATATTGGAGCATGCACCAGTGACAGTCCTACTATAAGACACACATTGAAAGGGTTTTGATTACATTTGACGCTTCCCAACAAACCTGGCTAAGTATGTATCATTCATCCAGCTTTTACATGGCCAGTGGACAGAATATGAATTTTAGAATCAAAACCACAGAACCAATCGGCATTATATTGGGGAGCTGCCAAAAATGCTAATTTCACTTTGCAGCAGGCATATACAAATTACCTCCAAAACACCTCCGTGCAACACATGGAAAAATGGAAATTGGCAAAAATGGATGATGAAAGGACTACGGAACAGAGGAAAAAATTTCATGAATACATATATGATGCAGAACTTTCCCAGCTTGGAAATAAATCAGGGCGCTTACTGGCGAACCTGACAAAAGGGCAACGCCGAGTATCCCATATCGTTCTTATTGAAGACCAAAGAGGACAGATCCACACCGTTCTGAGAGAGATATTGAAAGTATTCCGAGGCTTTTACCAGTCCCGGTATTCTTACACCAACCCAGATACCGTCAGGGATGGGGAAGTAGATCTATTTATGTCACTCCCAACGGTGTCCCCAGAACAGCTAGCCTCCCTCAATGCTGATGTCACAGAGGATAAGGTGGTTTTGGCCATTGCATAACTGGGTTATAACAAAACACCAGGTGGTTAATTTGTTACCCAGCTAACTGTGTAATAAAATATCCAGACATTTTAAAAATTATAAAGTAATAAAGCAAACATGGGAAATGTTAGTTAGTACTTAATTTGGGTTGTAAAACTATCTGTCTGAAAAGGAGATCATTTAGAATTTTGAACATTTTGAATTTTATCATAAATGTTCCTTTTTTTAAATAAACGCAAAACATATCAACCAAAATTTACCACTAACATGAAGTACAAATGTGATCAGTAAAATGTTCATGTATTAGGAAAGTGTCTTAATCCTTGTAGTAAGCACTCATTGATCACTCTTCTATAGTAGTAGAAGATGTACAAACAGTGAAAAAATAATGATTATAGCTATACAACAGTGCAAAAATTGGCCAGGAATATTGCATTTTAAAAGTAGATAATTTATCAAAAACTGTAAAACCTGGATGTGATCGGGTTTACAACAGCCAAATAATTTTATCCTTATGTTTCCGTGTAAAAATGGCAACAGAAAATGTCATTCATAGAAGAATACAGAAGCAAACTATTAAATTAATCATGTGGCCACTGTGTGAATGATTCTAATCACTGTCTACTAAAAGTGTTTGGTCTACACACAAAAGCAGGACTTGCACTTGAGGCAGATAGATCATGACAGAATCCAGAGTAATTTTATGTATGAAAGCAGACCTATTGTCTGATATTTTTAAGTCCACATTATTGTATTGTAAAGATTGATCAATCTCTTCCATACTCTTGGGTTAAACTACCCCTTGAATTTCACATTATTTTGCAGATAACGTGTCACATTCATTTAAGTTACATGTAACCGAGTTAGACTTTATTGGCCAAAGCAGCTAATTTATTTTCATTGACCACCTACCAATTTCATGTTTCACCTGCTTGCTTTTTTTCTTCTCATCTTTAAAAGGGAGACTTTTCTGTTACCAGGACTGGCAGATGAAATGTAAATTATCCTGACGTCTCTAAGGCATAAGCCCACATCTTTTTAATTACAGAAGATTTCTCAAGAGAATTGAGACACAACAGCCCACATGAAGGTCTATGTCCTAACAGAAAATATACATTTTTATACTTCTAAAACCTATTAAATTAAATGTGCCCTTCAATTAAAATGAAATGCCATTGAAGTACTTCTAACAATAGAGATTAGAGAAAGTCCAGAGATCTGCATTCTAAATAGCTCATTTATTCTATCACTCTGTTTTAGGTCATCATTTTGTTTTTCTAAGGAAACACACAGATTGCATCTTGAATATAAAAAATAAAATATATGCTCTGTATCCTCTCTTTCCTGTTGGTGCCCAGTGGAAATAATTAAAAATGGATAACTTGAAGGCAACTAAAACTATGTGTCAAATCCATTGGCGAATGTAAAAAATAAGAAACCATAATGGTTAACAGGGTTTGCCATAGAGAGAAAGTTCTCAAATTTGAATCCCCTAGTGATGTTTACACAATAAAGATAATTTTTAACCCCTTAGCAGGGGTAGCAGGCAGGGGTAGCAGGCAGAGAGCACTGCAGTGTGCAGACAAGGGGAGCTATTCATGAGAAGAATCCAACCATAGTCAAAAGAATCTTTTTTTCATGGGAAATGTGAAAAGAAAAAATGTGTTCAATTATACAGTGTCAACACACTGAAAGTGTAGCTATGAGAATTTTATTCAATTATATAAAAAAAATATTAATAATGCTATTGCAACACAAATTGTGTTGGGATGACCTGGTAACTTAGCAACAATGGCAAAAGGTGTGACATTAATGCAGGATATAATAGTATTGCACTGTTCAGTACCATTATTTCAAGTCCATCTTAAAAATAAAGTCAAAAAAAGTATTTTTAACTAAAATAATAATAATAAATAATATTAAAATAATAAATAAATAATTAAAATAACTAAAATAAATCAAGATCACATAAAACATGATCACATAAAATGTAGTAAAAATTCTAAAAACACAAAACACAAAAGGAATGTGGGCCAAAATGAATAACTCTTCTCGCAAGAAAAACCCTGAACCAGCTCAAAAGAAATTAAAAAGTCAAAACCCTGATAATAATTTTCCAAACACTATTCAGATTTTCCCCGATTTTGTTTCAAGAAAGCAAAATTAGCAAAATATATTTTAAAGCTCTTTAAATAAGGTATTGCCGTAATCACCATGACTCATAGAACAATGTTAACATATTATGATATTGTGAACAACCCAATAAAATGCAAATTGATTAATTGATTTACCTTTATCTCATCAACCCCTTTCCGATGAAGGACATATTAGTATGGCACAGTTTGAGTTAAATTCCCGACCTGTGCCATACTGTCACATCCTGCTTCGGCATCGGCTCACAAGTGGAGCCAATGCCAGAAGCCGCGGGTGTCAACTGTGTATTAGGGGGTTTTACTATAATTTAGGGCTCTCAAATTGACTTGGAAGCCAAGCAGATCCCTCAAAAGTATAATTTAGCATTTTGTATCAGAATGTGAAAAATCGCACATAAAGTTTTGAGCCTCATAACATTTTACAAAAATGAGTGGGAACATAAAAAACATGTCAACATAAAGCAGAGATTCAATAAATGTTAGTTATCAAGTTATTTTGTTGTTATAACTGTGTGTCAGAAATGTTGAAAATTTAGAATTTTGAAAATTGAGAATTGTTTTTAACTTTTTGCCAAAAAAAATCAGTTTTTTCATAAATAAACACATAACATATCAACCAAATTTTTCAACTAACATGTAGTACAACTTATAGTGACACATGTCAGATTTGAACAATGAGTTGTGTCAGGAAGGTGTAAAATGACCAAGTTTTTTATTGTGAATGTGTAAGTTTTAGGGCTAAATAAATGTATTAATTTTAAAATATTATATTTTCCATATTTAAACTACTTTTACTTTTAGCTCTTGTGCAATACTGAAAGAGTTAACAGACTGAGAGTTAAGCTTAGTCATTGACTGAGTTAGTTATGGGGGGGGGGTTATTATATAGGCCCTTCAAAGCAACTTGAAACTTAAGCTGGTCCCTCAAAATGTAGGTTTTGATGATTTCATGCAAATGTGAAAAATGCTATATTTTTAAGCCTCCTAACATTCAAAAAATTCAGAAAGTAAAGTACACTGTGTCACGAAAAAAACAATCTCAATATCATGTGAATATATTAAAGGCTTCCACAGTTACAAACACATAAAATGGCGCAAGTCATTTTATGAAAAATGTGCTGTTAGGAAAATGACTAAGTCACAAAATAAAATCTCCCTAAATATTCAAAATTCTTTATTAACCATAAATTCAAAGAAAAGGGATTAAAAAGAAATCTGTCAGCAGTTTTGACCATACAAATCAGCACACAGAGTAAGGGGCTTAAAGGTGCACTGGCAGGGAGAGGGTGACTAAGCATCTATGGAGCAGTACTGGCTACTCACCCGGCAGGTTGCCATCATCCGCGTAGGGCACAGTGGACCGCTTCCATGGCAGTCCTTAGGTTCAATGAAGGACCCCAGGGCTGCTGGCAGTAAATGCCTGCTAGATCATGCTTACAGCACAATCTAACATTGCTCATGTCCTATGAAATATGCTGCAACACATAAGTTTTACAGTATATTACAATGAACAAGTGATCCAATGATTACTTTTTCATGTCCCACCCTGGGACAAAGTAAAACAGTTAAAAAAAAGTTTTTAAAAAAGTCCAAGTAAAAAAAAATGTAAAATAATAAATAAAAACCCCCTAATGCACCATCAGATATAAAAATCATATTTCAAAATAAAAAAGTGAAAATCACCACAAAACACAACATATTGCATATCGCCACGTCCAAAACAACCTTTACAATAAAATAAAATTGACACTGAACCTGTATGTGGAACGCTATATATATATATATTTTTTTTTTTTTAACCCCTTAAGGACGCAGGGTATTTTCGCTAATTTCTCGCTCTCCATATTCAAAAATCCATAACTTTTTCATTTTTCCGTGTACAGACCTGTGTGAGGGCTTATTTTGTGCGTAACAAATTTTACTTTCCCTCTGCGCTCCAAATAACACCTCTACTTTATTCTTTGGTTTGGTACGATCGCGGTGATACCAAATTTAAACAGGTTTTATTGCGTTTTAATACATTTTCAAAACTTAAACGAATGTGTACAAAAAAGAAAAAAAAATTTTGCCATCTTCTGACGCGAATAACTTTTTCATACTTTGGCGCATGGAGCTGTGTGAGGTGTCATTTTTTTTACATTTTTTATGTCATTTAAAAAGGTGTAAAAGTCGCGTTTTGGACATTTGGGCGCCATTTGCTGTTCCGGAGGTCACCGCCGTCAATAACCGTTTTTATATTTTGATAGATCGTGCATTTTGGGACGCGGCGATACCTAATGTGTCTGTGATTTTTACTATTTATTATATTTTATATCAGTTCTAGGGAAAGGGGGGTGATTTGAACTTTTAATATTTTATTATTTTTTTACATTTTTTAAACTTTTTTTTTCTTTTTTTTCCCACTATTTCTTAGACCCTCTAGGGTACATTAACCCTAGATGGTCTGATCGCTCCTGCCATATACTGCAATACTACTGTATCGCAGTATATGGCATTTCTGCTCACTATACATTACAATGAGCCACAGGCTCATTGTAATGGATATGCAGAAGCCATGTATCCTCGGGTCAAACAAAGACCCAAGGCTACCATGGCAACCGATCGCCGATGGCGGCCATCGGAGGTAAGATGGCGGCGCCCATGCGCCGCCAAATTTAAAGTGCCGCCGGTGACTTTGCCGGCGGCAAAGAAAAGGTTAACACCCGCGATCGGTGCAAGCACCGACCGCGGGTGATAGCGATGGGTCTTTGCTGCGATATGCAGCAAAGCCCATCTCTGTATGAAGAAGGCTCAGCCCGTGAGCCTTCTTCATACAACCTTCACAGCTCCATGGCGGATATATCCGTCACGGAGCGTGAAGGGGTTAAACACACAAAATGTATGATATTTTGCCCTGTTGTTTGCCCATACTGCAGTTTACTAACACATATGGGATATCACCATACTCGGGAGAGATTGGGTATTAAACTTTGTGAAGCTTTTCATCATTTAATCCATTGTGAAATTTTAATTTTTGAGCCAAAATGAATGTATTGTTCAAAAAAAAAATTACAAATTGTAAATTCCACATCCATTTTGTTTTAAACCCTCTAAAAACGCCTAAAGGGTTAACACATTTCTTAAAGTTAGTTCCTCATACATTGAGGGATGTAGTTTTATATTGGGATAATTTATGGGGTTTTACCCTCTCAAAAAACTTAAAAACTGAGTAGTTTCCTTTATATATAGGCTCTGTCAATTTTCATAAAAATTGTGCACCCACAATTCTAAGCTCCATAACATCCTAGAAAAATGAGAGGATACAATTTTCATAAAAATGAGAAAAATTGCACCAAAAATTCTGAACCTCCTGACATCCTAGAAAAGAGAGAGGATGCATAAAAATGCCATGCCGATATAAAGAAAACATTTGGGAAATGTTAGCTACTTGGGTGCTCTGACTATCTGCCTGAAAAGCTGAATTTTTTTACTTTGAAAATGAATAATTTTTAGAAATGTTTTCATAAGTAAACACAAAAGATATCATCTAAATTTTCCATTACTTTGTGTACAATGAGTGACGAGAAAACAATCTCAAAATCCTCTTCATATGTTAAAGCATTAAAAAGGTAAAACCTCCTATAATGACACAGGGCAAATTTGAACCCTATAACTCTCTGCGCCGTACATGTCCGGCACGGTGTGAGCCCTTTTCATGCAGAGGTGGGGTTTGCTGCATATTGCAGCAAACCCCCACCACTAATACCCGTGGTCAGTGCTTTCACCGATCGTTGGTATTAACTCTGGTTTCTGCCGATTCATTCTGGTTTCTGCTGCTGGCTCATTGTAATGCATACTATGCAAAAATGCCATATACAGGCGGTCCCCTACTTAAGGACACCCGACTTACAGACAACCCATAGTTACAGACAGACCCCTCTTACCTCTGGTGAAGCTCTCTGAATACTTTACTATAGTCCCAGGTTAAAATAATCAGCTGTAAGGTGTCTGTAATGAAGCTTTATTGATAATCCTTGGTCTCTTTACAGCAAAAAATTTTAAACTCCAATTGTCACTGGGCCCAAAATTTTTTTTATAAAATAGACAGTATCGACTTACATACAAATTCAACTTAAGAACAAACCTCCGGACCCTATCTTGTACGTAAACCGGAGACTGCCTGTACTGCAATACTGTAGTATTGCAGTATATGGTAGGAACGATCAGACCTTAATGTAAACTAGAGGGTTTAAAATAAAAAAGTTTTAAAGTTTAAAAGATAGTAAATAAACCTATACGTTTAAATCACCTCCCTTTCCCTAGAACGGATATAAAACGTAATAAACAGTTAAAATCACAGACACAATGGGGCTCATTTACTAAGGGTCCAAATCGCGCACTTTCGTCGGGTTTCCCAACGATTTCCAATTTGCCCTGAATTGCCCTGGGATTTTGGCGCACACGATCGGATTTTGGCGCATCGGCGCCAGCTTTCACGCAACCAAAATCAGGGCATGTGTGGCCGTCGGACAACCCAACAGATTCGGAAAAAATGCGGAATTTAAAAAATAATTTGTGTCGGAAGATCAGCACTTACATACACCGCGGAGAAGAAGGTGAACTCCGGCGGACCTTGGCGCAGCAGCGACACTTGCTGGATGTCGGGTGCACAGACCTTAGTGAATCCCGGCAGACCAGAATTCTCGTCAGAGAATGCGCCGCTGGATTGCGACTGGACCGGGTAAGTAAATGTGCCCCAAAAGGTATTGTAGCGTCTCAAAATGCTTGATCTATCAAAATATAAAATATGGTTATTGCCAGCGGTGACCCCCATAACAGAAAATAGCGCCCAAATATCTGAAACGCGACTTTTACACCATTTTACATCACATAAAAAATAGGATAAAAAGTGATCAAAATATTGCACAGTCCTCAAAATGGTAGCAATGAAAACGGCTGCTCATTTAGCAAAAAATGACATCACACAGCTCTTTACGCCAAAGTATGAAAAAGTTATTAGCCTCAGAAGATGGCGAAAATGTTTTTTTCTTTTTGTACACATTCGTTTAACTTTTGAAAATGTACTAAAATGCAATAAACCTCATATAAATTTGGTATCACCTTGATCGTACAGAACCAAAGAATAAAGTAGACATGTTATTTGGAGTACAGCAAAAGTTGTAAAAACTGAGCCCACAAGAACGTGACGCATAAATGTTTTTTTTTCCAATTTTTCCACATTTAGAATTTTTTCCCAGCTTCCCTGTACACTGCAGAGAATAATAAATATTGCCATGGAGAAATAAAATTTGTTATGCACAAAATAAGCCAGCTTTGTACATGGAAAAATGAAAAAACGTATGGATTTGTGAAGGTAGAGAAGGTAGAGAGCAAGAAATGATTGAAAAAAAACCTTTGTCTTTATAGGGGTTAAAAATCAGGGCTGGTCCTAAGGCCGTAAAATGACTTAGAACAGAAGTAGTTAAAGCTGTACTCCCATTTCAGTATTGTTTATGAAAAATACACAATTTCCCAATATATTTACTGTAGTAATTCCTTATGGTTTTCTGGATCTTTTTTTTGCAAATCACAATACTCATTCAGTCTTCTTGGAATAAGCTGTTCTACTTCATTACATCTAACTTCCTCCAACACCATCTAACGTAGATCCGAAAACTCTAACAATTCTAACTGTAGTTTCTCCTTACTTTTCTTTTCCTTCACCCATGTACTCTATTTGTTCTGCACAGTCAGACCATATTTAGCATAAGATCTAATCGCAGATCTATGTTCATTTAATCTGACTTTAATCTGGCTGGGTTAGTAGTGTCAGCGTCAGTGTGATGGTGGGGTATACAGACTGTAAACTACAGCACCCTGTTTCCATAACTAGAACAGAGGACATAGATAAAGGTCTTTGTCACAAGAATACTGACTCTGATCCCATGGATAGAGATCAGTGTGAAATGTATGACATCTAAAAGATACTGGGTCTCATTTAGTAAGTATCCTCGTTGGACAACGCACCGCGGGATCGCGACAGGACCGGGCAAGTAGATCTGCCCCATAGTGTGTGGTTTGTTGTGTGGGGGGGGTGTGTTTGCTGGTGACATGTTCCCTTTAATACTTTAAAACACTGGTACTGTCCAGTGCCTGCAAGAATATGGAGCAGGAAAGCTTTTGATGTGTATGAAGTAGGGTAGCTTATTTTTTTATTAATTACAATTCATTATCAGAGTTCTCAATTTATTATGGGGACAAGGTAAGAGGGGCATTCATTAAAGGGGTTATGCCACGAAACAAATTGCTTCACAAAACTCCCAAAGAGGTTAAAATATTTAAAAAAGCCATTAATAATGGTAACCTGGAATGGAAGATAACTTTTTATTTGTTATTATGATGCGTGTTCAGGCTCTATTCTTTTCCACACAGAAAAGCAGATGTGGGAGGGGCCTAGCCGGGCACATGCACAGCACTGACTTAGGGGGAAGGAAAGGGCTGTTACACAGCAATGAGGTTACAGCCATGTTGTTAGGGGAGGACTGCCCTCTGTATAGGCTGCGGTTACCTTGGATGAGCACAGTAATGAGATTACAGCCATGTTGTTAGGGGAGGACTGTTCTCTGTATAACAGGCTGCAGGTACCTGGATGTGCACCTGTGGAACTGAGGCTTCCAGCTGTAGCTCAGGACGGGACACAGCTACCAGCAGGGGGCGCCAGCAGCCAGAACAAAAGGAGTTATCTCAGTAAGGCTGCAGATTTTGTAATAAGTGTAAATGGTGAAAGTACTTGTCACAATGAATTGGACCCAATTACAGCCATGTGCTATGGTGACACAACCCCTTTAAAGATTTTCCATGAACCACTTCCTGCTAATTGAGAGCAATAAAATTTGTCACAGTTATAAGTCCTTCTCTACATAGATGCTACCTGGGTACACAAATTTTTCAATCTTTTTAAGCAGCTGTAAACATCTCACTTGTAGAAGTCGACAGTTTGCTCCAAAAGCCACATTGTGACTTTGCAAATTAGAATATTTGCCCTTCAAAATTAACTTCATTGTCGCAAAAAGGTGGAACTCCGATGGTGCAAGGTTTGGTGAATAAGGGGGGTGGATTAGAATTTCAAAGGAGAAGGAAGCATATTTCCATGTGGGCAACATGTGAGTTGTGGAGTGGTGCACTGTCTTGCAGAAGGCAGACAACTTTGGAGAGTATGCCACTTCTCTTGGTCTTGATGGCCTCCCACAATTTCTGCAGCAGTGAAGCATAATTTGCCCCTATGATTATGGTACCTTTTGCTAGGAAACCCATCAATACCACTATGTGTGGGTACCAAAATACTGTAAACATGACCTTGCCTGCCGTGGGTTGAGCATGTGCCTTTTTTGGAGTCATGATACTGGCGGTCCCCTACTCAACAACACCCGACTTACAGTTGATCCATAGTTACAAACGGCCCTTTAGATATTCATAATTTACTGTACTTTAGCCTTAGGCTAAATAGCTATCAAAGGTGTCCGCAATTAAGCTTTATTGTAAATCCTGGTTCTAATGACAATCCAACATTTGTTAAATCCAATTGTCACAGAGACCGAAAATAATTCAACTGGGGCTACAATTATAAAATATACAGTTCCGGCTTACATACAAATTCAACTTAAGTACTGCCTGTACTTCCTTTGCATCGACTGGAACTTAGTGTCATAATCGTATTGATGGATCCAACTTTCATCCCATGAGATCAGTTTGTCGGAAAAATCCCCTTGGTTTCCATTGCACATCGGCAATAGAGGCTGAGAGCTTTCAACTCATTCCTGCTGCTGGAAAGCTGTGAGAAGCAAGTGAACCCAGCAAGCGGATACCTTATGCATGTGAAGACAGTCTTTGAAGATTTTTTTTTCACGGACCCCACCACAATAGTCTTGACATTTTAAGCTAGGTGGTGCGTGGTTACCCGGTGATGTTCCAAAAAGGCAACCTCCTCTTGCTGGATGGTATGTTCATCATTAGTTGAGTGGGGTCACCCAGGAAGTGGAGCGGTTTGCACTGCAGTCCAACCACATGTAAATTGACAGCGCCATTTCATGGGCTAAATAATATGATGGGGAATCATCACCATAAATCTCTTTCTTCTAATTGAACGTCTCCTTTCAAGTAAAGGCACTTGATAACTGCTATGTATTTCTATGCGTCAGAAATGAGGGGGCTTACACTGTAAAGAGGGAGATAAGAGGGGTCAAAATATGAGGGGCCACAATATGAGGAGATGATGGAGCCACAAGATAAAGGATAGATAGAAGGGGCCACAAATGAGAGGGACCACGATATGAGGAGGCCTATACCATAAGGGGGAGATGAGGGTGCCACAATGTGAGATTAGGGGACCCACACTATAAGCAAGAAGATGAGGAGGCCGACAATACGAGGGGGAGAATAGAGGGGCCACCAATGAAAGGGAGGAGATGAGAGGGGCCTACAATTTGAGGGGGCCACAATATGAGGGGGAGATTGAGGGTATTCTTTATGGTTAAAACATAACCTATATTTAGTATGCCTAAAATTGAGATACAAAATAACTGTGATGTCCACAGTGACAACCTTACACCAATTAAACTTGTATTTAAAGATTAATCATCCAACCCCAGCTACAGCATGGTAATCGCTGGGATCAGTAGTATTGTTTTGGAGGCTAATTGCTGATATAGTTTGTGGATAGATTCTGCTGCCTCCTGCAAATATATTGATCCAATGCGTTTCCTGAACACATTCATCAGGGATCTGATATTAGTAACAATTGTCTGGTCAACACACTAAGGGGCACATTTACTTACCCGGTCCAGTCGCGATCCAGCGGCGGGTTCTCCGACGCTGAATCGGGTTCTGCTGGGATTCACTAAGGTCCGTGCGCCGATATTCACCAGGTGTCGCTGCTGCGCCGAGGTCCGCTGGAGTTCACCTGCTTTTTTCTGGTGTATGTGAGTGCTTGATCTTGCGACACAAATGGCTTTTTAAAAAATTCTGCGGTTTTTCCGAATCCTTCGGGTTGTCCGGTGGCCACGCCCCCCGATTTCTGTCGAGCGAAAGTCGGCGCGATTGCGCCAAAAATCGATCGCGTGCGCCACAATCCCGTGCAATACAGCGCAAAGAGGAAATATTCTGGAAAAACCCGACGGATTCGCGGCTGAGGACCCTTAGTAAATGTGCCCCTAAGTCTGATGTCCATGACTCATGTATGGGCCACACATGGTTTAACACATTTGGATAGCGTGCATTGATGTCAGTGGCCAATTCTGAGGGGGAGATTAGGGACCACAATATAAGGGGGAAGATAAGAGGGGACACAATATGAGGGGAAATGAGATGAACCACAATAAGAATATGAGGGCATATGAACTCTTCTCAATATGAGAAGGAGACAAGGGGGCTCACAATATGTGGAGGAGATTAGGGTGTCTGAATATGAAGGGAAGATGAGACTTGTAACAATGTTAGGGGTAGATAAAGGGCCAAAATATGAGGGGTAAAATATGTTTGCAAAGGAATAATGATTTGGCGCTAAACAAAAAGGATTAAAACTGTCTCCACATTCATGAAGGTGAAATAAAACTGCATAGACCAGCTGCTCTATTTGTGCACCAAACATTCCGTCACAGAAAAAATAGAAGAACCATGAAAAGTGTCAGATTTACAAGTGACACCACAATTTTGCACCCAAAAAACAGAACAAGTCGTGAGTGTCGGAAAAACCACCAAAATTGTGCCGCTGATACTTCATAAATAAGACGCAAGAGGCGCAGCAAGGGGCAAACAATTCTGCCATTTTTCCATTTCAAAGTCGATAATAAATGCCCCCCAGTGACTTCACCAGCAGAATAAGCTGATCTGAAGTAAAATGCAGAATGTAACTGAGGATCAATATAGGATAAGTGATATAATATATGTCCACAGTGACTCCATCAACTCCATGGTGATTACAATTCTGAAGTTTAATACAGGATGTCAGTATTACAAAATAAGTTATGCAGTTTATGTTCACAGTAGCGGATAAGTGAATAATAATAATTAGAACAGAATTATTAACCCCCTCACGCTCTGCAATATATCCACCGCAGAGGTATGAAGGGTGTATGAAGAGGGCTCACGGGCTGAGACCTCTTCATACAGAGATGGGCTTTGCTGCATATTGCAGCGAAGACCCATCGCTAACACCCGGTGCTTGCACCGATCACGGGTGTTTACCTTTTCTTTGCCGACGGCAAAGTCGCCGGCGGCACTTAAAATGTGGCCGCGCATGGGCGCCGCCATGTTTAGGATGGCAGGACAGGAGTGTAGCATGGGGGGACAGTCAGTAGTGGATATTACAGGAGGACTGCAGGACAGCAGTGTAGCATGGGGGAAAGTCAGTAGTGCAGACTTACAGGAGGACTGCAGGACAGCAGAGTAGCATGGGAGGAAAGTCAGTAGTGGATATTACAGGAGGATGGCAGGAAAGCAGTATAGCATGGGGGATAGTCAGTAGTGGAAACTTACAGGAGGATGGCAGGACAGCAATGTAGCATGGGGGACAGTCAGTAGTGGAAACTTACAGAACGACTGAAGGACAGCGGTGTAGCATGGGGGACAGTCAGTAGTAGAGACTTACAGGAGGATGGCAGGACAGCAGTGTAGCATGGGGGGACAGTCAGTAGTGGAGACTTACAGGAGGATGGCAGGACAGCAGTGTAGCATGGAGGGACAGTCAGTAGTAGAAACTTACAGGAGGATGGCAGGACAGCAGTGTAGCATGGGGGATAGTCAGTAGTGGAGACTTACAGGAGGATGGCAGGACAGCAGTGTAGCCTGGGAGGACAGTCAGTAGTGGATATTACAGGAGGATGGCAGGACAGCAGTGTAGCATGGGAGGACAGTCAGTAGTGGATATTACAGGAGGATGGCAGGACAGCAGTGTAGCATGGGAGGACAGTCAGTAGTGGAGACTTACAGGAGGATGTCAGGAGAGCAGTGTAGCATGGGGGGACAATCAGTAGTGGATATTACAGGAGGACTGAAGGACAGCAGTGTAGCATGGAGGGACAGTCAGTAGTAGAGACTTACAGGAGGATGGCAGGACAGCAGTGTAGCATGGGGGGACAGTCAGTAGTGGAGACTTACAGGAGGACTGAAGGACAGCAGTGTAGCATGGAGGGACAGTCAGTAGTAGAGACTTACAGGAGGATAGCAGGACAGCAGTGTAGCATGGGGGGACAGTCAGTAGTGGAGATTACAGGAGGATGACCGGACAGCAGTATAGCTTTGGGGGACAGTCAGTAGTGGATATTACAGAAGGATAGAAGGACAGCAGTGTAGCATGGAGGGACAGTCAGTAGTAGAAACTTACAGGAGGATGAGGACCACAAAGGGACATTTATTTTTCTAATGTATATATAATAAAATAATGGTATTAACTTAGTTGCAAGACTAAATGTAGGCAATAACGAAACACTAATAACTTGTAAATTGGTGAGGTTCAGACCACCACCGATCTTGAGAACAGGGCTCCCTGAAATCCAGTTCTCACTAATGACTGAAGTAACCGGATAAGCAATGCATTTTTGCATTGTCAGCTTCTTTATAGGAAACTACATCATTATTTGTATGAAGAGAAGAATGTGATGAGGGGCACTACACAAAAGTTTTCACATAATACATTTAGATTCTAGCGTATTCAATGCTGCCTGGAGATGTCAGCCATTAATGTAAGTGGATGTGGTGCTCTAGCTCGGATAGCAAATCCGTAGAGGTACAAAAAGTGGTAAAAAATAGAAGGAAAAAATAGAGCTGGCACTCACCGATAAAATTCAAATTCTTTATTCCGGTACTTTAAAATACATAGTTGCAGGGAGGGAGCAAGACTGCGGGAGACTGACCACGGGCGACGGTCCGTTTCGCGCTGTATCAGCGCTTAATCTTGCCTGGTTAGCCGGCGTCCACACCTGCACTTTAATTGCGGGCGCCGGAACTAGTATCATAGCAACACATAAACAACATTACTGAGTGGTTAGCTCATACGGAAGGAGAAAGTGTCACGGGAAATACAACATCCGTTATGCAACCGGACTCAAGAGAATAGGAGTCATGATTGCACTTCGGAGGTAAGTATATTACAATAAGTTACAATGTATACAGAAAAAAATATATATATAACAAAGAAACAGAATAGAACACAGTAGAATATTTTTTGTAGGCTGTGTTTGTACATGATACTTAGTGTGTAAACATCATGTAAGAATTTTAACACTTTACGAAAAAGTAAAGTAGAAAAAGAATAGGAAAAAGTGGGAAACAATATCAGCGCAAGAAAAAAAGGAGAAGAAAAGTAGAGGGGGGAGAAAAAGAGAGGAAGAAGAGGAACAGGGGGCACGTTATTGGGGCTGTAATGACAGGAAGGGAAACGATAATTGAAATAGCTTATAAAAAAATTATAAATGGTAAAATGTAATATATTAAAGAAACGCTCCCATTTCGTTCTTGTCATTCAGTCCCAATGGACCTAGAGCATTGGTTTTGATTATCCAAGAGGCCTCTCGTCTGAGAAGCATTTTTTGTCTGTCACCTCCGTTTGGGGGTACAGATACGACCTCTAGACCAGCGAAGGAGATCACATTCGGGTTATTGGAGTGTGTGTCTCTAATGTGTTCAATGAGACGAGGTGCCCCCTCTCCGGTCTTGATTGAATTGCGATGTTCTCGAAAGCTAATGAACAATTTTCTGATCGTTTTACCGATGTAGAATCTGCCACATGGGCAGAACAAGACATAGACTACAAAGGAAGTTTTACATGAAATAAAATGCTTTACTTGATGTGTGCAGCCTCCAATATTTAAGTGTTTCCCCTTTAAAAGGTGGCAACAGAAATTGCAGTTGCCACAGCTAAAATTGCCTAGGGGTATTGATTTTTCTAACCAATGTTTCTCTCTAGTGTTTGGCAAACGACTGCGGACTATTTGGTTTTTTATCGTTTGACTACGTCGAAAGGTAATAAGGGGGCCCTGTTCTGCTATTTCTTTGATGTGAGGATCAGTTTTTAGTAAATACCAATTGTTATGAAGTGCAGATCTGATTTTAGGGGCTAAAGGAGTGTAGTCAAATGAAAATACAAATTTTTCCTGTTGTGTCTTCTTTTTAAATGTATTTTTTCTTATCAGTCTGGTTGGGTCTGCTGCTAGTGCTTTTTCGTAAGCTTGATCTAGGAGTGATTGAGGGTAACCTCTTTTTCGAAATTTACTTGTTAATGCCTCAGCCTGAGAAACGAAACCTTCGGTGTCACTATTTATACGTCTAAGACGAAGGTATTGCCCATAGGATACTGCTTTTTTCACAAATTCTGGGTGATAACTAGTGTAATGTAAATATGTATTCACTGCAGTAGGTTTATTGAAAACAGTGGTTGTAATAGCACTATGCTCTATATTAACTAGTACATCAAGGAATTCCATTTGTTTAGTATCAATCTTGGACGTGAAGAACATGTTCATCATATTTGCATTCAGATATGTCATGAAGGAATTAAACTCATCGTCAGAGCCAGACCATATGATAAACACGTCGTCCACGTATCTGTGATAAAAACAAATCTTGTTAATGTAAGGATTGTCCACTGTATAGATGTATCTGTCTTCAAAGTAAGCAAGAAAAATATTGGCATATGTGCAAGCTATAGGTGTGCCCATGGCAGTTCCATCTATTTGCTTATACCATGTGTTCTTGAATTTAAAGGTGTTGTGTGAAAGGACGAAATCTAGGGCCTCGCAAATGAAATTGATAGTGGGAACATGCCTGTACTTTGTAGGATGCATCTGGTGGCTTCTACACCTATGTGTTGGGGAATTCTAGTATACAGACTTTCGACATCGATCGTAGCTAGTCTTAGTCCGTCTAGCCAGGGGAAATCTCTGATGCAGCTCAAAAACTCGTTTGTGTCCTTCAGGTAGGAAGGTATATGGGGAGTAAAATGTTTTAAGAGCCATTGAGTCTTTGGAGAGTAGGCTGTAATAGAGCCCACCCCTGCTATTGAGGCTGAGTGCCTCTTATCAGTGCCTCTTATCAGTGCCTCTTATCAATCCTTGAAGAAGGTGCTGAAGCCGGGCCCACAACTAATTTTAAAGGCGGTAATCCGTCCACTTTCAATCCACCTCTACAACCAGGTAGCCCCCTTGATCTTTTTCAACAAAAGGTGTCACAAGAGATCAAAGCCCTCATTTATCAAAAAGATGCAGATAATCCACCAACAGGTGAACGAAGTGCCTCAGGTGGTTAGAGAAAAACGACAATATTGTCGTGAAAAAAGCCGACAAGGAGGCTGCACGGTAATATGTCACGTAAAAGCTATATCATGGAGGCAGAGGAGCTTAAAAATACGAATGTGATATCAAATTGGATAAACATCCGACAGGAGAATCAAAAAAACGGTTCCTCCTCGATCGAACGTAGAAAGAGACATAATATCAAAACTGCCGAAAAACGATTCCTGCTTCCCTCAGAAACCGAATGTTAGCTACCTCCCCAAATACACAATCGCAAACACAACCCACCCCGGCCCCCATTGTGGCAGGGTTGGCTCTATTACCGAGCCTCTCTCCAATCTCTAGAATGCTCTTAAAACCTTTACTCCCCATATACCTTCCTACCTGAAGACACAACAGTTTTTGAGCTGCACAGAGATTCTCCCCTGGCTAGACGGACTAAGACTAGCTACGATCGATGTCGAAAGTCTGTATACTAGATTCCCCAACACATAGGTGTAGAAGCCACCAGATCTCATCCTACAAAGTTACAGGCATGTGCCCACTATCATTCCTTTGCGAGGCCCTAGATTCGCCTTTCACACAACCCTTTAAATTCAAGAACACATGGTATATGCAAATAGATGGAACTGCCATTGGGCACACCATAGCTTGCACATATGCCATATTTTTCTTGCTTACTTTGAAACAGATCATCTATACAGTGGACCATCCTTACATTAACAAGATTTGTTTTTATCACAGATACGTGGACCGACTTGTTTATCATATGGTTCTGGCTCTGACGATGGTTTAATTCCTTCATGACATATCTGAATGCACAATATGATGAACAGTTCTTCACGTCCAAGATTGTACTAAACAAATGGAATTCCTTGATTACTAGTTAATATAGAGCATAGTGCTATTCAACCACTGTTTTCAATAAACTACTGCAGTGATACATATTTACATTACCTAGTTTATTGTAGAAAAAAGCAGTACCTCCGATGGCATACCTTCGTCTTAGACGTATAATTGTACACCGAAGGTTTCGTTTCTCAGCTGAGGCATAACAGTAAATTCGAAAAAGAGGTTACCCAATCACTCCTAGATCAAGCTTAGAAAAAGCACTAGCAGCAGACCCAACCAGACTGATAAGAAAAAATACATTTAAAAAGAAGACACAACAGGAAAAATTTGTATTTTCATTTGACTCACTCCTTTAGCCCCTAAAATCAATCTGCACTTCATAACAATTGGTATTTACTGAAAACTGATCCTCACGTCAAGAAATAGCAACAGGCCCCCTTATTCCTTTCGACGTAGTCAAACGATAAAAAACCAAATAGTCCGCAGTCGTTTGCCAAACACTAGAGAGAAACATTGGTTAGAAAATCAATACCCCTAGGCAATTTTAGCTGTGGCAACTGCATTTCTGTTGCCACCTTTTAAAGGGGAAACACTTAAATATTGGAGGCTGCACACATCAATAAAGCTTTATTTCATGTAAAACTTCCTTGTAGTCATGTCTGTTCTGCCCATGTGGCAGATTCTACATCGGTAAACGCTCAGAAATTGTTCTTAGCTTTCGAGAACATCGCAATTCATCAAGACCGGAGAGGGGCACCTCGTCTCATTGAACACATAGAGACACACACTCAATAACCCGAATGTGATCTCCTTCGCGTCTGTCTAGAGTCGTATCTGTACCCCCAAGAGAGGTGACAGACAAAAAATCTTCTCAGACGAGAGGCTCTTGGATAATCAAAACCAATGCCTAGGTCCATTGGGACTGAATGACAAGAACGAAATGGAGCGTTCTTTAATATATTACTTTTCCCATTTAATTTTTTTATAAGCTATTTCAATCTCGTTTTCCCTTCCTGTCATTACAGCCCCAATAACGTGCCCCCTGTTTCGTCTTCTTCCTCTCTTTTCTCCCCCCTCTACTTTTCTTCTCCTTTTTTCTTGCGCTGATATGGTTTCCCACTTTTTCCTATCTTTTTCTACTTTACTTTTTCGTAAAGTGTTAAATTCTTACATGATGTTTACACACTAAGTATCATTACAAAACACAGCCTACAAAAATATTCTACTGTGTTCTATTCTGTTTCTTTGTTATAATAATATTTTTTTTCTGTATACATTGTAACTTATTGTAATATACTTACCTCCGAAGTGCAATCATGACTCCTATTCTCTTGAGTCCGTTGCATAACGATGTTGTATTTCCCGTGACACTTTCCCTTCCGTATGAGCTAACACCAGTAATGTTGTTTATGTGTTGCTATGATACTAGTTCCGGCGCCCGCAATTAAAGTGCAGGTGCGGACGCCGGCTAACCAGGCAAGATTAAGCGCTGATACAGCGCGAAACGGACCGTCGCCCGTGGTCAGTCTCCCGCAGTCTTGCTCCCTCCCTGCAACTATGTATTTTAAAGTACCGGAATAAAGAATTTGAATTTTATCGGTGAGTGCCAGCTCTATTTTTTCCTTCTATTTTTTACTACATCCTTATTTGTACTGGTCATCTACAAATCTAACAAATGTAGTACCATAAAATGTAAAGTTACCACTTACCATAACTATGAAGATGCTTTAACCCGATGGTATCTATAGTGTGTTCAGTCATACATTTTTGAGATAATATAAAGTCTATAGAAATTGTACATAAAACCAAAATGTTATTAACCACAATCTTGGCACCAGAAAGCAATGAGCTTAAATGAACAACTATTGTTAATCACATTTCTCACATTTGACACAGATCATTAGCTGGAAATGCTTAAGCCAAGTTTGGCCTCGCACATGCTTTTTCTAAAATAAATCTGACACAACAGTCCCAACCGTAGAAGTTGATGCATTACATTATAATTTCTGTGCTCCCTAATGTGTCTCCAATTGATTGCAGTGGAAAAAGCACAAAAACGAGATGGACACAGCAAAGCACTCCGAAACATTGGGGCAAAGGTGACAGTTTCCTCATATGGTCAATTTAGCAGCAATACTGCCGTTTGCATCCCTTGACATTAGGTTCCATAGTGTCTTGACATTTAAACCATCTGCGTTACTTTATTTGCTCATCATATCTATTCAGTCATAAGCAATTAAGTCTGTTTTGTCAGTAAGTTATATAGATAATTATGATAAATAACAGTCTTAAAAATTAGTCGCCAATTATACACAATAGGCATATTTCCTTGCAGCTACTGATGAGCAAGATAATTCGGCAATGGTAAAAAAAAAATCCTAGCAACTTTATTAATGATGTTGTCTCTATAATGAGAAACCTACTAGGAAATTTCCTAGGCACAGAGTCTGACAGTCATTAGAAATCTATTTATAGAACAGCCAGATTTCTCACTATGTGAAAAGAAAAGAATTAAAACATGGAAATGACAATTCTTTAGGTCTAGGGAGCTTATTCCATGGGATCAGAATAAAAATGAAAATTTGAATGATAAACATCATACCACTAAAACAACCTATTGAAAAAGAACACCCCTCTAGCAGCATAATATATTGTCAAATGTATTCTGGTCACCATTTTTTCCTGGCTGTTAGGATTAGAAATGTTGAAAGATTTTAGATAATTTAATAATTATTATTATTATTAGAAAGGTTTTTAATAGGACTTGAAGGGGTTGGCCACTTTACCTCATATTTTTTATAATGTGTATGTAATGTGGGGGGCAGGATATTAGGTAAATTACCAATATACATCTATTAAAAACTCTGCACTGCTTTCTTGAACATAAAATGGCCGCAGATCACCTTGCCAGGACCTTAATCATATATGCATGAATACTATCATAAGTTCCTGGCAGGGCAATTGGTCATGGACAGATAGAGATCACATGAACCTCCATTTTCAACCATTTAATGGACAGAAATGACTGGCTGATGAGGTAAAAAAACACATATAACTGTATATTGAGAAAATTTACTAATACCCTGCCCCCCACACTTAGGCTATATTCACACTGCCGTTGCCCGCCCGTACCGTACCGTAGCGGGCAACGGCAGTATACGGGGAGAGGAGGAGGAGGTGAGCGCAGCTCACCCCCGCCCCTCTCCATAGCAACCTATGGCGCACGGCGCCGTATTACGGGAAAAGATAGGACAGGTCCTATTTTTTTCCCGGGTACGGAACGGTACGGTGCCACGCGTGTGCGGCACCGTACCGCTCCTGTAGGGTGCCGTGCGCACATAGAAGTGTATGGGGGACGTATATCAGCCGTATATACGTCGGCCGTATATACGTCCCCCATACGTTAGTGTGAATGTAGCCTAACACACACATTGCAAGAGGTAAAGTGGCCAACACCTTTAATAGGGCTCATCCCCTATTCACAGGTTATGGGGTAAATTATAGATTGTTGGAGTTTCAACCACTATAACTCCATAGAAATGGGGAAAAAGGGGTTCCCAAAGCTATAAACTGAGAGCCCCTAATTTCAACACAAATAACTGGGAAAACTTATTGACTCGAATATAAGCCTAAGGCGGGAAATGCATTAGTCACAGCCTCCTACAATAATGAAATGCCCAGCAGCCTCCCCAGTAAAAAAAAATGCCCAATATCCTCCCCCATGAAATGGCCATGCATCCACCCACAGAAATGAAATGCTTTGCATCTTTGCTTTGCAATGCCCCATGCAGCCCCCCTAATAATAAACTGCTCATGCAGCCTTCCCCAATAATTAAACGGCCATGCAGCCTACCTCCCCAGTAATTAAATGCCCTGCAGCAGCTTTCCGCAGTAATGAAGTGCCCATTGCAGCACCCCCAATAATTAAATGCCACATGCAGCCTTCCCCAGCAATGAAATGCCCTATTCAGTCTTCACAGTAAAGTAATGCAACAGCCCATCCCCCATGTTCCCCCTCTTGTTGCACCAATTAGTGGCCTGTCTCGCTATGCCTCTTCCCTTTTACAAAATTGTAAAAATTTACAAAAATTATTAGAATTAAAGAAATACATAACGTTCTAAATAAGAGGAAAGAATAGGCCAAATTGGGGGTTTAACATGCCTTGTCCACCAGTTTTCTGGCGGACAAGTCATATAAAAAGCCCCAATACCCACATTTAGGTCAGTTTAAACTTTGGCCGTGTTTGGACGAAGAACAAGGTGTGGGAAGCAGCTGAGACCACAGCTAAAATCTCCACCAGGTGGATGTTTAAAGGGGTTATGCCACGAAACCAATTACTTCACAAAACTCCCAAAGAGGTTAAAATATTTTAAAAAAGCCATTTATAATGGTAACCTGGAATGGAAGATAACTTTTTATTTGTTATTATGATGCGTGTTCAGCCTCTATTCTTTTCCACACAAAAGCAGATGTGGGAGGGGCCTAGCCGGGCACATGCACAGCACTGACAGAGGCAGTTATTTCACTGACTTTAGAGTCTGCTTCCACCTGTAGTGTTAAAGTAGTCCCTGCACTTACTGATCCCCAGCACGACAGGATGCTGTGTATTACCTTCCAAGGCCCTGCAATTGCTAATCCTTTTTGTTTGAATCCTTTCCACTATATACTTGAAAAAGAAAATAAATGTATGTTATATGCACACCTATATATTCAATAATATTTACACCCTGAAACTTTCATATCAGCCTCTTTTAAAAAACTGTAAAACAGTCTAAGGACTTATTCACACGACCGTTGGGTGACGTATACGGCAGATACACGCCCCCCATGGGCCAGCAATGGGCGCACAGCATCGTATGGAGTGGTACGGTGCGGAACGTACCATTTCATAGCTGGGAAAAGATAGGACATGGGGGGATAGTCAGTAGTAGAGACAGGAGGATGGCAGGACAGCAGTGTAGCATGGGAGGACAGTCAGTAGTGGAGACTTACAGGCGGATGTCAGGAGAGCAGTGTAGCATGGGGGGACAGTCAGTAGTGGAAATTACAGGAGGATGGCAGGACAGGAGTGTAGCATGGAGGGACAGTCAGTAGTGGATATTACAGGAGGATGGCAGGACAGGAGTGTAGCATGGGGGGACAGTCAGTAGTGGAGACTTACAGGAGGACTGCAGGACAGCAGTGTAGCATGGGGGATAGTCAGTAGTGGATATTACAGGAGGATGGCAGGACAGCAGTATAGCCTGGGGGGATAGTCAGTAGTGGAAACTTACAGGAGGATGGCAGGACAGCAGTGTAGCATGGGGGACAGTCAGTAGTGGAAACTTACAGGAGGACTGAAGGACAGCAGTGTAGCATGGAGGGACAGTCAGTAGTAGAGACTTACAGGAGGATGGCAGGACAGCAGTGTAGCATGGGAGGACAGTCAGTAGTGGAGACTTACAGGAGGATGGCCAGACAGCAGTGTAGCCTGGGAGGACAGTCAGTAGTGGATATTACAGGAGGATGGCAGGACAGCAGTGTAGCACGGGAGGACAGTCAGTAGTGGATATTACAGGAGGATGGCAGGACAGCAGTGTAGCATGGGAGGACAGTCAGTAGTGGAGACTTACAGGAGGATGTCAGGAGAGCAGTGTAGCATGGGGGGACAATCACGTAGTGGAATTACAGGAGGACGAAGGACAGCAGTTTAGCATGGAGGGACAGTCAGGTAGAGAATTACAGGGGATGATAGCAGGAGCAGTGTAGCATGGGGGAAAGTCAGTGTGAGATTAACAGGAGGATGAATCCAGGACAGCAGTGTAGCATTGGGGACGTCAGTAGTGGATATGCACAGAAGGTAGCAGGGACAGCGTTTGTAGCATGGAGGGACAGTCAGTAGTAGAAACTTACAGGAGGATGTCAGGACAGCAGTGTAGCCTGGGAGGACAGTCAGTAGTGGATATTACAGGAGGATGCAGGACAGCAGTGTAGCATGGGAGGACAGTCAGTAGTGGATATTACAGGAGGATGGCAGGACAGCAGGTAGAATGGGGGGACAGTCAGTAGTGGATATTACAGGAGGACTGCAGGACAGCAGTGTAGCATGGGGGATAGTCAGTAGTGGAGACTTACAGGAGGACTGCAGGACAGCAGTGTAGCATGGGGGGGACAGTCAGTAGTGGATATTACAGGAGGATGGAAAGACAGCAGTGTAGCATGGGAGGACAGTCAGTAGTGGATATTACAGGAGGATGGCAGGACAGCAGTGTAGCATGGGGGGATAGTCAGTAGTGGAGACTTACAGGAGGATGGCAGGACAGCCGTGTAGCATGGGGGACAGTCAGTAGTGGAGACTTACAGGAGGACTGAAGGACAGCAGTGTAGCATGGAGGGACAGTCAGTAGTAGAGACTTACAGGAGGATGGCAGGACAGCAGTGTAGCATGGGGGACAGTCAGTAGTAGAGACATACAGGAGGACTGAAGGACAGCAGTGTAGCATGGAGGGACAGTCAGTAGTAGAGACTTACAGGAGGATGGCAGTACAGCAGTGTAGCATAGGGGGGACAGTCAGTAGTGAAGATTACAGGAGGATGGCCGGACAGCAGTGTAGCATTGGGGGACAGTCAGTAGTGGATATTACAGGAGGATAGCAGGACAGCAGTGTAGCATGGAGGGACAGTCAGTAGTAGAAACTTACAGGAGGATGGCAGGACAGCAGTGTAGCATGGGGGGATAGTCAGTAGTGGAGACTTACAGAGGATGGCAGGACAGCAGTGTAGCATGGGAGGACAGTCAGTATGGTATTACAGGAGGACTGGCAGGACCAGCAGTTGTAGCATGGGGGATCGTCGTATTATGGAGACTTACGGAGGATGGCAGGACACAGTGTAGCATGGGGGGACAGTCAGTAGTGGAATTAACAGGAGGATGGAGACAGCAGTGTAGCAGTGGCAGGGGACAGTCAGTAGTGGATATTACAAAGAGGACTGGCAGGACAGAGTGTAGCATGGGGGGAAGTCAGTAGTGGATATTCAGGAGGATGGGACTAAGAGAAGAAGTAGGAGGAAGGTGGGCGTAGTAGAGAAAAGGAGAGATGGCGAATAGTGATGAGCCGGAGGGAGGGAATCAGCATAGATGGAGGTACTAGGTAGGTGTAAGGAGGCAGGCCTTTGTAGCATGGGGGGACAGTCGTAGTGGAGACTTACAGGAGACTGAAGGACAGCAGTGTACCATGGAGGGACAGTCAGTAGTAGAGACTTACAGGAGGATGGCAGGACGCAGTGTAGCATGGGGGCATCAGTAGTAGAGAATACAGGAGACTGAAGGACAAGCAGTGTAGCATGGAGGGACAGTCAGTGTAGAGACTTACAGGAGGATGGCAGTACAGCAGTGTAGCATAGGGGGACAGTCAGTATGAAGATTACAGGAGGATGGCCGGCACAGCAGTGTAGCATTGGGGGACAGTCAGTAGTGGATATTACACGAGGATAGCAGGACAGCAGTGTAGCATGGAGGGACATTCAGTAGTAGAAACTTACAGGAGGATGGCAGGACACAGTGTACATGGGGGATAGTCAGTAGTGGAGACTTCAGGGATGGCAGGACAGCAGTGTAGCATGGGGGGGACAGTCAGTAGTGGATATTACAGGATGAGGCAGGACAGCAGTTTGCATGGGGGGATAGTCAGTATGGAGGCTTGGGAGTAGGATGGCAGGACAGCAGTGTAGCATGGGAGACAGTCAGTATGGATATTACAGGAGGATGGCAGACAGCATTGTAGCATGATGGGCAGTCAGTAGTGGAGATTACAGGAGGACTGATGAGGACACAGTGTAGCATGGAGGGACAGTCAGTAGTAGAGACTTAACAGAGGATGGCCGGACAGCAGTGTAGGGCATGGGGGAGACAGTCAGTAGTGGAGATTTACAGAGATGGCAGACAGCAGTGTAGCATGGAGGGACAGTCAGTGTAGAAACTTACAGGGATGGCAGGACAGCAGTGTAGCATGAGGGACAGTCAGTAGTGAAACTTACAGGAGGTTGGCATACGCAGTGTAGCATGGAGGGTAGGTCAATAGTGGAGACTTACAGGAGGATGCAAGGACAGCAGTGTGACATGGGGGACAGTTCAGTAGTGGATATTACAGGAGGATGGCAGGACAGCAGTGTAGCATGGGGGGATATCCAGTAGTGGGACTTAACTGAGGATGGCAGGAAGGAGTGTAGCATGGGAGGACAGTCGTATGTGGAATTACAGGAGGATGGGCAGACAGCAGTGTGGCATAGGGGGACAGTCTAAGTGGATATTACAGGAGGATGGCGGACAGCAGTGTAGCATGGGGGGACAGTCATTAGTGGATATTACAGGAGGATGGCAGGACACAGAACTGTAGCATGAGGGACAGTCAGTAGTGAAATTACAGGAGGACTCAGTACAGCAGTGTAGCATGGGGGACAGTCATAGTGGAGACTACAGGAGACTGCAGGACAGCAGGTACATGGAGGAAGCATTAGGGAGACTTAAGGAGATGGCAGGACAGCGTGTAGCATGGAGGAGTCAGTAGTTGGTTAAGAGGATGTGCGGACAGGCAGTGCTGGCTAGCCAGTAGTGGATCCGGACTAAGCAGCATGTGCATGGGGTACATTCAGTAGTAGACTTACAGGAGGATGGCTGGACAGCATGTGATGGGGGAAGTCAGTAGGGAGACTTCAGGAGATGCAGACAGCAGTGAGCTGGGGGGACAGTCAGTAGTGAGATATTGCAGGAGGATGGCAGGACAGCAGTGTAGCATGGGGGACAGTCCCAAAAAAAAACTACAAGTGGAGACTTACAGGAGGACTGCAGTCAGCAGTGTAGCATGGGGGATAGTCAGCATTGGAGACTTAAAAGGAGATGGCAGGACAGCATGGTAGCATGGGAGGACAGTCAGTAGTGGATGATTCAGGAGGATGGCAGGACAGCAGTGTAGCATGGGAGGACGTCCAGTAGTAGTATACTGTCAGGAGGACTGAAGACAGCAGTGTGCATGGGGGGGACAGTTCGTAGTGGAGACTTACAGCGATGTCAGACAGCAGTGTAGCATGGGGGACAGTAAGTAGAGGAGACTACAGGAGGATGGCAGGACAGCAGTGTAGCATGGGGGACAGTCAGTTAGTGGGATTACAGGAGGATTGGCAGGACAGCAGTGTAGTAGACGGGCAGGCAGTAGTGGAGACTTACAGGAGGAGATGGAAGGACGTAGTGTAGCATGGGGAGACAGTCAGAAGTGGAGACTTACAGGAGGACTGCAGGAGGTTTTGGAGCTCAGTGGATGCCACGTTCAGCCTGATCTTTTTATCCCTGCAGCCTCCTGTTGATCTGATTAATGGTGGATACTTAGGGGGAAGGTTACAGCCATGTGTTAGGGGGAGGACTGCCCTCGTTATAGCAGGCTGCGGTTACCTTGGATGTGCACAGTAATGAGGTTACAGCCATGTTGTTAGGCGAGGATACCCTCTGTAATAGGCTACAGTTACCTTGGATGTGCACAGTAATGAGGTTACAACAGCCATGTTGTTAGGTGAGGACTGTCTCTGTATAACAAGCTACAGTACCTTGCAGTGCACTATAAGCACCTTGCTGGGCTGGGGCTTGCAGTAAGCAGTGGAGATCACAGGCATCACTCATGTATACACCTAAGAGTCTCTGCCCCTCCTCCTCTCTCACCTCCTATTGGCTGCAGTGTGTCAGCTGATCTCTCAGTGTGAGAGGAGCAGTGAGCCCATGGAGTGATCTGTAGTGGCAGACCTGGCTGACTCTTTGCGCAGACTGGCCAGATCAGCTGTAGCTCAGGACGGGACACAATCTTAC